>CM040170.1:40262542-40827542 GCA_022606695.1 Vaccinium macrocarpon | reverse complement strand
GAGCAGAAAATATTAAAGCGTGTTATAAAAGTCGGGACTAGTCGGCGACTAGTCGGCGATTAAGTCGGGGTCGGGGGCCCTCCGAGTCGACTAGGGCCTAGTCGATTGATTTAGTCGCCGGCCGACTTAGTCGGGCTCAAGTCGGCGACTAATCGGACAAGTCGGCGAATCGGAAAAGTAGTGAATCGAAAAAAATCGGACAAGTCGGCGACTAATCGGGAAAACTGGGGTAAAACAGAGAATTTGCTAAATTTTTCGGGCTGCAGTGTAATATTTTTGAATGTTTTTTAACTTTTTACCCAAAACTCAAAACTGTGGATGATGTACAGTACATTAAAAAACAGTTTTAATAATTTAATTCTCTTTAGCTATGATTACGAGAGGTTAAGGTTTGTGGTTTCCATATATAGATTGTAGAATATACAGTAAAAAACAGTAAACATTAAAAAACAGTTTTCATGTACCGTAGATTGTAGAATAAATCAATCAATTAGCACACTGTATATTGTTGTTGTGATTTGCCACTAAGGATTAATTATTCTTGTTGTGGTTTTTGTTGCCACTATTTTTTTATTTGATGATTTGTTACTTATGTTATTCTACTTACTCAAAACTTATGAAGGATGAAGGAGAATATATATTTAAAGAAAAAAAAAAATCTAACCGACTAATCCCCGACTAGTCCCCTAGTCGCTAGTCGGCAGCTATGTTGCACGGACTCGGGTACGTGAATCGGAAACGGGTGCATATCCGAGGGTCGGACACCTCAAAATTGTAAATAGGGGATTCAGGGATATGTACCCAAATTTGGATAGGGGTACGGGGATACGTTGAATTTATATATATATATATATATATATATATATATATATATATATATATATATATATATATCATTAATTATTTAAATTTTTATTTTGTTGGTTCTGGAAGGGGTATAAATGAAAAGAGCAGAAACTTTCAGGGGCTAAATTGATTAGATCAGAAATTGAGGACTCAAATGAAGATATTGTAAATTGGAGGAGGTTGACCATAAGTTGGACTAGTGGTTGAGCAACTTTCAGTGGAAGGAATACAGCTGTACTTCATCATCAATACAGCTGTTGTCTCCAAGCAATACAGCTGTACATACATTTAAAACATAAAACAAAAACCCTAAAACATAAACATATGAGATTGCAGCAGCAAGCTGCAGCAGCGAGCTGCAATGGCATCGGAAGCAGCCATCGCAACAGTAACTCCGTCTCTCTCTCTCTCTCTCTCTCTCTCTCTCTCTCTCTCTCTCTCTCTCTCTCTCTCTCTCTCTCTCTCTCTCTCTCTCTCTCTCTCTCTCTCTCTCTCTCTCTCTCTCGTCTCAACAGCAACTGCATCGGAAGCAGCCATCGCGAGAACCGATCTCGAAGTTTACAGATCGAACTCGTTGGAGTTTGTCTCATTAGGTATCTTCTCGTCTCTCGTCTCTCTCTCTCTCGTGTCTCTCGTCTCTGTCTCTCTCGTCTGAAGAAACATGAAGGATCCGTTTTAAAACAGCCACACCCGAAACATATCCCGTACCCGTGTCCACGCGGACACTTCGCCCAAAATGGCGGATCCGTGCAACATAGGTCCGCAGCCATCCGACCTAGGAGCGACTAGCGACTTTTAGAACACTGAAAGCACCTAAGAAAAAGGAATGGAGATGACAATAAAAAATATAGAAAATTGGTCTAAAGGCCAAGTTTGAGGCTTTAAATAGTGTTTAGTCCAGCCTAACTTATTTTAATGCTTCCAATACATTGATGTGAAATTTTTCATGGCTTAAGGACAACACTAGACAAAAATACCCTTAATGAACAAAAAAAAAATTACAAGAAGAAAACCGGCCGCATGGCCGTACCCTCACTTTTTTCCTTGCTGATCGACCCATCATTGAAAGTGATAAGTGCTGACTGAAAGTGATAGGTGCTAAGTGCTGACCCATGAAAGTGTGAAATTGGTCCCAAGGCAAGCCGGCACTTTCCTGCTGTGAGTGTTGACCGACTACCAGCTAATCCAATCAAATTAGCAGCCCTTGAAAGGGACAAGTCATTCCATCAGCACTTTTCCCATCTCTCTCTCTCTCTCTCTCTCTCTCTCTCTCTCTCTCTCTCTCTCTCTCTCTCTCTCTCTCTCTCTCATGCATGGGTTTTGGGCAGGTGGGACAATTTATTTTGTTTCCATTATTTTGGGATCGTGTTCAATTTTGGGGTTCAATTTTACAGGGGTTAGGGTCTTTGGGGTAGGGTATAGTGGGTTTAGGCACTTAGGGTGCACTTTCCATTATAGGGTTTTAGCTGTTTAGGCACTTTCTTAGGGTACCCCAGTATTTTAGGCACTTTCATAGGGTACCCTAAGGTTTAAGTTTAGGGTGCACTTTCCAATTATGGGGTTTTAGTGGTTTAGGCACTTTCGTAGGGTACCCTAGGGTCTTAGGCACTTTCATAGGGTACCCTATGGTCTTAGGCACTTTCATAGGGTACCTTGGGGTTTAGGTTTAGGCATTTTCATTAGGTTTGGGGGTTTAGGCACTTTCATTGGCTAGTGGGGGCATTTTTGGAATGTGTAGGTGATTTGTCCTTTCGGTATTAAAGATAAAGTTGATGTCCTTATTGAAGTAAAGACACCTTTACTATGTCCTTCCCAAAAACGGACCCAAAAAAATAAAACAAGAAATGGCATAAGCATCCCCAATAGCTGCCTCAAATTTGAAACCACGAAACATACAGAAGTACATCAACCAAAATCACCAACAATGCGTACCCCAGGTAACATGCACAAGAGAAATAACAGAGAGTAGTCTAGAAAAGGGAGCAGCAAAGGTAGGAGTAAACAGACAAGCCGTGTATGGAAAGACATTTTATATCAAACTAAATGGCATTCGAGTCACTGAAAAGAAAGTTTGCACAGCTGAGTTCAAATACTCAGATTAGTGCATGTGCCCTCACCTTTAGCTCATCAAGTTACGTCCGCACATAATCAACCCCAATATAAGCACAACTTCGGGTGGAGAAGTAAGTCGGGCAAGAGATAACAATGATGACGCGACGAATACACCCTCATGGCAGTGTATTATATGAAAACAAATAGTTAGGATACACCTTGACTAAGGGGGTGGTCCACTAACAAAAAAACAGTTTTTTCCAAAACCAAGACAGGTCATTCTCTCACAATACATCACATAAAAAACGGTGAAAAACCAGTTTATTCTAAAAACACCCTTAGCGGAACAACCCCTAAATTGTTCAAACCCAAACTAAGTAGTTACTAATCAAACTGTACGCTTACACTTGCATCTCAAATCAGTCACCAAAAAGACAAAGTGGAATTAACTACAATTTTATCCTGAAAATATCATCTACTTTTGGAGCAGTTACTCCCATAATAACTTCCAACAGAAAGTATTATTGAGAAAAGGCAAATTTAATTATAGGAAAAACTATTGCATTGAACTTGCCTGGTTATAAGCGATATTGCCCATTGCTTGCTTCCCCATAGCACACTGCACAAAAAAAAAAGGGAAACAAAGAAGTTTAACCTAACCTACTATTACTGCTACCATTAACTCAAGACATTGGCAGGGGAGCATGAAGGGAGGACAAAGACCTGATAGGTATTTCTTGGAGACTGGTTGTGATGAGGAAAAGGAATCAGGCCAGCACAAACACCCAAGATGGTGAAAGGCTCTATTTCAACATGAGTTGTTTCAGACGTAGCCTCTCCTTCGTACAAGGCAACCTGTTCGATGACGATAATGAAGTATGAATTCCTCCAGTGAAATGTGACATCTAAAAAACAATGCCATTATAGAAACTATTGGAGAGCAACGAACCAAAGCATTATTCTCCTCATTAACATCAAGATACTCTATCAAGCCCTCGCGTAGAAAATCATGGAAATTGCGAACTCCATCCTTCAAAAGAACTAACTTTTTAGAAGAAGAAAAAATATATGTGAAGATCAAATATACGCAACACATTTACCAACAACTCCTTCATATGGTGCTCCTTGATTCTTGATACACCTTTGTCAGCAATAACAAGAGGTCGGCAAACACGGCCTCCATCTGAAGCAATGTAAACACAATGCTGAAAAAACATGATTTTTTAGTGTTAGCAGTCGTTGTGCATATCAACAACCAGATAAATGTTGCAAGAACATGAAACAAAGTACAAGATAAAAGTTTATTTCATTTACCAACACTATCCCAAATTGACATTAGATGCGGTAGTACGCAAAGATCTGAGTATACTAGGTTTAAGCGATGAAGCAGCACTTGACAGAGCTCAATGGAGAAAAAGGATTCATGTAGCCGACCCCAATTGATTGGGATATATGGCTTGGTTTGGTTTGGTTTGTACCAACACTATCAGCAGAAGCACAAAGCCATACCAGCAAAAATGTAAGTACTTATTTGAAAGTTTTGAACAAGGAAGGCTAACATTCTTTAGAAAGCAGAGACAACGAAAGGAAATAAAGAAGGCTATTACATGGGGAAGGTTTTGCTCAGCTGGATGTCATACAATGGGCAAACCAACTTTGATAGGTATACCATATTGAATTATACTCGGTCAATTAGTGTTAGACTGTCCTCTCTTCCATTTTGAGATGTCAAAAATCATTTATGATCAAAGCATGGAAAAAATTGCTTCGCATGGAAGACTAGTCATTGAAATTTCACTGAAAAACACAAATCATGAAGTACAATTGAACAAAGAGTATAAGATGACCAAGAAAATAGCTTACTTGCTTCTCATTAACAAAGACACTTACGAACTCGCCAATTTTACCAGCTCTTCTCAATTTCCTCAAGTCATTAGCAAAATGCTAGCATGAAATAAAGTATGAATAGTGAGGAGTGAACTATATGTACAAATGCTGTAGAAACAGAGATAAAGGCATGCACAAAATACAGTAATACATACCTGTGGCCTCCTATGTTTTCCAAGAATAAGCCCATTTAATAAAATCAGATATGAATCCCATGTATGGAGTTCTTCTCCAGAGAGTAGTGCCAAATCTTCAACTCCCAAACAATAGCACTAGAAACAATTTTGTAGTGTTACTACATGTCAAAATATTAAAAGGAACAAGAAAAGGAAAATTTTAAAAGAATTCCAATCCACATCGAGTGCTGAAATTACAGCATTTTTCCGGTCATCCAGCATTATCTTACTATCTTTTCTATGTTTTCAATACTTGCACATCGAATAGCAGCTTTTCCTATATAAGGACATTAGTAATTGAAACAAAGGGTTAGTGAGTTGAGCTGCACCATTCAGTATTCCCGCATGACAGAAGAAAAGACTTTAGAAATGGTGAGGCATTTCCAACAACAATATAGTTGAAGACGCATGTGAAATCTGTTGATTCTGAATGCCATACAGATATTTATTCATGGACTTATTATCTTATTGTGATCATTTACGGAAATGAGCAGCAATCATTATTATTTACAACTGAAGATATGCACACACACTTGGACACGCACTGAGCACGGTCATTCTTTATCTTACCAACAGAAACCTTTCAAAGATAAAAACAGTTCTGAAATGAATTCTACAATTGTACACCCCCACAGCTGCTGTAATATTAAATCTCATGCTGGTAAAGGACAGTACAGACATAAGGGAAGGCCTCCAGGCCAATTTGTTATATTTGATTTCAACTTTCAAGCAATCAAAACATTGAACTTCTCTAAAAGAAGATCCAACTTTCAGAAAAGCTAGAAACAGTAAATCAGCATTGACAATAGGCATTTATCAAAGAGAAGAAATACATAGGGCGGGATAGGGCCCTTAGGAGAAAGGGAGTGGCTTTGTGGTGAAAAGTAAAACAAGGGTGTGACAAGGGAAGAAAAAGGAGTCTTTACCAGTCACGGATAAAGCACTGATATTTGTCAAATACTACTGTATGGGAAAGGGTACAGCAATACATACCCGAAGAAACAGACTGTGGGTTTTCCACACTTAAAGGGTGTGGAAAGTTTTCAGTACGCACCCAATACGGCTCGAAATCATTAATTTGTCTTTGTTGTTTTTTATTATTATTGATGTACTAGATGCTTGGGATTCCATTTTCTTCTCTTCCTATCCTAGATTACTTTTTACTTATCGGTTTGTGAATCTGAGTATTGATTTTCCTTTTTACTCCTCATTTTCTATATGCGTTCGTACAATATTCCCATAGTTGTAGGTAGCATGGGAAAGGGTACAACAATACATATGCGAAGAAATAGACCATGGGTTTTCCACACTTAAAAAGGGTGTGGAACGTTTTCAGTACACACCCAATACAGCTCGAAATCATTAATTTGTTTTGTTTTTTATTTATTATTGATGTACTAGATGCTTGAGATTTGCTACTTATTCCATTTTCTTCTCGTCCTATGCTAGATTACTTCTTACTTAATGTTTTGTGAATCTGATCTATTGATTTTCCTTCTTACTCCTCATTTTCTATATGTATTTGTACGATCTTCCCATAGTTGTAGGACTAGTTTTAAGGAAGCGCAAAGAAAAATGAGAGCGGGAAGTTTCGGTTGCTGGGCTAAATAGAGTGAAAATTGAATACGCAATATTAGCATAACAAAGAAACACACAAAGATAAAAGAACAATAAAACCGAACTTATTTATCCTCCCTGAATTCTAACCCAAGTCCAAGACTTTTTGTACAATTAACCATTTGTAAAGATTATCATCATGTGTCCAGTTCTCACCCCAATATTTACTCCATGATTGATGGTGTCAACGCAGTTGTCAATACAAATTATCTACTCCAGAAAATTTATAAATACAGCAGCTTCCAGAGAAAGATCAACTCGCTAGCAAATTTTGTTCACTATTGTGAATTTCCAGGTGCCATGACAATTCAAATAGATTGGAAGACATAATTCACAAATTCACCAAAAAAATGTAAATATAACCAATCATCAGGATCCGTATTAGCAAATATGGCTTAACCAGACTGTGACGGGATCCAAGGGGGGCAGAAAGTACCAGAGAAATTATCGGGCCTTCCTCTTCATCAGTTGTAACATGAGTCATCAAGGCCAGGTTTTTAACCAATCCACAGGATTCACCTTCTGGAGTATCACAAGGGCAAAGCATTCCCCACTGTCATTGAAACAATATTTATCACAAAAAGTTACATATGACCAATCAGATAGGCAAAAGCTACCCATGTAAAATCCCCAGAAGTTACATGGATCATCAAAACTTAACAAACTTTCAAGCCTTAGATGGAAACAAGACGCTAGCCTTACCTGGCTAGGTTGCAATGCTCTGGGTCCACTAACTTTCCTGGACTTCTCAAACTGTGGTGAGATCTTTGTCATGTGGCCCAATGTCGCAATAAAGGAAAGTCGTGCTACAACCTGTAAAAAGAAGCTCACCATTGGCCTGGGTGATTTTTTAACAAACAATTGCATAAGCAAAATATGGGATCTAAACATATAAATAAACAACCTGTGTCATTCCTTTTCTGTGCATCTTGAACCTCTTGACATCCCAGTTACCAGTTGACAGCATCCTTTCTAACCCTTGAGTGATACCATCTCCCTTTAAAGCAAATCGCTGACATTTGAAGAAATTTAAGAAGGATGACAACATGATATATCAATTCAAATGGAAAAATAATAATAATGAAAATAAAAACATGATTTAGATCACCAGTGATTGTTGAAATCTATCCTAAGCCAAAGTAGTTCAAACTTCAAAGGACATTGAATATTAACAATATAGGTTGTTGAAGAATTTTGTACAATTGGGTCACACTAATCTAGCATGCAACATTGCAGAGAAACAAATATCAACGCTTTTACCCATTGTTCCGTGGTTGAGAAATATTCCAATAAACCACAGGGGAAAAAAAAAACACATTCTCAAAGCATAACATGAGATCCCCGACCTCTTCAGAGATTTCCCATCGCTCTCCATGAGTTCATGCCAATTAGGATATCTCATCCGGAGATCTGGACTGGTCATAACGTGTGGGCTGCCAATATGCTATTAGGGTGCTAGAAAATTCATAACTTCTGCTCTTAGTTTGTTATAATGGATTTAATCCGATGAGAGACTGCTTCTTGGGTGTATATATAGGTTGTATTTGATTGGCCAACAGCATCGCTATCTAAACAAACTGCCTGTTCTTGACCAACGGTAGCACTGCCGAAGGCCGGGATTGGCACTCAAAAGGGGATGCTTGGTCGCAAATGCTTCAAATTTTGTTTTGCACCACTCTATAACACTTATGGAGTTGAAGGAATTGCCTTACAAAAAGCAGTCAAGGTTGAAGACACCCGTTAGAAGAGCAAGAATGCAAGAGCTTCCCATATATGTGTATACAACAATGGAAAAGAAGCATCAGTATGAGAATCAAGGCTTTACAAAACATAGTGAAGATTAATTCACTATTAGTGCCATTCATTGATTCAACAATATGCGATACACTCTATTGCTGAAGCAACTTGCAGGCAAGGCATGGATATGAATGAATGCTAGAATCACCACGACGTGGAGGACTCCACGTCATTAGTACAACCAGATAATTCCTCCACTGAGTTAACAATTTTGTTTCCGATTAGCTCCTCTACCATTATATGCGAGCCTTTTGCAGAACTTTAATTACTTGCTTTCAATGATGTCCCAAAGAAATAAATAGTTCAATATTACCTCTATTGAATATTACCCGAGTCACATTGCCACTACCATTTATCTCTTAAGGTGGGGAACATATGAAGAATTTAGAAGACCTAAGCATAAGGGATTGTACATCAAATCATGTGTGGAGTGGGTAAAATATGATTACCCTAGTAGTGGGCATAGCACGTGCCCTAATCAATCACCATGAAAGGGTGAATAGCTAGACACCACATAGGAAGTCCACAAGCCCTGTGCTGAGCTAGTTTGGCCACGAATAAGGCTAGATTAATAAGAGTAAACTAATAAGTCAGGATGCAATAGCTCGGCGTGGAACATAAAGAGATGCCCCTGATATGGCCGAGCTAGGTAGGCTACGTATATAGCTTAAACAGCATTCTGGAATACGTAATTCAGCTCGATGTGATGAGTGTACGGGTTATTCCGAGCTACGTGGAAGCACGGCACCGATACGTATGGGGCGGTGAGACATTCCAGAATATTCTATAGCGGCTCCTTATGAGATAAGGAGCAATCCCGTAAAGCAAGGGATTGATATGGAAGTCCTAATGTGATTAGGAATGAACCTCATATAGGAAAGAATCTTGTATGGAAAGAAGTACTACTGCAAAACGAGATCTTACAGTATTTGGAAGCATGTGCCTAATAGGAAAGTCCTATTAGGAGAAGGATTCCTAAAGAGAATAGGAAACAGGGGGCACGAGATGCCTAAGATGATCAACGAGCTATCCTCACATATAAATACAAGACCACACCTATGAAGGAAGGTACGCTGTGAATCCCTTTTCATACGCATTGTGATTTGAGAGTTTATAGTATGGGATACTTAGGCATCAGAGGGCCTTTGCTGACGAGAGGCAAAGGTGCCCTAATCCTTTTTTCTGTCTAGCAGATTTGGGGTCGAGTGAAGGAAGCATGTGATCCAGACCTACGTGGATTTCATCCCCGTACAATGTGCAACAGTTTGGTTACTAACGATTGTAAACTCCGAAGGCGGCATTCACTATAGAGTAGAACCAATGGAACGAAAGATACTTTAGAGTCCTCTAAATTTGAAGTCTATGTACTTACTCTAGAAAAGTCAAACTGGCTAGACCGACTAGGCTTTTCCAAGATCGCATCTACTGTCTTCTTGAGCTCTTCATTCATGGTCTTGAACAAATCCTACAACAACAACAACAACAAAAAAGCATATTTAATAAAAAAAAATTGAAGAACCAACCAAGACTTAAAATAACATTAGTCGCTATGTAAAGCTAAAAGAATTTCACCTCGAAGAGTAGAGATAACAATTGGCCAGATAGCTCCAACCGCTTGTTTCCCACATAATCCTGCAATTTGCATTTAGAGAGAGCAATGCAATCAACAGTTAGAACACGTATTGATAGTTCTCCACTACTCCAGCCATTTTGGCTTGTATTTCACCTATTTTGTTTTGCTTCGATAGTTTCAACGTAAGTTGTAGTTGTAGAGCTTGGAAGGGCCAGTTTCATTATTGTTTTCCCAGTTTTTGTGCGCCGGTTGTACTCTGGTTTGGGTCTTTTAATAGAATCGTAATTATGAAAATTAAAAAATTAAAAAAACAATAAAAAAAAATTAAAAAAACAGATAGAACAAGCACACAGTGAGATTTTGTCCAACCATACAAGTTTTGAAAACTATTAATGGTTCGTAACTCCTTATATAGCTAGGGGCATCATCAGGGGAAAAAGAAAGAAAAAATAAGTTGCCAGCAAAACCAACTAAATATACACAAAACTTGTGGATTGATGAAAATAGACAAAGCTGCAGTTTAGACTAGACCAAAAACCCTTCTAGACTAGACCAAGAACCCATCTAGACAGGGCAAAAACACAAAAGATGAAATTTGCGAGGTTGTTAATGAAGCATTAAATATGTAACCCACGACCAATGCACCTAATGTAAGATCCCATATTTTTCTATATAAAATATTTTAGTTGATTCACAACAAATAAAGTGCCTTAGGAAGGTTCACATTATTATGATGGCTGGGATAGAAAAAATGGTTGGGACTGGAATTTATGTGTTGTTCTATGTATTGCTGGAAGAAGAGAGATTTGGGACAAAGACTCCTTTGAGAGAGAGAGATGCGGCATTGCCTTTGTGGAATATTAGGTCATGAGGTGTTAATGAAAGTTTGTCATGTAATGAGCATAAATTGGAGGAAAAGAAGAAGAAGAAGAAAGAAGAAAGAAAGTTGGCAGTTTGTCATGTAATGAGCATAAATTGATGAGAGCTTGTAACTAGAGCTTTATGATTAGTAGGGAAAAAAGAAGAACAATAGAAAAGGAAATGCTAGTTGGCAGTGTCTATATATGCATGACTTTAGTTTCAGATATGAAACACTGAGCACTAAAAAGAATCGCATGGAAATTCAAAGAGCTGAGCCTTGAGTTGCCGTGGTTAAAAGCCAATGGTGATTTTGAATATGATTGAGTTATGATAATATTGGAGATAGAGTGAACATGTCTTGCGGTCACGATCATTGTTTAAGGTACCAGGCGGTGTGCAATACATTCCTTGCTAAATATCTTCGCGCAGAGTGTTCTTTGATTCTCTCACATTTGCACTCTTTTGATATCGAAGTATATTGATTTAGCTATTGTCACATCTTGCATCTCATACCGTAACATAGAGAATATTTGCCTCAGAGCCATGGAACAAATTGGTACACGTGCAAGCCCAAAGGGTGGAATGAGTAAGAAGATATGATTGATTTCCCTGAGGAGAATTTTGTACTTTTTTATACAGCCCGAAAGGGGCACGCAGATTTGACCCCGGTGGTGCTTGGCGTGTTACTGAGATGGGCCGGGAAAAGGGCTACATATGACTTATAATTTCATAATGATTCACTTGGATTTTTTATCCTCAATTTTTGGGCACGCTCTTATTTCAAGCAATGTTTATTGCCGTCGTATTACATATACTATGCGGCCTTATTTATTTTCTAGGTGTGGAGCATGTGTAGCTAGAAATGAAGTATTCAGAAGATTTAGTTTTGGGAGACTATTTGAAGGAATTCTGCAGTTATTTTGAGGATTTCAGGACTAAGTGTAATTTCTCATGTATATTTTTATGGATATTAGAAAAGACTGGTTTTTAAGGTGTTTTAGAAATTCGGGTTGTCACTACACTGGCTAGGACAGCTTGCTTCACAAAAATTTATAAGGGGTAATTCCATTGAAGTGGATGTTAAAGCATTCAACTCAAAACCAATTGGCAATGAGGGGAGATACTGTCCAAGCTCGTATCCTAGTTTTGGAAGTTATGACTAACCAATGTAGAACAAGCTCTAACAGGGACAAATAATCTTTGACCACTGAATTCATATGTTACAAAGGAAGTTAAATATAACTCAAACAAATAGAAAAAGGAATCTAAGAATAAAAAGGAACAGGCTTCAAATTCTATTCCATCCACCAAAATACAATTCCTATTTATTAGTCCAAGCAGGCGTCAGTTACTCGGCTTCTTCAAAATTCTCTACTCCAGCCGCCTTTTCTTTCGCCTACTACAAATAGGTCCCAACAAGTTTTACTTAAAATTCATATGCTTGCATGGTAGTTTCTACGAATTTCTCTGTTTGAAATTCCATACTTTTGCAATGTCCATGGCTTGATAGGAAATTGTTTACCAATTTCTCTATTTGACCTTCTAAAACTTTGCAAAGTTTTGAGTGCATTAGTGATAAGCCCCAAATGTTGTATATATCTGGGCTTATCTCGCTCATTGTGATCACACACACGTGCATTTTGTGTCTTTATATGATTGATTTTGCGCGAGTTGTGTTTTTGATAAGTTTCAGAAAATTGGAGCTAAAAAAGTGTGTCCAAAGCTCCAAATAATTCCCGGTTGTATCCGAAAGTACCCAAGGTCCTGCAATGCCGTGGAGGACAATCGCCGAAGCTTAGAAGTTGATTCAAGGAGTTTTGGAAGGTTCAAGGAAGGCCCGGAACAAAGGAACAAGAAATCTAAAGTTATGAGCCTCGAGAAAATCTGACTAACTAAGAGGAAAAGGCTCATTTCTCTCAAGATACAAAGGCTATGAAGATGAGGTCAATTGGGTTTGAAAGTAGACTCATAGAGTTTTCCAACGGTTCAAAAATCACCTCATTCCGAGTTCGGACGAAGCCGAGGCGTGCCCGCGAAGTTGGGTAAAAGATCTGCCTGAAGAAATTCACATTTTGAAGTGAGATACCGGTAGCTTGATTTTGGGGATACCGGTATCTCTGAAACAGAAGGTCATTTTGAGCGAGATACCGGTAGCTTATTTTTGGGGTACTGGTATCCCTGCAAAATTTATGCACTTTTTTTTTGCCCAATCCAAAATATCTAGTGGCACTTTTGTAATTATTTGACACGACTTTTGGGGTCTTTATAAGGTCCCCAACCTCATAATTTCAGGGGAATCACTACCTAAGCCTTCTCTCTCTACCTCCATTAGTTTGTCCTTAGCTTAAGCTCTACCCTCTCTCTAGTTTTTGAAGCACTTCCATTTAGTTTCAAGGTAATTGTTCTTCTTTAATGTTGTAGTACATGTTAAGACCTCTATATAAATCTAGTTTATTTCCGTTTTTGTCGGTTAATTCGTTTACTTGTTTTTCTAGCTATTTCCTTTGAAAACTCTTGTTCTTATTAGTTGTTTGATTAATTCTCAAGTGTTAATGTTGTAGGCAAACCTAGGATTAATCATAAAAATCAGTTTTTAGAGTTATTAAATATGTTTTTAGTTTTCTTCCAATTCATAGGCTTAATTTCTAGCATAATGTGTGAGTAGTTTTAATAGGCTTAGTCATGGGGTGATTAACACTCCATGACTTGGGTTTAATCCGTCCATCTCGTGTATATGGCATATATCGCTTGTTTACCGAAAATTTGGGGTTTCACTTTTATGTACCAAAGAATCGGTTTGTTAATCTTTTTGATCACCCATAGCCAGGAGCTTGACTACTTGGCACGAGTGATGCTTTGGGCGATGTCAACTCATTCATTTGCAAAATGTCCCGAAAACCTATAATCTTTGGTAAACACATTTTTCTAGTAAAGGTTTTAAATTCTAAATCTTCCCTTCGGGGGCATTTAACGATGACCCGAGCCGGTAATCAAGAGGGGATGGATTAACCCGAGTCATGGTAGTTAACTACCCCTAGACTTCGCCTTAGCTTATATTAGTCTTTTTAATTCCGAGTTGTTCTCGAAGTCGAAAGAATTCCACCAAACAAACTACAAAAGCCAAGTTTGCCGCTTTAAGTCTAAAACCTACACTTGCAAGACAACTCTCACGCCGGGTGCGTTCGGTCCCTGTGGATTCGACCCGGTCTTACCGGTTATCATGCTACCGCCGACCTAGCCCTACGCTTGGTGCGACACCATCTACGATACAATTCAAGGTCGCAAGCAGTTAGCTGGACTTTACTACAGAAATCACAATTAGTAGACAACATATAAACATCCTTATTACTATTCTGTGAAGCAAATCTAAGAGAATGAAAGATAAAAAATAAAATAAGGATTGAATTGTAAACGGGGACCAGACAATGCAGAGCAAAATATAAGGATGGTCAACAATATGGTTGACATGCACCACCACAAAACATGTGAACTCTCTTTCTTTCAATGATCGTTTGTTTTGCATCTAAACAACATATTCTCATTGTCTAATTACAACAATTATGTAGAAACCAAGGTTTTGAATCCCGTACCGGCTTGGGTGCCGGAATCAATTGGATGGAACGTACTAATACCGGCTACAAACGTTTACATTCATTGATAAACTTAAGATAGGTAGTGAATATTCGTACATATAATTGAGTATTATACAGTAACTAATCACGGTTAAGTTTTCCCAATGGAAATCCCACCCAACCTTAGAGTCATTATGAGAAAAGTGAAAATACAGGTTGTCAACCACTACACCAAGAATAGATATGAAGGGGGCACGTAGTTTTCACTATTTGATTACAAATTCAGTACACCCGAAACTCTTCAAGATAGGCTAGGAATATTGGTCAGAACAGAATTCAGAGTTCAGTATACCAGTTTATTTACAAAAGGGTGTATAATGGCTGCACAGGTCCGATATTAAGAGTCCTGGTAGAAACCCAATCTCTAAAAGGAAGTGAGAGACTACATGTCCTTTTCATCTCAGGTTCCTGCTCCTTTTCCTTTTCAACTACCATTGCCAAACACCAAAAGAAGCTCAAGAGTGAATGCACTCCTATTCATAAGTTGTTGATGAGATGGGCAGGGTCAAAAAATGGAGGCAACAAGAATGGTAACCAGAGCTTGGTAACTGTTCAAGAAGTGTGCAATTACGAGCATATGTGAATCTTCTTGTAAATAATGGATGACCTAGCAAATTAGAAGAAAAAGCACTAGTTTTTCCACTAACTGGAAGTCTACAACCATCTCTTTGTCTTTATAGAGTTCACTATCTTTTCACTCATTTGTACTGTTATTGAGACGAGAAACAAGAGAAAAGAAGAGAGAAAGAAAGCACATTTTAATGAGAATTGATCGGCCTCCAAAATCCATTCTAATAGTTCCTGAAGAACTTTTTGTCGTATATATAGTATGTGCAACATTTTTGTTTACTTTTTCTACAACTTTCTTTTACATTTAGTTAGTTTTATAACAAATCTAATATAGCAATCAAATTATCTTGAATGACCTAGTCTTCTGATGATGCTTTTGGAATACTATTCCACATCTCTAAAAAGCTACAAGTCAGGTCTAAAATAAACGAAAATTTAAATTCTGACACAAGTTGTTAGTTTGATAATACTACTTGATATGGAAGTTACACCTGTAAACTCGACTATCCAATGAAATATTATTTTTATCTGTTTTATGTTCAAACGCTGTTTTTTTGGATTATGTTACTTTTATGGCTCATTAACATGCCTATTCTATGGGATTCAACAGTCTCTTTCTCGAAAATATAATACAACAATTGCAAACCCGAGATGATAAAAAAATCAAATACAAATAGAATCTGCTTAAATTTACAAAAAAAATCTTATCCCAAACTCTTGAATTACAGGAAACTGTCATATGCAAACTTCAACTAACAATGTTCGATGTCTAACTTTTCGATGAATTTGCCATTTCAACAAATTTTAAAACCATGTTTACATATATTCAAGTTTCAATAAAGAAACGAGTTATCCTAAGTAAAATCAAAGGGTTGAGATTATTTGAACCAACTCCACCTTCTCTACATAACCATCTCTACAGAACCATCAAGAATCGAAAAAACATTTGACTACCACGCTGGACATCATGTGCTATTGGGTTAAGACACGTAAAGCAAGATAAAAGTCCCAACAGAGCACAGAATGAAACCATCAGCATTTGGAACCAAAAAAAGAAAATCATACGCAACATATTGTTACTAATGCATGGCTACTTCCTACCAAAAGAATTTCTTCTATTAAAAAACACCATAGTGATTAACAAATTAATCAAAGACAAAAACTTCTTGACTTATTACTTATACCACTAGCTCTTCTCCATCATCAACAATTCAACACAGATGATGTGAATACAGATACTAATAAATGCAAGTCCAATAGGAATTACTTCACTTTAACAAGCTGAAAATGATGATGACCTAAACAATGTATAACCTTCAATCAATCAGTAATTCCATTACCTTATCATCCATTGCATCCTTATTCAGAATTGCTTCCATCATACGTCTCAACATTACGGCAACATATATGCATTTTGGGCGGAAATTATTTTGACGCACCTTCAGATGGTGGAATGAGGGTAACCTAAGTTAGCATGCTTTGCAATATTAAATCAGACAAGAAACAAGTACTTTAAAACATATTGAGGAAACTTACAGGAACGTTAGCAACCAATACATCGCGAAGAATACCCAGGGCTTTGTCTTCCTGATTACAAAGTCAAGATCGATAGCAAAAATACTTGAAATGAGCAAAGCATGTCAAAAGAAAATAGAAAAAGTAAGAGGTTGCGGAAAAGAAAGAGAGAGAAGCTAAAAGGAAAAACCTTTTCAAAAGCACTAAAATTCTGTGGTTTCTTAACCTGCGAAAGTAAACATAATACATCACGGATCCTACAGAAAGCAAGCATAGTTCAATCTAACGTGATGCAAACTATTAAATGTACAATATCAAGGGCTCTCCTCAGCACATTGCAATCTACAAATTACATAAGACACAAATAAAATTACTCTACTAGCAAGTAGGCAAAAAGCACACCTTTTTGTCAAGAAATTCTAGTGCTTGCTGTTGTGTATATACAGCATTGCTCGCACAATCCTGCAATTGGATTCGGAGCATCATATCTGAGTAAGGACTTTAAGTTGGAAGGAATGAAGCACGTAATAGAAGAGCAACGCAATGACTGATAACTGCCTTAGTTGCTCTTAACAAACTCTTTTCCACAAATTTTAAGAAACCTACTTTCCGAGGCAGAGGGAAGGAGGGGAAAGGAGAGGTCATAGTTTAAAATCCTGCCCAATTTGACAAACCTCTGTATTATCAGGCTTTTCAAACTTATTACATTCAAGCCCTGGAAGTGCACGAGTACTGTGGAGAGGGATGCCCAGCCATGGGCTGGGTTGAGATTCTTTCAAGTGGGCATATTGAGTGAGCACTCCTAGCAAAGAAATATTTCTCATGTATAGTCTAATCATTATCCCAATTGTTACAAATAAAAAATTTGCAGTCTGAAAGAAATAAATCTATTAAATTTGATTCATCATTTGTTATTGTTGTAGTTCCGCTGGTCCTACATAAATTCCTGGCTCCTCCACTGTTGACTTCGGTGAGTGAATACAACTAAATCACAGCAAGGCCACGGTTGCATCTTGACATTGGGAAAGCCTACGCAGACGTAGCCATGGTCAACAAGAGATGTAGATATGGTATACAAAGATTGGTACAGCCTTTCAGAGGACAACCTGCATAATGCAGACCTTGTACCAACCTCATTTACAGATAGCAAAGCGAATGTTGGTGAGTTCTGAATGATTTGTAATTGTCTTTATTTCTGTTTTCTCTGTTACTTTTTGGACTTTTGTCCTCCTTCGATCCATTTTGCACCTTTCCTTGATTTGTTTTTCATAATATTTCTTTCCATTGATCTGTTTACTTAAACCAACTACTAAATTGTTCCATGAAGATATTCAAATAAGGGGGTGGAATGCTTGAAATAGTTGCCTCGATAGATGGCAGGAGTAATGCACCGTATCGAGGATCCCTTCCCACCATCTGCACAACCTCTTGATCACTCTCCATACCCATAGCCTTCATGACTGCCATGATAGGAACCTGAAACACAAACCAAACTACAAAATGCTTTAGCATAGATATCAGTTCGTAGAAAAAGGAACGAAAGTATTCTTGAAGTAAAGGCAAAAAGGAAAGAAGAGATCTGATGACCTTGCTAGCAAACTGATTCATACACAAATATATCTTCTCTTTCTCCATTTTTATAACTGTTTTACTTTTTGTCGCTTCTGTGCTGCTCATAACGGACGCTTGTACACTGGAAGTTAAAAATAGCACAAAGCAGACAATTATGCTTACTATAGACCATGAAGAGCAGAAACTAACTCAATATTATGTTTACCAATAACACCATACTTTTCGAGGCTGTTTAACTCAACAGAATGACAACCTTTTCATGCTAGAAACTCGGGGATCCAAATTTGAATCTAAAACAACTTTCCCACCATTCATGTTCAGTATTCAATAAGGAATATTGAAATTCTGCCCCTTTTCTTTGGAATTTCAGCTTTAAGTTGTAGCAAGAGCATTAAAGGATTATCAGACTTCTCAATGGTGGAATCTGTGAATTGCCACATTGTATGCCAGTGAGGAATATTCATCTACATAACTATACCAATGGGACAGGAATGAGGGTTTTTTCCTGTCCACAGGTAGCATTAGGAAGTATGTTAGATTACTATAGGATGTCAGCATTGCTCCATCAGCTCGAACCCAAGATCTAAACCTTGGATTCCAACCCAAATGGAGCAAAACTGAGCCGACAACAAGGCCAGAGGCGCAGGAACGTTATTAACGACCAACTGCAAATCTTAGCACTTTCAATGAGAAGAAGGTAAAAAGAAAGGACAAAAAAGGCTAAAGATAGAGAGCAAGGGCAAGGTGAGAAAGCAAACTGTGAAATGAGAACTACTAACCATCCTTTCTTGTCAGTATCAATGATTATTCTGTTCTTGGAAAGTTGTTCCTGTATTAAAATCACCTGGAAGAGAAAGAAAATTCAAATCAATACCATAAACAAGGAACCGTGAAATAAGAGAATAACATTCATTTCATATGAGAGAAACAAAAAGAAAGAAAAATAAATCTCGAAAACAAATCTAACAAAGACAGATCAGTTGACCAAATTTGAACTATGATGACAAATCAAGAATTTACAAGCACCAAAAACCCTTGTCACGTGAATGGGTAAAACCCAAAAAAAGAAGAGAAGATATTTAACCTTCAAGAAGTAAAAGGAAAATGTAAAGGAAGCAGACAGCAAGTCTGCAATCAAGTATTACAGTTCTAGTTTCAAAATGATTGGAGTGAGAGGACAAAGAAAAAAGAAAATAAGTTCAACTTGAGGCATTGCATATGCAGCACATGACAAAAAAGACTGGTTAGCAGTGAGACTTTTCAGATAATAGAATTGCATTACTGAATTACTGAATGAATGTTACAATGATACCAAACGTTTAAATAGAGATAACCTAAACCTAGAAAGGAAACACAAAAGATACGCCTAATCTATTCCTTAAACAGAAAGATACAACGAGATACGATAACAATATTTCAAAGATACACAGTAGATGTTAAATACATTCACAAGCAGAACAGGATGGAGCCTAGCAAACTAACTATGTTCATTATACTGATCTTGTGTTCCACTTAGCTTAATCGTGAACCCAAACCCAAAACTAAACAAACTACCACTTAGAGTGTTCGGATCACACATGACGTGGAATATTAAAGTTTTCCCCCTACAGTTGAGCTGTCTTCATTTTCTCCCTCATTGTACCCAGATCACAGCAATCCCCCACAATTTCACAGTTTATTAGCCACATTCAATAGAATTCAGAAAATAGAAAGATAACGAAAGAAATGGTTCATAAGAGTTGCCTCAATGAGTGATTATGTTGCTATCCCAACAATAAAGAAATTCCCACTGTGTCTTATTCTTGTTCTTTTTTGGTTAAAGAGAGTCTGCACACAACAGAGTTTACCTATAACTGGATCTACAGAATCAAGATTACTCTGATTGGTATGCTAGACCAACAATTTATCCAAGTCTAAACCCTACTAAGTTACAAACAGCTCATGAACCCACATAAATGATAAAAGATCAAGAATGCATATAAAGTCCATATCTTCACCGTAGTACGGAAAAGCTCCACATTGTCATAGTTAGAACATCACCTTCTCTGTTCCTTTGATAATAAAATACCCTCCAGGATCTAGCGGGCACTCACCTAGGCAAAACACAAAGAAGCAATAAGTATAAAAATGAACTGAGCTTTCATAAGGTTGCAAAAATAACAATCGTTGAGAATTTAATAAACCAAGTCTTGCAAGTTCAGCTTCATCTTTTCTATAGAGTACACAGCAGCAACTTCTTAACATGATAGGCATTTGTCCGATGACAACGTTGTCCTGCAAAGCAAAAGTTAAAATCATATTCAGATCCCTCCTTTTTTCTTTTTCTCCTTCTCTTCCCTTCCCCCCTCTGAACATAAGAACCATAAAACAAGTAAATGACTAAATATAGTACTCCTGTAAAAGTACCTTGGCTACTGGAGGTTGTTGCTGACCATTGCTGTACTCAATGTTGACATATATTGGAGCAGCGTAACTATAACCCATAGAAAACTTTTAATTGATAATGGCAATGTCAAACTAGGGTCACTAAAGCAATAAATTATCACAATAGCAGCAATAAATCAAAATCCAAGAATATAACCCTTTTTAACATACTAAGATGTAAGCAACAGAATCTAATGTGTTTACAAAGTTAGCTAAAATAAAATACAGAAATGCATAAACTAGGCCATTGAAATCAACCTCATGAACAGTAAAATGCAAAACTTGCATTCACTCGAGTACAAGTCATGACAGATACATCTCGAGTACAAGTCATGACAGATACATCTTGTGCCATCCAGGAAAAAAACCACATGGACCTGAAAACCACGTACACCAAATGCAGTCACGCGAACTCCTAGACACGCTAGTTTCCTTTAGCATTCTTTCCAGTTATCTATTTCCTTTTTGCAAGATATTCTTGCTCAGACCCGTTTGTCCTCTTACACCATTATCGCATATTACAATGGCTCCAGGTCCTTCTGGTTACCAACATTTTGATTGCTTCCGCTTTTGGTTTTCACTAAGAAATATATTCAACCAAAAATATGAAAATTCTTTTGTGATCCCTTAATTTCTTCGAAAACCATGTACCAAACCTCAATGAAGCACTTAAGAAGTCGAGAGTCTCTAAGGAAACATAGACATAATATAAAGGGCAAAATAGATCTCAAGGGGATCCACAACACTACTCTAAAACAATCTTCAGCAATCACATCTACCAACCTCCTAGTAGACATTTTCATATTATATAGGTCACCGCCAAATTCTAATTTCCCTTATTCACAAAATTTTGGACACTTAGCAAGGTTCAAAGTAGTAATCATAAAGAACACACAACATAGGTCACTTAGATGGCAGCTAAACAGGAAGCAAGTCGGAGCCACCTAAGAATTACGAACACATCTTACAAGGTTCTCTCCCAAATGGAGTAGTTGTTCGGTCAACCCAAATCCCCGAAAAATACATACCATATGGCATCAAAAACTTTTTTGTACTACGAAAGTGATCCCAGAGTGGATAGGACTTTGGAGTGTATTTTTTTCCATAGGTCAAATATATTTTGATCATATAAATGGATTCTTAACTCTATGAAAAAACTGTTCTCCTACATGAAGCCATCACCTCCTCTGTAAGCCTAGTTTGACCTTTGCCCCTGCTCTAAATCTTAATGCTTACTAATGCTTCAGAGCAATTTTCATAGTGGACAAAACATAAAAGGACACCAGAATCTTTTGTAACCAACTGGGGCGAGAAAAAAGAGAGATCAAGACACACATGGAGAGAGAGATAGAGAGAGAGCATCACTCTGCATCAATTTGGATAAAAAAAAATAAGTTTTAACAAGACCCTTGAACAAACAAATATCTTCCAAAGCAAACTCACGTGAAGTCAGACAGCCGACATTGGTGGGGATTAACCTTTACAATGGCTCTTTCAAAGGAAATTGAAGGTTCACCAACCCAAACCTTTGTGTACCTGTACCAAGCGAAAACATGAAGGAAGAAAAGGAAGATGAAAGAAAAATAGCAACAAAACACCCACCTTCAATCGTAAATAAAAAAGCAAAAGCACTTATAACCTATTATAGTGTTCTGCTTATAATTTTTTGAGCAGCACACCATAAAAATCCAATGGCTGATGATGAAAATGAGTTATGTCAGCAATAGATATGACTGAAGTTCAAAACTGAAGTAACCAAAACAACAGCTAGAACTACAACTAGTTTGATGGCCCCAATTTGTCTGTTAAGGGGGATAGGTCCAACACGAGTGATCGGTCTCAACACCCATACTGGAAAGCATGCCAACCCCTTGGGGCCATTGGGGGTTATGCCCGGTCGTTACCTCCAAGGCATCAGAATTAGTCGAGGTGCACGCAGGCTAGCCTAGACATATATCAAAAAAATAATATCAAAGCATACCAGAAATATAAAAACAAACCTATACCTGAGGTAGACAGTTGGGTCGACCTTTGATGTGATGAGATCATTAGCACGTACAATCTTTCTTATTTGAGTCCGAACAAAGTAATTAAAGGAGTCCAAGTGTTGCTTCACCAACCCTCTCACCTACAGCTCCAAAAAGAAGAAAAGACACATGAATCCAATTCTCTACGGGCTCGGTGAAGCACCATATATAATTTAAATTGATCAGATCATCAATTGCCACCCCAACCCCAATACAATAATCAACAAATACAAAAACAAACACGTCAAAATGATCCAAGTTGATAAAGATAAGTTGTAGCTAGTGATCCCATTTATCATCTCTTTCCTCTCCGCACAACAAACATATAGGCGCAAAGTGAACAATGGAAATGAACAAATAGACGGAAAAAATTGCACCGGAAGACAAGCCAATAATGTTTCTTCTCCATTACAAGGCACTCATAACAACGATAGCCATATGCCACTAACTCCAAACTCACATCTCCGGCGCCATAAATATCTTCACATTTTTTCGCGAAACAATTTTACCTTCAAGAATTCGGGAAGTAGCTGGAATTTGTCGACTGCAGATTTGACGGGGGCAGCCAATAATTGCTTATTGATATCAAACCTGGAATCAAAACCCACCAAAAAGAAATCAAAATAATTCAGTTTCATGAACTAATTAAGCAAACACAAACACCCACATTAAACAAGTGAAGCTGGGTAAATATATAAGTTACGTATCCGTGCGTTTACATGCAGTCAACAAAAAATGATTGAAAACCCAGTCATAAAACCCCAGAACAATAGAGGAAAATTGATTTGTTCCGTAAGACTAAGAGAAAAACATACTCTCGCTGTTTGCTGCCATAAGGTCTAGCATCTTCTCCTTTTTCGCTCGGCGGTCCAGCATCTTCTTGCTTGAGTCCCATCACCAGTCGATCAAAGAATAGAGCGAACAATGTAGGGTTTATGTCGTTCACGGAGAAGGGGTAAAAAAAAAAAAGAGTAGGGTTTAGGAGGAAGAAGGCGGTGGACTAGTGGAGTGGAGATTCTGCCGCGAAAAATAGGGGCAGGATTGTCTGTGGGGAGTCTTTCTGTCTGCGGTGATCGTGAGCAGATTTTGCTAGGGCGGTGCCGTCGCGTTTAATCAGACGCATCCAACTGATGAAAATGGGCCACGTCGCACTTATACATTTAAGACTGTAATTTTATTTTATTTTTAAGACAAAGATTTATGTTTACTTGAGAAATACTTATTTATGAGTCTCTATAAATAGCTTAATTCATACGAAAGAAATTGCATCACCAGATTCCTAATCCAACAACCTCGATTAATGCTCGAATTTTATTTTTGTTTATAAATCTGACATGCTTCAAGGAGAGGAGAGAGAGAGAGAGTGCATTAATTCGGACCGTTGAATAGTGGAATGCACGTACCAAATTTACTTGGCGCAAACTCTTTCTTTATGAAGGCTCCGTAAATAAGTATTTCTCTTGTTAGTTACTATTTTTTTCTTTAGTTTTTAGAAGAGATATTTGGTTTTTTAATTTTGTTTTTCGTGGACGGAGATAAATATAATAAAATAAGAATTGGACTATAAAAAATAAAATAAAAGAATTATATAAAAGATTTTTATTCCAAATTATTCTTGGTCTACCACCCCTCGTAGATATAGATTTTTTCAGAAATATAAAAATAAAAATTAATAATTTATATAAATAGATTTTTATTCCAAATTATTCTTGGTCTACCACCCCTCATAGATATAGATTTTGTCGGAATCATATTTACCGTAAAGTACTACACTAAAATTTAAGAGTTACTCTTAGGATAAACTTAATTTTTTCTTGAATAATTTATATGTGGAGAGCAGCAAAAATAGTTTACTCGAACTATCCAATAAAATTATAAGTAATTTCATTATTTTTTAATGCACGCTAGAAAGTGGATTCCATCTTTGTCCTTCCCTGTTAGGTCTCATACTCAAAATTATAAGTAATTTCATTATTTTTTAATGCACGCTAGAAAGTGGATTCCATCTTTGTCCTTCCCTGCTAGGTCTCATACTCAAAACCTACAATGAATCATTGAATTTTTTTTAATAATTCAAGTATCATGTTAACTTACGTGTAGCCTCACACTCGAAACCCTTGGGAATTTCACATACTATTGTGAAAAGAATTAGGTGGCGTCCTATTATTGGATGCTTGTGGACAAGTAAAGGGTGTCGGATGCATTTTCATCTGCCTTTTCTAGGTTTTGTAGTCTGTATCAAAACACTTTGCTTTAAAAACTATAAGTAGCTGCAAGTGGAGTGGAGTGCATCTGTTGCCTCCTTTATACTCTCATACACATGGGCAGAGTTTAATTCCCGTAAGCACACATCCCCTTCTCAAGTCCCCTAGGATAGAGTAGATTAGAATTAACGAAAAAAAAAAAAAAAAAAAAAAACTATAAGTAGCTCTGTGTAACGAAAGCATGATTTCCTTCCAGTTGCAAATTTTGTACTGTTGAGCTTTATGAGTTATTCAAGGTTTCAGGAATATCTGAGTAATCATAGCTCGTACATCTTTATGCGCTTGGCCAAATATGGTGAAATTCTCCAATAGTTCAGGAGCACCGCCACGCGATACTTCGAATCACTCCACAACTATACACTCTCATCATGGCAAGTGTATGAACCTCATATAAATGTATGATTTTGGAGTGGTCCGGAGCATCACGTGGCGGTGCTCAAACTTTTGGCTACCCTGCGGAGTCTTTCAACTTGCATATAGAGCAGTACTTAGAAGCATTTTCTGGGTGGGCTTGTTTTTTTGAAACCTTCTTGAGAAAAACAAACCAAATGCAAATGCTGGCGAAGCATGACTACCTTATAATTATTCTGTGGGGGCTGGGGATTTCATCTTATTACCAGCTGGTTTGTCCAGCTGGTTTGTCCTGGTTCTGAATTAGAAGATAAACTGATCCATGACGTTTAGCCCAAGAAGTTCACTAATCACTTATATGTCAAAAAAGGCCTTCACAAAATAAGCCAACTATCAATGGTATAATTGGTCCTCGATCTACCGCTTTCAAGCTCAAGTCGTTCTATGATCGACAGTCGTAAACTCAAGTTGAAAGCTCAGTCTTTTCCAAATCAAGATCTATGTCTGTCTTCGTTCTTGCTAGCTCAGTCAACAGACAACAAACTTCGTTCTCAACCTGTTATTGAGTCATTTGGGATTAGAGATGCCCAATTATCTTGGAAATCATAAGTTATACCGACAAATGGAGTCTTCCTAAATGCAAAATTTGAAAACAGATAATGTAGCCCGAAAGGGGTTTGGTGACTGTCAATTGCTCAAAAATCATTAGGAGAGTTCCTGTAAATAACATGATTACAAACCATTTTACATCAGAAGATTAAACAACCTGATGATGGAGATGTGAAGAATGAAAATATAATCAGTTGGCGATAAATCGTTACGGCCCATCCTTACTTCCAACCTAATATGGTCATCAATTCCTCCTCATCCACCTCATCATATTTGTCATCGGCGTAAAAATCATTACTTTCATCATCTTCTTCTCCTTCATCCATTGACCCTGCAACACGTGACAAAGATTAACATACAGCAGAGAAGCTTTTTATACCTATCCTATTGTGTTACAAGGAGCCTCATTTTTCTGCTGTTGTCGTTGTGTGTGTTTTTTTTTTTTTTTTCATTATAAGCGTACTTAAATTTTTAAAAGTGAAAGCCACACAACACGCACCTGTATTTTCTACATTGTCTTGAAATAAGTTCTCATACAAAACAGCCCTTACTTGCTCAGTACTAGTTGAGCCTTCCTTGAGCACGAAGTACTCAGCATGCGAGAGGAAATATTCACCACTCTTGAACTGATATGCTGAGAAGAGACTGTCAATCTCTTTTCGAAAAGGACTGGCATTGAAGTGTTTGATTACTTGTTCTTCTTCTACTTCTTCACTCTTTGATGATGTTCCCTTCTGCTCTTCTTGCTCCTCGTACACAAAGCTGATCCCACATTCCTTAATGCGAAAAGCAAGACTCCACCCAACCACCGATACACTCACTTCATCGCCATCTTGCAGCTGATTCTCAAACTCCCAATGGCTCAACCATGTCATATCTTCTCCATCACTTGGAATACCAAGGAACGTGGGGCTATATACCCATTTCTGGCCGCTGGTCTTATTGCTTATTTTGATGAAATAAGAATACCAGTTCCCGGATGTAGACTCGCCCCAAAACCGGTATATGCGATCCTTGGAACGAGAGTAGACGAAGAATATGCTGAAGCCTCGCATCTTAAGATTAGCTTCGGAAGGCACGTTAAATGATATGGAGTTTCCTTTGGCCCTATGGCTGAACCAGTCGGGAATTCCATTCCCGGGGAAACAGGTGCTGAATATACAAAACTCATAAAGTCCCTGTCCAAAGAAAGTGACAGTATTTAAATCAAAATCCACGGATAACCGTCCACATTTCAGGTAGTGTGCACGCACACGCACGCGCGCGCGCACACACACACACACACACACAGAGTACCTGTACAGGACATTTGATTCTTGTTTTTGCCATATTGTTGAATAATTCCACCTCTGTGTTTTCAATTGATTCCAAGTTGAACAATCCCAAGTTACGGATCATTTCCGGAAAAAAATCTCCAATGGGTGCTAACTTGAACAAATCCTGGACCTCAACTAGCCTCTTACACTCGCTCACATCCAAAAACAGCGACTTCAACAGGTTTGGTAGATTTGTTATTTTTTTCAAAGATGTACAGTTTATTGCCTTGAGCTTGACTAAACTCGAGGGAAGTTCTGGAACTGATTGGAGGCTTGTGCAGGAATCTAACCAAAGGTCTTGGAGCATAAAAAGATTTTTTATGCTCTCCGGTAGGGTATCAATTGGGTTTTCACTAAGATTCAAGAACTGCAACAAAGACAGGCTACTAAGATCAACGGGAATAGCATCATTTGAAAGGTTGCAGTTTGCAAGGCTTAACTTCACTAATGAGTGTGATAAAGAAGCCAAAGAAAATCTGATGGATTCTGGGCTTTTCCTTTTTTTTGACACCCAATACCAGAAGCGAGTCTTCCATGATTTCACCTCCCCGGTGGTAGGCACCATTTGGTTTACTGCGGTTTTGTCTGCATGGAGCACTGTCAAGGATTCAAGTTTCCCGAGTTCAATCGGCAACTCAACGAGATTTGAGCAACCAGAGAGAATGAGTGTTTTGAGGGATTTTATCTGACAAATGCTTTTTGGAAGCTTCTGAAGATTTTTGCAATCTCTTAGATTAAGAAAAACCAATACCTCCAGTTCTCCAATGGATTCATGAACTTCAACCAATCTTATGCAATCTTTAAGAATCAACCTTTCCAGATTAGGGAGTCCAGTGAAGTCGGGGGTTTTAGTAAGGGCATGGGAATGACTAAGATTAAGAAACCTCAAAAATTTAAGCTCCTGTACCAGGGGAAAGAAAAAGAAAATCAACAAATCATGTGAAATTAGTTCCTGTGCAATTTGATAAAAAAAAAAAAAAAAAAAAAAGAGTTCCTGAGCACTAATCACAAAGTAAACAATCTAATTAAACATACCTTGCTTCCTCTCCAAACTTGTTTCAAGCTGCTATTACGCAATTCAAGAGCAACCAGGCTTTCAAGAGGAAAATCATTGGGTATAGATTTTAAGGGAAATCCACGCCAGTGGACCCATTTCAACTTTTTAGGAAATTCCTTGTAGCAGCCTGCTAGTTTAACATAATGAAGCAGAAGTAGTCTCAATTCGTGCATTCTCACGAACGCATCAGTTCTCAAGCCTGCCTCATTGGAAATTTTTGAGATTGCATCTAATGAGTGCCTTGAGAAGTCAAGTCGTCTTCGTTTCAATGATCTATCTTGGTCTATCATCAGTAATTCGTCAAGAACTTCTTGGGAACGCTTTCTTTTTGCATCAGTAGAATTGGTACTGAATATTGGTCCAACAGACTTGCCTTCAACAAACATTTGCATGTCAAGCACAAGCCCTTTGACTGTTTCCGTACCCTGATAACAGGAAATTTTATAAGTAACCATGCATACAAGAAAGCACAAAATGGAAAGGGGAAACATTTTCCTCACCGATTTCTCAGTTAATACAGAAAGGGAATCATTATGATTCCATAGTCTGCTACGCTGCCCAGGCTCCTCTGGTGATTCTTGGCGAACAATCTCTCTTCCCATGTCCAGAATCAAGTCATGCATCTTCATCTTGTTATCTTCACCAATCATTAAGAGACATCGATCAATAAGATTTTGAATCCCAACAATCGCGAAAAAATCACATTCGTCTAGTATTCTAACCACATAATCTTTGTCCTTTCCAATAAAGAAGCAGACTATGTCGAGGAATAAGTTCTTGTCATGGTTATCATCTAGAGAATCGTAGCTAACCTTAAGTTTTTTAAGGATTTGACTGTCTGGAATTGCTTCCATTTTCTTTATTGCACTCTCCCAAACATCTACTTTTCTTCCGGACATTGATGACCCCAAGACTTGAAGCGCTAAAGGGATCCCTCCACAATGCTGTAAAACTCTTTCTGAGAGCTCGAAGTAACCTTCTATGGGATGGTCTTGTCCAAAGGCATGCCAACAAAAGAGCTGAAGTGATTCTTTGTCATCCAGTTCCTTAACCTTATACATCTCACACACCTCATGAGCCTTGAGCAATCGCTCATGTCTAGTTGTTATGATAATTTTACTTCCGGGATAAAACCATTGTTGCATCCCAATTATGGCATTTAATTGATCTAAGTCATCCACATCATCAAGGACAAGAAGAACTCTTTTGCAGCTTACAGCAGTTTTAATTTTAAGGACTCCTTCATCAACATTGTGTATCTTTTCGGCCTTCTTCTTCAAAACATCTGACAGAAGCTGCCTTTGTAAACGAACCAAACCATTTGCTTGTTCCGAAGCTTCTCTAATATTTGCAAGGAAGCTGCTACCGTCAAACTTCTCAAAGTTTTGGTTATAAGCAGTTTTGGCAATTGTAGTCTTCCCTATTCCACCGATACCATAAATCGCCAATACACCAACATCAGTCAACCCATCTTGTATCCACGAATCAATGTTCCTGACACGAACATCTACGCCAACTGGGTGCGATGCGACATTCAAAACTGTGCGATTCAACTTACTTGCAATCTGTTTAACAATTTCCTGAATAAATTTTGACTCATGCCTACAAAGCAAAGGAAGTGATTAACACAAGTTTCACAAAATAATTTATCTAAGTTCTCCATTACCAGAGATAATCTTCAAATTTCTAAATTCCAAAATGCAGTTTGAGTCTTATGTGGCAGCTATGCACAATAATGTATCAGTATAACAAGATTAAACACATAAGAGAGGAGCATTGGGTTTAGGGTTGCAACCAAATTGTTCTGTGCTTCACAGTTCGATTCAAAAAAGCGAAAAACAAATTCCCATCTCAAAAGGTAAGGAAGATACTTGGATCAACAAATAATGGATGAGCACTAGACTTCCAATTTACTGGAAATAGCAGGGATGTTACTTCTCAACAACACCGCCACTAGTTGAGTAATTATTCCATGCTCCACAGGGGCTCCGCACCGCACATTTGTGTGGCCCCCCCACACTTCGGTTTCAGCACCACTCAAATGTGTGGTGCAAAGACCCCGTGGAGCAATTCTCCAAGAGCATGAATAATTTCTCCAGCTACTCTTAGTCAAAAGTGGGAAAAAGAACTGATAAATAAAATCAACCAATCAAGTAGATCATTGATCTCCATTTTCGACCCATTTGTCACACTGTTCTATCTTATTCTTACTGGTTTGTCCATCATTCCAAAGTATTTTACCAAGGCTTAGTTTGAATGGCGATAATTTCGAGGGGAATGGGATGCCATATCTCCATATTGCTACGTTTGTATTAGAGCGGAATAGAAATGTGATTCCATATTCAATCAAGGATCACATTCCCAAACTAAGTGAGAATTTGGTCCCTCCCTTATCTCATGGTAATCATAGATTCCTGGCTCAATCCTTACGATGAGGAAATGTTGACTCTAATTATTTTTCAACCGCAAAATTCTACGAATAAGACTTCTAAATTAATCTACTAAACACCTGAATGGAATTACTCCATGTATTGATTACAAAGGAATTTGGTTTCTGGTAATTATATTATCATTCCTCCTCAAGATTACAGCCATCCAAACATATTCAAATACTAATATCTTCATGTAGTAATTACTTTCCAAGAAAGCCATGTAATAATCGAACTGCATTTCATGTAGGAACTTGAACAATAAAAAACAAAATGGTTTTCAAGGGAAAAATTAATACCCATCAGCTTCATTTTCCAGGACCTTCCCTCCAAGATTTGCAACTTCAGTTAGAGCCTCCCTCCACCTCTTCACCCTTTCCTTCCCTTCATCGGTCTCCGCCTCCTCTTCATGCCTACCAAATGCTTGCAAAAACACCCCACCCTGCTTCCTCACATGAGACGGATCCACGTCGTAGAAAACTGGGAAAACAACCTGCCCACAAACCCTCCTGCGCTCGACAATCTTCACCAGCTCGTCGAGGCACCGCGTGGAAGAAGCGTAGTCTCTGGAGAAAAGTACGATTGAAATCTTGGATTGGGTAATTGCTCTTTCGAGTTCTGACTGGATGTCTTGTCCTGTGGGATGTCGTTGTCGTCTATAAAGGTGTGGATTCCTGCTTGGGTTAGGAATGTGTAGAGGTGATCGATGAAGGTTTTTCGTATTTCTTCGCTGAAGCTCAAGAAGACTTGGAAAGCGTGGTGGGAGGTAGAAGAAGAGGCCATTGAAGAGTGATAGATGAATCAATGAGGAAAACTAGAGCAAGTTTTGGAAGCACGATGGGTATTTTCAGAAGGTGAGAGAGCAGAGAAAAGAACAGTCGGGAAGAAAAATGGCGTTTAGATGATCAAAGAAAGTCAAATGGAGTATATAGAAGAAAATGTTTAGATAGGAGGAGTACAACACAAGTTTTCCGAAAGCCTTTGAAAAAAAAAAATGAAGAATCTATACAGCATCCATGATAGTGAATCCGAACTATTTATTTCTCCTAGTAAAAATAAAATGTCCTTTTTTTGTTATTTTTTTAAGAAAAATGCTAACCGGCATCTGTTAAGGGTGAAAAAATCTATTAAAATATGTAAAAAATATATACGAAAAAGTGTAGGAAACAGGAAAAGAAACCAAAATAAAAATGAAAATAGGAAAGTGCATCGGATGGCTTAGATCCGTTCGGTGCATTGTTTTAAACAACAAGAAAGTGCATCGGATCTCAACCGTCCGATGCACTTTCCTGGTTTTTTTTTCTTGGTTTATTTTCCTGTACGATACTATCCCTCAAAATATATAGGAATATGTGAAAGTATATTGAAAAGTATAAAATGTGTATTGGAGTGTGTTTTTTATTTGTTTGTTTGTGTGCCTATTGAACACACGTTAGCAAAAACCCTTTTTTTTTTATTTTGACGGTCGTCAATTTACATCCACTTTGAAAATTCATTTCCTCGTCCGGTCAATGGAAGACCATCTACTCCGGAATCAAGAGATTTACTCCCTCCGTCCGGATTTATTGGTCCGTTTTTTGGTTTCCAACTTTATTTCCATTACATTTTGAGTTTGTTAATTTCTTATTTTATCCTTAATCCCTCCATTTAATACTCCTTCCATTCCAATTTGATAGTCCACTACAAAACTATATACAATTTTCAAACTAAAAAATAATGTAATTGCAAAAAAAAATTATTATCAATATGGATTTTGTTTAATAGATCTCATTGAGAACTATAATACGGTGTAAAAAATAAATAAATAATGTAAACACATTGTTTCAAAAAATTAGTTTTGAGTTGTTATTTTAAGTTTTAGAAAATGGACAAAAAAATAAAATTTTCATACTTTAACCTTTTACTTTTAGAAATGGACAAACATTTTAAGATTTAATACAGTATGTTTGTTAATTAACAAATCCGAACGAAAAAATATAAAAAAATTACTTCCTTATAGTTTGACCCAAAAATAAAATCGATCAATTATACGAAGAGCAAGTCCACTCACCGTTGCCACTAACATTTGCGGCTCAATGTCATTTTGGACATGCGAACCTTCCACTCAGGTGAGTCCCACTAGCATTTGGGGGCTCAATGTCATTTTGGACATGTGTACCTTCCACTCATTTTCTAGTGATAAAACTTAAAAGTAGTAGTAAAAATGGTGTAAATTGCAAATACCACCCCCTAAACTGTGGTGTTCTTCAAATAAGTTCTCCCCCTCGTGAGAACTTATTACGGATTCCTGGTATGAGTTAATGGTGTTAGATTATGAAAACAATTTGAGAAATGAGATTGTAAAATAACCTACTTTTTATTAAATCAAACATAGTAAGAGTATAAGAAACTACACACTAATAAAAACCATAATGCTAAAAAATTAAAATACTATCATTTTTATGGATATTTAAAAAGAGTTTCACATCTAAATTCTAGGAGTTTGCATACATGATACAGAGGTTATGTGTGCCGGGAGAAGGCTTGGTGATACAACATTAGGAAGATGAACCTTGTTTTGGTGTGCCTTGGTCAACAGTACGATCAAGATAAGAAGAGAGTGTTTTGGTTTTTGTTTGTAGAGAAAAATTTGTTTAATATTACTACCATGGAGTTTGAGAACCTCATTTTCAGTTTTTCATTTTTTATTTTTTAGCTTTTGGCTTTTTGGATTATGGTTAGAAAGTATTTTGGATTTGGTACGAGTGTTTGAGAGAAATGTGTGGAACGCATTTTTAAATAGGGTGGTGTTTGAGAGATATGTGAAAAATATATTTTGTAGGTCTTTTTGTTAATCAAAATGAAAAAAATTGAAAAATGAGAAGTCAAAAAGCTCATTTCAACCTATTTTTCACTTCTACTCTAGATTGTGCACTTTGCAAAATTCATTCTCAGAGAATTAGTTTTGAGGCATTTCTCCCAAACAGCCAAAAAGAAAAAAACAAGAATGGAAAAATGGGAAAATGTAGGTCCCAAACATGGTCTACATATGTTAGAGAGCATTACACCAGCAACTAAAATTTAGTAGAACTTAACGTCCACTCAACAGCGTAGGAGAGTTTCCTATGCGATTGGAAACCTCAAGAGGTGGAATGTAATTTCACAAACTTGAGGAATTCAATTGTACTTAATAGAAAACTCAGCGGCTGTATTCTTAATTTACCAATTAGTAACTATAACACATTCTCTAACATATATTTGCTTAAATTACACGGAGAACCCCTCACCTATACCCATTTCCTACAGAACTTTAAAATTGGAGAAAGGAACCCCTCATCTAGGCAAAATACTAACGTGGAATGAAAAATTCAAAAGATTTGAATATCAGCCATCGGTAAAATTTGAACCTTATCAGCTTTTTCCAAGGCCGGTACCATTCATAGACATTTTTGTCTGTATATTCTTTAAAACAACCATCTTCTTGGCAAATTGCATGGACCACTAGAGAGTTTTTCTTATGACAAGTAATCAGCTACTCGATAGTTCTTGACTACGGAAAAGGTGTGAATCCTGTTAACATCAATGCTCCTAGAGTTGGGAAGAAACTGGCCCTAACCTGCCCAATTTTGACCCTCTTTCTTTAGAATCAAGATGTTGCAAGCCAGTTAAAAAAGAAAACACAGGGGACTAAGAGCCTGTTTGGGCATTCATTTTCGCGTTTTTCCATTTTCAGTTTTCACTTCTGTCTGTTTGGGCACCTGCTTAACTCATTCTCCATTTTTGCGTTTAGAAGCAAAAACCCAAAAACACCTGAGGCCTTCATTTTCCCTTTCTCATTTTCCGTTCTCGTTTTTCACTTCTCTCCGTGATCTCTATCTTTGTCATAAGTACCCTTGGTAACCCTTTTATCCTGTTCCCACACACACTAGAACCAGAGGAGACTCTTGCGAAGAGAGAAGTTATCACTCTTGTTTTTTAGATCTCCTCTACTCCTGTTCGTTCTTTTGCAGATCTCTGTTGGCATTACCCAAGTCTTGCAATTGATTTTTAATGGAGAAATATAAAATAAATGGAAAAATAGTGACTGCTGTAAGAAATGTGAGCAGTGACAGTAGCCGGTGGAACAGGGGGAGGAATAAATAGTGCTCTGCCTCTCCGGAATGTTTCTCAAGAAATAGGGCTACTCGCATTGACAAACACAAAACACTAGTTTTTATACTAGGGCTAAACACAAAAGGGGGCCGGGCCTCACATAAGAAATAACCCACTACAAAACAAAAACAAATTAGCTCAATACTTGAAATATTGAGCCCACTATAAAAGAAAAAGGAGGAGAGTCTAATAATATTTATAAAAAAAAAGGGCTCAAAATTGGAGAATCTAATAATATTTTGATCAGATGCTATTTCCCAATTTGTGAACATCCGGTAATTTTTTCAATGAAAAGTTCATTGTTGGCATGGTTTTATAACCAACAAGGGTAAATTGGTAAAAATCAATCCATAACTCATTTTCATCATTTTTCTCCCAAACTACTTTTGCAAAATGCATTATACACACTTCTCCCAAACACTTCTCCCAGATTAAGAACTCATTCTGACCATAATCCAAAAAGCCAAAAAGCCAAAAATGAAAAGTAGAAAACTTGTCTCCCAAAAACCCCCCTAAGTTCCAAGGAAATTCCCACAAACACACAAGAATTTGAGTGTATCCCTTAAAAAAAAATGCCCATGGCTGCTAGATTGGATCTTGCCAGCGCCAAGCTTTTATGGCATAAAACTAGGACACCTTTCACCTTGAAATTGTATCAGAGTTGAGGCCTTGTACTTGCTGCTTGTATATAATAGCTGAAGGGGCGACTCCGAGTGGTGGAATGCATTTTTTTCTATATCAACTTGCCAAAGGGCTCCGCATACAATCAAAGAGGGCAATCAACATAAAGTAAGAATGTGGAAGAGAAATAGCTTCAATACATTTTCAGCTAGCAAATGAAGTAACAATGTAAATTTTGTTCACAAAACCAATACCCCAAAGTTCAAAAAAGTTCAAATCTGCCATTAACCAAAAGCCACATGTCCAGGTGCAGCGAAAGCTTTATTAAAACATCGACTTAAATACACAACCAAGGCTTGTTTCTTGGCACTGAGCATCCACCTGGAAAAACAAGCATTTTGAAAAACCAAATTAGGGAAGACATAAATTGTTGTTTAGGGTTGAGATATACCACAAAAAAATGAAGTGGACAGGTGATGGGGAAATGGAAGATATACTCTTTGGCCTACATGAGTAGCCCTAACAAGAATACATCCGGCAATGCATAAATTTTGAAGGATGTTTCAACATATGATTAAGGCTTAGTTTGCCAAAAGATTAAATGAGGTGGAGGTGATAAAATGAGGTTCATTTTATCAAATGAGGTGGGGAGGTGATTTTATCTCTAATGAATTTTAATAAGTCTAACAATGCAAATCCTGTCTCTTTGTTTGGATTTGTTGAGCATGTGGCATCTTTTCAATTATGTTACCTGGGATGAATATCCTCATGGAACAAGGAACAGGAATCAGAGGTGCGAAACACATCGAAATTATTAAAAGGCAAGGGCATATGGGAATTCAGAGAAAATTTCTATTATACATAATCTCTTGTTTTCCAATCAATCACATAAAGACTTTACAAAGGACATGTATCAAAAACTTTTGTGTTGAAATAGATAGCTAAGTTTACTAATTTGGGTTCGGGACAAAGGTAAATTATCCGTCAGAACATGCCTACAAAAACATTACTAGGGTATTACCTTTTTCTAGTGACACAAATCTCCATGCTTTAACATTGTTTGTACTGTTAAGCAAGTTAGGAAACAAGCGCTAAAGTTATAAGCTTTGAGTATAGTTTTTTTTCTTTTTTTGGATAAACAAATAACCTTTGAGTATAGTTATGCATCCATTATACAGACTTCTGCATCATGAAAGAACATTCATTTCGTTTTCGATTGGCAATCAAGTCAATTTAGCTAGACTACATGGAGAAAACAAAAATCTGATCTGCATAATGAAAGCTAGATAACTAATCCCAGGCAGATAAATGAGGGATTGGCAATCCAATGATAAAACAGCACATCATATTATCTCAAATCTGTACTAAAAAGTGGGAAAACCAACTGGTAAGAGGTCTCAAAGCACACACAAGAGTTCAAGACTAAGCTGCACAGAGCGGGAGTGGGGACGGGGGCGGGTGCGTGGGAGCGGGGGTATCTAGAAGCTCTCTACGTTGGGAGCGGCGAGGTAATACTTAATGAATAAATTGATAAATATATATTTATATGGATAAATTTATATACATGTGTATGTATTGTACATATGTTTTATAGTTGCAAAAGGAGTGTGCATATAAATATTATTTATATCTATATATATATATATATATATATATATATATATATATATATATATGAGTGAGAAATGACGACCTAATATAATTTTTCATGCCAGATATATGGACTAAATACGTAGATAAGTAGTAGAATACAAGATGAGAAAGAGAGTCTTAAATCTCTCTAACTTCTTTTTTCTTTTTCTTCTTCATTGCATATGTTTGAAAAGAGAAGTGAGAATTTCGTCCTTAAAATTAGTGTGGAAGCTCCCATTCTATTTAGGAGCAGGTTCCCCATCTCGGGAGCGCGGAATCGAGCTCCCGTCTAGGAAGCACACCCATTTTAGAAGGATCCTGCAACTAAGGACTTCAAGACCAGCGCCACTTAATCAAAAAAACAAATAGAGAAGGATTATAAGCATTTCTCGCAACCTAAAGAGCAGAAGTTGTCAAGGTCTGGAAGCAATCTGCATAAAATGGAGATCCACTGTCTGCTAAAAATTTCAATTTTCACTCTTCTAACGCTACATCAGAATAGGTTTTCCTTTGAAGCACCTCAAGTCAAACCCTGAGCTCTCACTTCATCTTCTCGTGCAGCAGAAGTCTAGTCCACCGAATTTTAACAGGGTACATTAGCTTAGTGCTTCACAAATAATGTCTTCCCCGGTCCATGTAAGATTGTTGTTTCTTATTCCTTTCTAAATAACATACAAGTCAGTTAAGAATAAATAAAAAAATGCATAAACACCACCATGGTACTTCATTTAATTCATAATTGAAAAATTACAAATTGATTAATTGAACAAAGCAAGGCCTTGTTTTCTTAAAATAAGCCACTATCCTAAAAGTCACTTTTAAAATTTGTCTTTATTCAATTTTAGCACCATGACTTATTTTGGGAAACTAGGGCTAAAAAGCAATACTTTTCTGATCCAAAGAGGGGTAGGGCCAGTAGGCCAACGGGACGCAGAGATAAAATGGGCAATAGATCACTGCAAGAGGAAAACTTTCATGCCGATAAAAACATGTTATTCAAATTGTTCTTAGCTGCAACCCTGTCCTATATTAGGCTTGAAAGAAATGCTAGGATCTTTTAGGGGGAGCTCAAAGGAGTCCAGAGCAATTGTTGAAACTGTGGATGAAAATTTGAGATACAGAGTTAGCAATTGGAAGCAGGTCCCTAGCTCCCAGGAAAACCATTCGCTGTGTAGCCAATGGAATCTCCCCATAGAATGCAATTTATTCTTCCTAGTTGTTTAGGCTATGTTCCTCTAGTTAGCTGTTTCCGTTGAGTTGTATTGTTGTTGCTTGGGATTATTCCCTGTTGTAATCCTAGTTTTTGTTGATACAAAATGTCATATTTACCACACACACACAAAAAAAAAAAAGGACATCAACTCAGTGATTGCACAGATCATTACGAGGAAAATTTATGTTTACCAAGATATCCTCTTCTCCTTTTTCTCCCTTAAGGCCCATTTGATTGCACTGATTAGACATGGGATTAGACTGCAAATCCTATGGGAGGTCATTTCAAGCATTTGAATGCAACAAGTGATAGAGGGATTATCCGTTGGACATCAAATCCTATCAAATAGGTTTACTCCCTAAAACTACAAGCTCGTAGCTATTACACTTCCTACGGAATTATATATCCCCTTACTGCGAACTAGTTTCTCTAAGAAAGCAACCTCAACGGCGCAAGCGTGAAGATGTTCTAGATGTTTGGTCATTTCTCCGAGAAAGATAAATAGGTCCGGTCAATCAAACAAGGCCTTACAATACCACGATTAGCCTGATAACATTTGAAGGTGGAACACATATAAATGCAATGACAAAATCGAAAGACACCCATTAAATCAGGACACTCTAAAAACTTACACAAGCACAAACATACATAAAGATCAAAACTTTGGAAAACCCTAATTTCAAAATCAATAGCGGGTCTGATAGGGTAGACGAAAGAAAGTACCTGACAGATGGTTGGTGGTGATTCTCAGTGAGAGGACGGTGACGACGCAGAGTGAGAGTGTGAGTGTGAGTGGGAAGGGGCGTAGATCTTGTTGTAAGCTGCTTCGCCCACGAGGTAGATGCCAAAGGCGACGACGGCGATGCCGAACCCCGGCAAAGCGTGGCGAAACTGGTTAGTGACCATCGGGTGCTTCCTCCACTCGTCCCTCCTCTTGAAGAACTCCCCTGTTGGTCCCAGTGGCTTCGCCATTCTCTCTCTGTAACTCTCTCTCTCTCTCTCTCTCTGTGCGTGCAGGTGAACTGGAAATGGATTGACGGAGATGGAGAGTGGGCTAAAGAAGGTGATGGGTAGATTGGGCTTTCCAGCCAGATATATCGATGGGCCGAAAATCTTGCGCAGTTCAGGTCTGGTTAATAAGCCTACCGATTTTTTTTAGATATATACATATGTGCAAGCTTCTAGTCCGGACCTCCACGTTTCCGATATTTTTTTATGATCTGAAACGTCTAATATTTTAAAACGTATTTCTATGGGCCCTTGCAATAAATCATTAAAAAAAATATCGGGAAGGGTTTGATCCAAACAATTTTTCACAAAACTGTATATGTACGATTTTTGTGAAAAACTACTCCGATCAAGTTGTTCCTGCATGGTTGTCGTCAGCTCAGAAGGATGAGAACCAACTATGTAGCATTTATATCGAAAATTCAAGTATGTCATTAATTCGATCCTTCGTAGGAACTACCCCTAATAACAAACTTGCAAAATGGATCTCTTTATCATAAAAAGATTCGTCGTTTCTGTCTTCCTAATAGATATGTTATTTTGGGTAGAAATCAATTTTAATTTGGTGATGTGGCATGGATGGCTATACCCTTTCTTGGTTACATATTTGGAACCAATTAAGCTTACAACTTTGCTATTTTCCAACCATTTTTACATCAATACTGGTGCCTCCAGTTCTATAAATGGTGCCAAATTATAGTTCTATAATTTTCCATTCCCATTGGACATACTCTAAAGTGTAGTGGAAATAGTGTCTAAAGCGTTATATGGCGGGGCCCAATAACTCTGGATATTTTTTCAGTGAAGTCCCGAGCCTCCGTATTCTTTTTTCCTATTTTTCAAGTGAAAATTACTAGTGAGTAAAGATTTCACATATCATTAAGCATATCAATGATCAATCCAAATTCAAGACTTCACACCACTTTTTTTTTAGACATGCAAGAATTTTTTATTTTAATTGTTGTTAGTTGGAATTAATCATTGGTTTTGTGCATGAGTATATGGTATATGGTGCCTACCAACTTGGCTACCGTCTCACTTGCACTTCACACCATTTTTGTCTACTACATTTTTTGGCAAGGACAAGGACAATAAAACAATAAATAACAACATACGGACAAAAAGAATATAAAACAAAACCAAAACCAAAACAAATGAATGATATATATCCAGTGAAAGATTGATTCGACCGTTTGATATCCATAATTAATATACAATGTCAACAAATGACGAATTTTTCAACGCACAGTTAAACAGATTAAACAGTCAAAGAAATTTATAGAAACATTCGGCGCACAACTGTCAAGAAATTGCATGCTTGATATAGATACCGAACAAGATCTGATCGATACAAATCAAGTAATTGATACATTAACACTGCAACGGGAAATCGAAATCATCAATGAAAAAAAATTTAAAGATAATTTGTTCAGTCCTTGTCTTACTCTATTTATTTTAAATATACACGTAGTGTTAAAAAACAACTATGCTTTCAAATTAGATCGTGTCTTATTCTTTAAAAACAAATACTACTGCTAGAAGGAGTATGAGAATGCTATATAAGGTATCCCCTTCTTGTTGGGATATCAATTTCCATTGACTTTCATAACAAAAAAAAAACCCCACAAATGACTTAACAAAATAATACCATAATCATTTACCAACGAAAATGTGTTAATATTTTTCCAAAATGCAACAACATAATACTTTTAAAAACCATTTTTCAATGGTGTCCCGCATCATAATATTCATTGGAAAATGGTTCGACATCCAAAATGTAAGAGTTTTAACACATTAGTATGTTTTGGTCATACCACAAGAGGGTAAACCACAAATTTTCGCCCAGATATATCCTTCGATCAAAAAATTACGACATGTTTGAGTTTCCTAGATTTCCCATAAAATCCTATGGCAAACTCAACAGTCACATAATCTTTTAAAATGCTTCGCACCTCACTCTTAGTTTCCGCACTACACTCGCGCATTTAATCCCATAAAATTTTATGGTAAACTCAGTAGTCACATAAAGCCTTTAAAATGCCTCACGCTCACAATTTCCGCACTGCATTCGAACATCTAATCCTAGCACTCGTGGACTAGGCTAGAATGTGTTTTAAAAAACACTTCCATATTTGTGCTCCTGCACACACACGCGAATACGCAACTCAGGTTATACCCAAGGGAAATAATTTTTACACCCTGTTTTTGGATAAGGGCACCTCTTTTCTTTTTTCTTCGAATAAAAAAAAGTTGTACTACTTGTCAAAAAAGGCCGTGGTCCTATACCCAATTGTAATTTTTTAGTACAGTAGTTGAAAACGGATACACCTACAGGAACATATTGCACAAATTGTGTTCGGGAATCCAGTTTTGATTTCGACAAGAGTGATCCGAATTGTTCATTAATTTAATTGAAATGGTGGAGTTTTGGTTGAACCACTTTTAACCGTTCGTTTTAGCTGAAATTTTGAGAGGCCCTTTAAAAAATATTCTAAGAATAATGGACATTTCGGATCATTTTTATGGAACCCAAAAATAGGTCATCGAACGTGAACTGTGCAATTTCTGTGCCCCATTCTCTACGGGGTAGCACTGTCAGTTGAAAACGAGAAGATTTTGGGTGCGGGTAGGGCACCACGTGGTACCCGTGCATTGCATCCGAGCCGTCCAAAAATGTAACGGACGGCTCGGATTAAAAGTGCTGGACGGATTTTAAAGAAAAACAAGAAAAAATTAAAAAATGGGTTTCAATCCGAGCCGTCCGTTACATTTTTGGACGGCTCGGATGCACTGGCAGGGTACCACGTGTACCCTGCCCTACACGCACCCAAAATTTTCTCGTTGAAAACACTGTCTATAATTAGGCAAAAACAGTAGTGAAGAAACTGATTGACGACCAAACCCCTCGCAGTGCACGCGGCCTTGGCCTTCTCTCTCTCCTTCCCTCTTCAGTCTTCTCTCTCTCTCTCTCTCTTACACATCTCTCTCTTACACATCTTTACATGCATATATACTTGTAGAGAGAGAGAGAGAGAGAGAGAGAGGGGTCCAGAAGCGGGCGAGGGAGGAGAGATGACGACGATTCTTCAAGCCAATCTCCCTCTCTACTTCTCCTCATCTTATTCCAACTTGTTCTCAATCCAAATACCCTCCAAATCCTTCCCCTCACTTCCACATTTCTCCATTACCAATCAAAACTACACTGTTTACCTAAGCAATTCATCACTTCCACGAAACACTAGCTATAAAATTGATTCAGTAAGCAAAGCAAGAATCCCCAAATCCAGGATAGCTTGCTCAGCTGGAGAGCTACAGGTGAGACATGTGTATATATACTCGAGGATGTATTATTATGCAGCTATGTGTGTGTGCGACTGTGCGTGTGTGTGTATATCGGCATACCAGTATTATTACATGTTCTACTGTTCGAAATCGACGAAATGAGCGGCTGTTTTATTTAACATCTGCGAAATAAAATTTGAAACGAAACGCGATTTCCGACTTCTTATCAATGATTGGAAAAAACGAAAATTAAAAGAACTCCAATTTCACGTCTTAAACGAAATGGTGGTTGGTTCCCCAACTGTGTAACTGTGTATGGTTGAGTACATCTACTTCTCACACTAGTTTCCACTATGGAATCGAATCGAATCGAATGAAGAGAGTACGTCACCAATTACCATCATATCCCTACCCAATAGTTAGTGAAGCGTGACCCAATTTAATCAGGCTTCACAATGCCTACAATGAGTGGCCCAGAATCCGCTGTATTCCACGCGATCTGATTGTGTGGTAGAAAGAAATATATGAATCGTTCTTTCTACCATACTCTCTGTTAGTATTATTGGAGTGCATACTCTATAATAGTAATAGTAAAAGCTTAATATTGGTCACTCTCCAATATTACATTATTTTCCGTTATACTACAACATATCTTTTTTACAGTACATTATAATTTCTGTGCAGAGTTCTGAAATTGTGAAAGAGAAAAGTGTGTCTGTGATTCTCCTGGCTGGAGGAAAGGGAAAAAGAATGGGGGTAATTGTCCTCTCTTTCTCTCTGCACCTATTCATGCATGGTATGGATATTATGTATGCACCCCTGTTCCTAATTGTGATGTGATGTACCAAATGGTTAATGGTTTTTTGAAAGGAATTTATAATCCCATGAAATTCAATTGCTGTGTTGTGGTTTTAATAGGATTGGATGTGATTCAGAGCTGTTATTTTAGTTCTACTTGATGGAAATAGGAAAACATTAATCTAGTTAGCTGTAAATCTCACTCTAACAGCACGAGTATTTTCAAGGACATGTGTATTCATCTATATTTAATCTGGAATTATTTTTATTTCTCTTTAATTAGGCAAGCATGCCAAAGCAATATCTTCCACTTCTTGGCCAGCCAATTGCTTTGTATAGGTACCTTGCAACATCTCATCTCCAGTCTGCACTGTCTTATTACTGCTATATGGATTCTAGTTTACTATTATGGTCTTGTTAATGTTGGATAATACACATATAAACCCAAAAACATTAGAATATCAATGCACATTTCACATATTTCTTTACTGTTTTCATGGATATCAATGCGCTTTTTGCTCGTTAACCACTAGCAAATGAGATTGTTTACATCTTCCTTTACCGTATAGGAAATTCTGGAAACAAAGTTTCTTGAACCTCGAATGTTCTCCTTGATGGATTATGAGAATATCTTATGTTAATGGCAATATTCAACCTGTAAGATCTTATTCAAACTTTTTTTGATCAAACCTTCAGAGTTTATCTGATGGCTTATTGTGATTGGACACTCTGTCTGTAGTATGGGTTTTATAATTTCACTGATGTTGAGTAAGAGTTCTGTCAAATGTTGTTTTGCATTTAGGTAGGTTGACAACAATGGGAGTAAAGAGATGGTAGTTAATAAACCTCAATGGGATTGGCAGAAACGTGTCTGAGTTGGCGCCTTTTGGCTCTCTGCCAGTATTATCCAAGTAAAGAGATGGTAATTAATAAACCTGAATGAGATTTGGTAGAAACGTGTCGGAGTTGGTGCCTTTTGGCTCTCTGCCCAGTAGTATCCAAGTAAAGCATAGTACTTTGTTAAGTGCATAATTCAAGGGCCATATTCAGCACATAGCATAGGAGGCGGGGAGAGTTTGTTTGCGTGGCTTATGATTTGACTTGACATTTTTTCTGCTGAAATCTAGGCCCAGAGCTTTCCAAGGTAGAATACTCATGAATAGTGTTTTTAGTACTATAACTGACATTGGTATGGAGTCTAAAGTGAACATATTTCATTTATCCACTTCTGAATAGTATGTGGTGTCCTTTTGCAGTTTCTACACTTTCTCGCGCATGGTTGAAGTAAAGGAGATCATCGTGGTTTGTGATCCTTCCTACGAGGACATTTTTGAAGGTTGTAGATGCTCTTTATGGGTCAAGCAATGTACATATTCATGCATTGCCTTTTCAATGTGAATGATTGTTCATCAGTTTTAAATATTTGTGGAGTCTTTTCAGCAATAGTCAAACTAAGTGTTTGGGCCTCTTATCAGACGCCAAAGAAAAGATTCATGTAGACCTGAAGTTTGCATTGCCCGGAAAGGAGAGACAAGATTCTGTATACAGTGGACTTCAGGTGCATGCATTCTTTTTGTGCATACATTACTGCTTCTACTCGTCCTCTATTTTTGTGCTATACTTTTTCCTTACCATGTGCTTGCTTCTGTTAGCGTTGTTGCTCTACTTATAATCCTTGTGGGTTTCAACAACATAACATAACGAAACAAAAGTTTATTGTGTTTTTTCATGTGTGTGTTAGTTAATATTTGTTGTTTTTTTTAGTTCTGAAGCATTGTGGTTACTGAGAATTCAATTCTGAGACATTTTCTATTCCTAATGAAATACATCCGTGCCCCCCTCGAACATCTATGTGATCTTCCCTTAGTCCTCAAAGGTGGTAGTAGGTGGTTAAGACAATTTTATATGTTGTTAGATCTTTGAGAAACAAATGTGCTTTTAACGGTACATACTTTTAGATTTTCCACAATGTCTAGCTATGTCATTTCAATGCTCTAGGTGGATGATTTGTTCTGTTTTCCTGTATATTCTTTATAGACTTGCTGGTAGAGATTATCAGATGTCATCGTTCTTGTATTCTCTTTTGGGTAAAATTTGTAAGAGGGTCTGCTGCAAATGTACTCGGTAATTCCAAGCCCTTTTCTGCCAACTATTTGACCGATTCATGCTGTTCTGTTTCAGGTAGTGGATTTGAAGTCTGAACTTGTATGCATCCATGATTCCGCTAGACCACTGGTGACCCAAGGAGATGTGAAAAAGGTTTGATCTGAGTTCTACATATTTACCATATCGTGGTCGAGTTGTTCTCAAAATTACAGTATTATTGTATATGAAGTTCGCTCGTTTTGTAAGTGATAGAGAGTAAGGGTTGCTTATCTTCAGATTCTATATCAGCATCCATGATATGTAGTGAGTCCCTGGTGACCTAAATGTTCAGCCAGAACAACCAATTCAAGTGTGCTACACAAACAGCCAATTCTGTGGACTTTGCCTGAGAAACTAGTCAAACTACTAATGTTTTCTATAATTCATTAGGTTCTGGTGAATCACTGATTAGTTAAAGTTACAACAACCTTGTTGCCGCTGATTTCTTATGGGACTAGAGACTGGGTACAAATAAAATTTCTAAACTAACAGAGCAGCGCTCTCTTTTCAGAATTCATATATGTTCTTTCTCATCGGAATTTTCATTATATTTCTTTTGGTTGCTCTGTTCGATTTATTTTGAGTTCTTGTATTCTCCACAAGCGTTTTAAGTTCTCTTACGAAATATCTGGTGGGTATCTGCAACAAGTCTCTCAACTTGCATTTGTTCCCTGTTTGCCTTTTGCTTCTCTCTATTTATGAATGTTTGCATCTCCATGTGCAAGACGGGCTTGCACGTAGCTGAACATACAGTCCTTGGCATATATCCTAAAAGCTTAAGTTTTCAGGCAATTGGTAATGGACCAGACAGGATATTGCTAGTTGGGGGCGTTGAATTTATTGCATCTTGGATTTCTTTATTATTTGGTTATATCCTTGACAAAAGCTTGCAATGTTGTGAAATTTTGGGGGTTTAGGCAGCTTGAGATTCCAGGAAGCCAGTGCAATGTGATTTGTATGTACTTGCTTACATTTCAGGATAGTTGTTTGTGCCCAAATCTATGTTATCATTCTTTTCGTTATGTAATTATGTACTATATCTCATAATGTGGAGTGTTCTGTACCATCCATAATCGCTCCATTGTTATGCTTCACTACTTGGGATGATTCCATGACATTTCTCAGAATCATGTCCTTGACAGCCGCCATTGCTATTTTTTCTCAGGTTCTTAAGGATGGTTGGCTGAATGGAGCGGCTGTACTTGGTGTTCCTTCAAAAGCTACAATAAAAGAGGTAATAATGTTACTTCCATGTATACTATATTTTTATCCTATTTCATTTAGCGGCGGCATGCAATTAGTAAAGGAATCTCAATAAAAAGTTGTCACTTGCGGTTGAAATTTCAGAAGGCCGATACCAAGAAAGGAAAACTATAAGAATCTAAATAGATAAGAGCATTCCGAGGTTTCAGTGAGAGAGAAGGGATGGGTTGGTTTTAGGTTTCCATTCACCTACTATACAGGATCCAAAGTATTATGATTTTCTGTGTAAGTTGGCTACACCTGTGCCTGTTCTGTGTAGAAACAGAACTGCAATGCCTCTCTTCCCATTAAATAAAATTTGCTGCTTTCGAAGTCTTCTTGTTGCTTCTATTTGTGAGGGGTTACAAGCTGTCCTGCCATACTTCAATATCTTATTCACAGCACCACCTTGAATGATAATAGTTGTTTGTCAACTTGGAGCCACTTCCACAATGGGTTAACTAGTTGACTTCTGCAATCAGATTGGGGCCACAATTAGTTTTCTTTCCCATTTAATTATAACTGCTGATGCGGACAAAATCCTCCAAAGAAACTTTTACTTGAACATCATTGTCATGATTTTAAGTGAGTTTTCCTACCATGCATGATTTGGTAGAAGAAGTCTCTAGGCATTACATAAGCTTTTGTTTCTAGTTCTTTGATTAGGTACATTTCCTACTTGATTAAGTAGCATAACGAGGAGTGAACTGAGCATCTTATGAGTTAGTGGAAGAAAACGTGATTGATAGGATCCTTTCAAAATTATAACTACAGTCGATGTGCCGGATAATTTATTCTGCTTAAGTTTAGGGTGGAATGTGCACTTAAATTCATTAACCCTTAGGGACCCGTAGCTGATCTATGTGACTTTACCACAATATGTGGACTTCTAATTAATTTATCCTCTTCTATTAGTTTCATATCCAGGAAATTTCTCCTTGTACTAATTGCAATCTCTATAAATAAGAAAGGAGGTAAGCTATTATAATAATCTGCACGTGAAAAGTTTTCTTTGGTTTCATATTAGTGCATTGTATGGTCTTCAGAAAATGTGAAGATCATCACTTGGGAATTTTCCTTCACCTATAGGTTATTAAATCTGATATGGGTACTTTTTTCTACTGTTATAATTGGAATGGCTTCAAAACTGATTACTTTTACCTTGGATCTGTGAGATGAAGAATCAACTTAACTCCCTTCTGTGCAGGCAAATAGCGAATCCTTTGTTGTAAGAACTCTAGACAGAAAAACACTTTGGGAAATGCAGACCCCACAGGTTTACTATTGAAAGCATTGAATTTAATGCAGTAAAACCCGATTCTGGATTAGACTGAATTCAATCTCTCCTTTTGCCCAGGTCATCAAGCCAGAGTTGCTGAAGGAGGGTTTTGATCTTGTCAATAGGTACTCCATAGTACTGGTTTAGTAAAACTTGTTTACCATTAGTTTTGGGCACAAATTCAAAACAAAAATGATGCATGTGCTTATCATAGTTGAGTACTTGTCTCTAAATCCATGAGTGAATGAAACACCAAGGTTTCTTGAATAAAAGGTTGAAGTTCTCTGAGCAGGTAAGGAAAACGTAAAAACCAGTAATTTCAAACTGAACTTATGGGCCATTGTATGTTCTGTGTGAGGAAAGATTTTGCAGGCAATCATTTACTACTACTTTTGCACTTTGTACTCCGTAGGATTAGTTTCGTCCCGGTGGAATTCCGAATTTGTTGTCCACTTACTGCCTTTAGCATAAAAATCTTTATATGTAAAAGAACCTTTAACAAATGAAACTCTTGTAAAATTTTCTCGTTAGAAAAGTGTTCTGGATGCCTCTCTACTCACCAAGCAATCAGATGAAGATTTGTCATCTAAAAATCAACACTCTTACATAGTTCATCAACTAACAATTATTTGTAACTGTTGTATCCGAGACAAAGATTGATACCGAAGCATTTCTGCAGGGAAGGCCTCGAAGTCACTGATGATGTGTCGATCGTAGAGCACCTAAAACATCCTGTCTACATAACTGAAGGATCTTATACCAACATCAAGGTAATTTGAATTTGCTCTGTGATCTTGGAGTTCAATACAGCTGCTTTACCTTGTGGACGTACACGTACTTTAGACTAGATTGATTTGTTTCTCAATGACCGAAAGCTCCATACAAGATTCTTTTTCTTGTGGTCAATAGAAGTTACTTTATTTTTCTTTCACGTTTGAACTAATATGCCGAGTCTATATGGACTGCAGGTTACTACCCCTGATGATTTACTACTTGCAGAAAGGATATTGAGTACCAGCTAGTTCTGCCTAGGCATCCTAGTAAAATTCACTCTCTTTTTTGCCCTGCTTTTGTTGTCTGGGGGTTATAATTTTTCGGTGTTCCATTTTTAGGCAGATATTGGTAAAAAAAAACACAATTCAAATAATGAAATCTATGCGAGGGTTTTGGCGAAGTTCAATGGAACTACTTTGCTCAAAATGTTGTAGGAGAATGAAATCATGGGAAAAGATGATGTTTCTGATTAGAAATGTTTGTACCGGAAAATTCAAAAGCATAGGTTCTAAACATGTAAAGTTCTGTTTCGTCATGGCAGAAGATAATGGAGAATTAGATTAGCCCGTCTTTGGATCTCTCTCTATCAATTCACTGATTTTTTCAGATTAGGCAGTCATTGGATCATTTGATTTGTGGGATGGTTCAAGGTCAATTGGTTAACTCGAAAACAAGGTATTCTTGATTTTCTGTTATATTGGCTGTTGTAACCGTACCAATCAGACGAAAAGACAATTACAGAAAAAACTGATTGGCAAAGACTAGGCGCTCATACCATTTGAATGCTGCTACTCCTTTTTCTTTTTCTTTTTTTCTCGACGAGGGACACTCAAAACACTCATACTGGGCAATTGCAAGTGAGGTGTTTGGCCTGTTCAGTACCACACACACACACACACACACCTGAACTCTCTGATGTGGAGAGCCAGCCCAACATGACCCAGGCTCGAAAGCCTAAGGTGCACGAGAAGGCCAGAGCAAGTTTTTTTTTTGGACAGGGGACACAGAACACTCACACCGGGTAATTGCCAACCAAGTGAAGTTTGTGCCCCGTTAAACAACACATACACACCAAAAATCTCCGATTTGGGAGAACCTTTGAATGCAACTCAAAAATCAATTTTGGTGCGAAATGAGTAAGAAATTGAGGCCAGGTGATATTTAGGTTATAGATCTGGTTAAAGCATAACTTGCTCAAACTTACCCTAATTTTGGTTTGTGAATTGTTAACGTAATATTTCAAGTTTTTAATGAAAAAAAGACAAAGAAAGTTTACAACTCTACCAAGTACAGCAGTGACAAAATCCAAACCAAGTTAAAAAATATTGTGAACCAATGAATCAAGCTCTTAAGAAACAATTGCACGAGGAGACTGATTACTGAATATTTTTTTCTCAACCATAATAAACAGGTCTTAAAACATTTTGTCAAAGAATACCCTTGTGATTAACAACAATCACACCTTATTTTTCTCCATAACATAAGAACAAGTTTTGAAACCAAACATCTTGCATGACTCACTCATCCGGAAAACTATCAACTGACCAGATAATTAAGCAGAGATATCCTATGATAGTTTCAAGAATGTCAAATTAGATCTTCGGAAAGAGTTGTTCCTCAATCGCTTGTAACAGCCATTCAAAAAAATAAAAAAGCTTAGAAACGCTATGCATTGTTCTGAATGGGGGAGAAAATGCCCCTCCATGTCATTATTTCATAAAAACTCCATCCTGAGAAATGCAGGAATACAGTTGCATGAACTTTACAATCTTCTCCTCATTACCCTCCCGGCATCCATGAAAAATTGCTCTACAAGAAAGATAAATAAGAAAGGGCGATGGCAATATGTACGCAACCTCATCCTATTAAGGGAAAGGGCACTTCTGACTCAAATCCAAGCCACCTTCCATGCTAACGGCAAACCCTGCCGCTGGACCAAGCACATTGCACTTCAAACATCCATATCTCTTCGATTATCTTCTGAATCTGCTCTCAGTTGGTTGTGACTTGGCGCACTCACCAAACCATGAAAATCGCGCACTTCTGTGGGCACGAACAGGAGCCCCTTGTTTAACCTGATTTGCATACATCAAGTTTATATCATTTGATTTTTTCCTTTGGGACGAATGTCATAAAGAGAGTTTCATATCAATTGATGGGTGAAACCAGTTCAAAACAATTGAAAATTTGGAAGTGTGAAAAATGTCATTATAGCTTACCTTTACCCTTTTCTGAGGTTTGGCGTTAGTCCAACAGAAAAGGCCACCACATCCTCCAGCTCCTGACCCTGATTCGTATCCCCTGTAGAGACAACCAGAAAATAGTATTGGTGTTTTTATAACAGATATAAATTACAACAGAAAATACATGGCTTTAAGACACAATATTCGGGCTGTAATTACGAACTTCTATACTTGGTAACAAGAATCCCAAATTATCCACTACTTCATTGTTCATCGAGTCACCAACACATAATTGTACAGTAGGAATATATAGCAAAAGATTGCCCCATCACAATAAAGACAGATCTTGAGTTATGAATCCCCTTTGAAGTGGGACCACGGAGGGAATGTTGATGAAATATTACAGGAAAATCCCAAGTGATTACGAATCCTTCTGTTTTCAATGGCCTGGTACATCTTTAGAGTTGGAACTTCAAAAATCTCAGCCAACAGCAAATTATAAGGAGGCCATCAACACCTTGGTAAGAACTAGGAAGCCCAAGATGATTTTACTTGAGCAAATAAAAAACTCATTAGAACTGAAATTTGTATGCACTAATTACCCGTATACCCAGACAAGTTCTACTAATTAAGATGAAAATTGCTGGATTTGTTCAGACACCAAGAGTGGGAAGCATGGAAGACCTCATCTACAGCTAATGAAATGGTGTTTGATTCCTAGACGGACTTCTGCAAAAATTCTAGGAGTAATTGCTACTGAAAAATCTCATAGTAATTCAGCCAAGTAGATGCAAAAAATGCACAGATCTAGCCAAACTTTTCTTGAATCTTATTTGAACCCCAGAATCTTGAAAACTTTTTCCTAGGCAGAACAAAATTCATTGACATGATTGCTATTGCTAACTTAAACAAGACATCCAAAAGCCTTAATCTGGTAAACACAAGTTCCATAGGTCTACAATCATGTGCTAACTACAGATGTCTAACAGAGACAATACGTTAAACAGGACATTATGGGCACATAAACAGAAACAGTATAATATATAAAGTATCTCTGAAGTACTCACGTGCTCTCTTTGCCGAAATTGCCCATGTAGGTGCTATCATGCAACAAGCTTGGAGAGATGGGACAATGATCGACCCTTTTAACGATCTGGTCCTTCTGAACAGCCTTCCTGTCATTAATCTTCAAAATCTTCATCTCATGATTCAATTCATCTTCCCAATGGTGAGAGGACAAATCTGCAGAATTTATGGGTTTTATTTGATTCTGAGGATAGTTGCCTTCTTGAGGAAGGATTTGATTCTTCTCAGGTTTCAAACGACTCAATGACCCGGGAGTGCCCTTCTCCACAGCCTGTAGCCATGCAGTTTCTAACCTCTGCTCATGGATAATGGATTCTATTCTCTGCATTGGATTCCTCTCCTTCGTACTCGTTCTATTCTCTGCTAATGGGAGTGGTGATCCAGCAGCAGACTGAAGAGGTCCACCAAGCTTACCATCAGAATGTCCACCTTTGGCGTTGGGGCAGATTGCTTTTCGTTCCTTACTAATTTCTTCAGTCGTGTCCATCTGCTTCTGACCCAAAGAAGTTTCACCATCTGGCAACAGTATAATTCTAACCTCTACATTGTATCGCAAAACAGTTTCGAACGAGTTTGTAATACTGCTTAAAAACCTTTCAGCTCTAGCTTTGATGTCTCTCTCCCCAAATGCGATATAAGCGACGAAAAGACCTGCAATAAGAAAATTGAAGTAATAAAGGCGGTGTCGAGTACAAATGCTAAACGATGTCCTGCATATACAAAAAATGAAGCTCCAAATTGATACTCCTGAAATTGGCAGCAATTCTGTTGGCAACAGCCCAAGGATCCTTTTTCTTTCAGTACGCAATAGTTCTATTTTCTTTGTTTTTTCTTTTGATGAGTATGACACATTGACACCTCTAAGAAGTGACAAGCAAAGAATTGTTGTAAATGTACCTTAACGGATCTCATGAACTATGTTACATTGACATATGGAAGTGGGATTGGACTAATGCAATTCTCACACCATGGCCACTGGTGACTATGCAAAATCTTAACAAACTTTACGAAATTACTTTTATCCTGTAAGTTTACTTGGTGACATTGACCGCTTCATGCAAAATATGAGTCTTATGCAAGCTTCTTCCGTAAAATTGCAAGCTTCCATGTGTGTCCAACTAAGAATGTCAATGCCACAGATACTTCAAACATTTAGAAAGAGTGCATGCAACAGCTCATGCAAAAGTATGTCAGTATTGTGCATCGAGTTCCACAATTAGATGATAAACAAAGCACAAGTTTGACAAGTAAGTAGATGATAAATAAAGCATGTAGAAAGGTTGCTAACCTTCAACTTCAGAGATAGAGATGAGTTTTCCATGACTGACCAGCAGCTGCTGCAGTGTCTTTGAATGGCATCTTTCGATACATCTAACCCAGATATCATCCAACTTGTCTGAATTTACGCATCTTGATATCCTAACTTGATCATGTGAAACAGCTGATAGATCACCACTTCCGAATTGGCCTTGGGAGTGCTTGGGATTGGCATTGACCCCATTAGCCCGTAGAAAAGAATCCTCATGAATAGCCAGATTTTGGAGAGCAGCTTTAGACACAGTTGTAGGAGTGATTGACTTTTGTATCTTTTGCTTTTGGGTAGTAGCCTCCCTAGAAGCACTAGATCGATCATCCTCAGTTGTTTTCGAGCTCTGCCTCCGACTGCCTCCTGAGTGAATTGCATCTGATGGATTAACTGATCCGAGCTGTAAAAGGGTTGCTGTGAACCATGTGGAACGCTCACTTGAAACTCGTAGCTGTTTCTCAGCCTCTGAAAGAAGCTTCAAAGCATGCTTCAGCCTGTCCAGTTCTGCTTCATTCACTGGAGAATATTCCAATCATCAATCAAGGCTTGGAACAATGTTACAATCAATAAATAAAGGAATCCACAATTATGTTACAAGACTATAAATAAAGGAATCCGCAATTATGTTACAGGACTATAAATAAAGCAAATTTGCTTTAATGAACACAAAAAGAAGGTTCTGAATATTATGAGGTCCATGAACGTTGACTACTGAAAAGTGAAACTCACATAATCAGCCGAAATAACTTTGCTTCTGTATCTATATGCCCATTACCGCATGATGTACCTAGTTTATGGTAACCTTGAATGCAGCAAAATACAAACCGATACTAGATGCATTTTATACGACCTTCCATAATATGTGACAATAAGATTATTTGTTACACCACAATAATAATGACTCACAAACACACATAGATAAGCATTTCATCAGTAAGGGTCGTAGAATCAACAACACCATCACACACATAGCCAAAAAAAGGAAAAAACAAAAACAAAACTGCAAAGGAGGTACCATGAGGTTGTCAATTAAAGATTTCTTGGAAAGGCTATGGATTGAGAGAGGAAGAAACTACCTCATGTGTAGGCCACCATCAAGCATTACTCCCTGGCATTATGGGGGTGTCGGGAATTAAAGGTTAGGTACAGGCTAACCTGACATTATCTGTAGTTGCACGAAGTTGCTATCCAAATATTCAAAAAACAGATTATTACATTCATGAACCCAAGCTTTACTAGTTCTACCAAGCTACCCACTAATAGGAAAATAGGTCCTATTTATCAATATACTCTCAAATTTGTAATGCAAGGTGCTTGTCTTCTTTCAATGCTTGACTATGGTACATGGGAATGGAAGAGCTTTAAGGTCTCCAAGTGCCATAGGCAAGGTGACCCATTGCTCCATCTTCTTTTTACTTAGATTACAAAGATTGACAGGAACTTTTGGGTGATCCACAGAGAAACTTCATTCCAGTATTGGACATACCATTGGGGACAATCCTAGAAGGGGAGTCTTTTGGGGCTCCAATTTTTACCTTAGTTGCAGGGGCCAGGGAGCTTCCAAAGTGGTGCACTCCCAACACAGGAGCGCGAATCAGGGCTCCTGAGTAAGGAGCGCGCTCCCGTCTTGCTTCCATTGAGACGGCTTCCATTGAGACGGAAGCGCACTCCTAAATAGGAGGAAGAAAAAGACAAGTAGTAAGAGAGAACTAGCCAATTAGGACTCTCGTCTCATATTTCACTATTCTATGTGTTTAGTCCATAAATTTGATATAAAAACTACATTGGGCCGTCTTTTCTCACTCATGTTCAAATACACTGAATACTTATATACAGGCTCCTTTCGGTATTCTCAACTTAGGATCTTCTACATACCCACCTTCCCGCTCTGCAACGGTTCCCACTTCGTGCAAACAAGGTTTTAACCTAGATTGGGAAAAGGTTAGAGAGATGAAAAATAGCTTTGTTTTCTAAACTGGGTAGATACCCTTTGGTGCAGTCTGATTCCCATCTTATCACTAGTCTTGGTTAAGATTTCAGCTCCGGTTGCAAATAAAATAGACAAAAAGATGCAGAATATCTTATGGGAGGTAGGGACAAGAAGGAAAAAAAGAGCATCAGGATGAAGTTTCTATCTACAAAGAAAATGGCAATCTTAACATTGGAAGCATCGTGGCAAGAGATATTGCTCTACTTGGAAAGTAGCTAGTGATTTCCCCATGAGTGTAACTCATTATGACATTCCATATTTTGATACAACTATGAGGCTAAACCTAGTATGTCAGTATTTTGATGGGTCAGGTCACGCATTTGTATCAATTGGTTCATTTGTATAATATTTCTCATATTTGTGTCGTTGTTTACTTGTTTCTCATTTGGTTCCAACTGCATTTTCTTTAAAAACCTCAATGTGACCAGAAAACTGTGGACCTGGCACCTTTCTTAGTCATGCTTCACAATTTTCCTCTGAGACAAAATAGTAGTGATGAGTCATTTTATTAAAATCAAATCGTCAATAAGTACAATTTTCCCTCGTTTCCTTTTCTATAGTGGGATTTGTAAAGGGGTCATTGCCCCTTAGAGTTAGGATAAGTAAATGGTTGTTCGTCCACAAAAGTATCATGATGGTCATTGCCCCAAATAATACCTTAACACAATGGAGACCTATTGCAATCTTTGCCCCATCATGGTTTATGATATGTATGGAGGAACAACGAAAAGATTGGACCATTTATTCTTGCAGTCATAGGCAGTCTTGTGAGATCGACTCTTTTATTTGGTGGACATCTGTTGAGTGGCACTGTCTACTTGGGTTCTCTTGAATGATATGAGGATTTTTTGGGTGGCACAGCCAACTTGCGTTCAAATGCTCTTGAATGATTCAGGAGCTTTGGCAGCGACGATAAAGCAAAAGCATCGTGGAATTGCGTGGAATGCTCAAATTTTGGGTTTGGTTGGAGCAGGATGCTTGGTTTTCAGTAAGTTTGAGGAAATTGATTTGTTATCTCATAGCGTGTCACTCGGTATCTTTCTGGCTTTTGTCTCCTAGTCTCCTTTATGCAAGAGAATTCCACTCTTCTTTTGTTTTTGTTATTTTCTATTTGTAGAGATTGGAGGGCAGAGTGCTATTTCCAATCTTACCCTGCTCATGCAACCCACGACTCTATGATCTGACTCCCATGGCCCACAAATAATTACTAAATAACTGATAAATAGAAGTACTGATAGGAAATTCCCCATCCCATGGACTTAATTCCCTAGTCTATTTAAATCAGTTAATCTTTCTCTGGCTAGGATATAGATGAGTTTACCAGATTTTCTTCATAGTGCTTTATGCGAAAGAAATTCAAAGCTACCAAAGGTAACCTTAGTTATGTCTATGTACAGGTGGTCTCAGTGGCAAACAATCAACCTCAAATAAAAAGGATGGATTGAATGCATGGACTCGTCATTCAACAAATGACAGTCAACCACCATGCAGAAAAAATCCAAAATTTCTACATAAAGAAACTTATAATAAATTTAGAACCAAAGACAATTTTTATCATTCAAGAAGACAGTACAAGAATGAAATGGGTCAGCACTTACAACTTCTCCCACCAAGGAATGAATTGTCCTTAGAATCCATGATGTGATATGTACCAGCGATAATATCCATAATGAGGGTGGCCAACTGGGACATTACAACCATTGGATCAACCCCAGAGTCCATCAACTCTCTGGCTCTCTTTACCGTTTCTGCAGTGTCTGATGACATGGCTAACTCCAAAAGTTCCAGTAGTTTCTCATCAGAAACCACTCCAACCTACAGAAGACAAAGTAAATTGATTTGAACCACTTGACTACACAGCAAAACTCTTCTGTAGAGTATCAAAATGTCCAATGAGAGGACGTCATAGTTTTCAATCCTATGAAGGAACAATAAACTAAAAATTGAAGTAGATCAGGTAAAGGAAGCAAGGGTAGAGCAAACTTACAAGTTCATTCACAAGAGAAGAAGTAATTGTCTTTCCAAGTAAACTCAACTGGTCTAACATAGTCTCAGCATCTCGAAGAGAACCATCTGCATTTAAAGCAATCAAATCCAATGCATCTGGTTCAACATCCAAATCCTCATCAGCAGAGATCTTTCGCAATCTAGCCACAATATCACTCTCCTTGATCTTGTTAAAGAGGTACTTCTGGCACCGAGATAACACAGCACGCGGCACATTGTCGAGATCAGCTGTCACAAATATGAACACAGCACGTGGCGACGGTTCCTCAAGAAACTTAAGAAATGCCAACCACGTCTTAGAAGGCAACAAGTGACACTCATCAATAACAAAAACTCTGTAAGGTGAAAACGCTGATGAAGGACCAACGGACAAGTTTTTTAAAAGGTGCTTAACTCTGTCAATTCCCTTCTTACTAGTGCTATCAACTTCAATGAGATCACTGGTCTTTCCGGAAATGAAATCAGCACATTCCCTACAGACCCCACATGGTTTGGTTTCTTTACTGGCAAGGCAATTCAAGGCAGCTGCAAAAATCCTGGCAGTTGATGTCTTCCCAGACCCACGAGGACCTTGGAAGAGATAAACATGGGCAATCCTTCCTCTTGAGATTGCGTTCATAAGGGATTGAACCACAATGTCTTGCCCAATAATTTCTTCAAAGAACACCGGCCTATATTTCTGGCTCAAGCTCCCTATAGTTTCCGGAGTACTATCCCCTTCTTCTCCTTCCCCATCACCGTTTCGAGCAACAATCTCTAATCCTTCTTGACTCCTACAACTGCACGACCACCTCCTTCCGTCCAACCGACTCAAGGCCTCCAAATCTAGCTCCCCATAGTTTGTTGAGAGCTCGTCATCACTACTCCCAATAGACGAGCCCCCTCGGCCATCACCGCTATTGATTAGCAATGGTACAACACCTTGAGCAGTCCTCGAAACCAGCCTCCTCTTTTTGGAACTCGAGGTTGATCCCCTACCATGTTTATGGTACCTAGTTTGACTTCCGCACAAAATGCTGCTTCCCTTTCTCCTTAATGTGTCAGAGAGTGAAGGCGAATAGTAACTCCCACAATCCCCTCTATGCTTTGGGGTAGACTTCCTTGACCAATAGCAAGGAATCCCACAACCCTGGCGACCCGGCAAATCCAACTGATCATCGTCCAAATCATCATCCCCACCATCGAACGACGCAGTGGTGGCATCCCATGACCCGACAGTGCTCGGATTCCTATTGGCATACCTATTATAAGACCCCGTTGACAATGCCGGGGTACTGTTGTAAGTATAAGACGAGTCCTCTTTTCCACTATTCCTCAAAGGTTTCGTAGATAAGTGAGGCCAATTCTTGTGCTTATTAAGTCTAGAAAGCAAAGGGGAGTTATTACTACGATAATCCTCTGTATCATCATCAGATTGGTCATCCCTCCCCAAACCCTCTAGGTTTTTCCTTAAATCCCTAGTCTGAACGATTTGTTGTCTCAAAACATTAGCTAAATGAGGGTTTATCTTAGTTTTCTTCCTAATCTTACTCCGTCTTATCGACGGTGCTAGTTTGCTACCTTTACATTTAAACATCATCAAAGAAGCATACCTCTCACCAATGCGAGTCTCACTCCTCGAGTCCCCGCCGCCTCCATTGTTTCGCGCATCGCTCAAGCTTTCCTCCACACTCTCCTCCTCCCCATCATCATCTTCGTAACTAAAATCCCCATTCTGGCCTCGATTTCGACTGCTCTTCTCGCTCGAAACCGACCTCTGGTTATTGCTCCCCCAATTGTACAAAAACACCTTTCCCTCCTTTCTCTCCTTCCTCTCATTTCTCTCCCTAGCCCCACTACTGCCGTTGCTCTCGGTTCGCAACGGGAGCTGATTTTTGTTAAGGTCCCCATTGCTTCTAGGGTTATGATTGGAAGACGAGGCTACAATGGCCGCCGCCGGCGCGGCGGATCTGGCGGAATTGAGTGGGGAGCGCCAGGTGGAGGTGGTGCCGGGATCTTTAAGCGCTCGAGCGGCTTTACGGATTTGAGTGAGTTCTTTCTTCAAATGCAGATTGCTTGGATCAAATCCGCCGCCTCCGCCGCGCATTTCCGACATTGGTGAGATTTGTGTTTGGTTGGGGGTTCAAGTAACCAGGAACTTCATTTACTGCTCCACTTCACACTACACGAAAAGAAAGAGGGAGAGAGAGAGAGAGAGAGAGATGTAAGTACGTATGTAAGTATATGTAGAGATGGGGTCTTGAAATGGGAAGACGTGGTGGGTAGTGGTGAGGAAAAGTGCAGATCTGACACTGCACGAATTTTTTGGAGAGAGAGAGAGTTTCAATAGAAGAGGGAAAAAATAAGAAGACGAAGAAGATGACGAGATTAAATAGGAAGGAGAAATGGAGGACTGGAAAAGGACATGAAAATCGAAACTCCCTCCAATTTCGCCGAGACAAAAACCTTTTACAATTTACAGTCTTAAACACACACACACGCGGATTCTCTCTCTCTCTCTCTCTGTGCGTGGAAAAAGTTTTCAATGGGGAGCGGGTAATACATGGTGCCCGTTCGTTCACATCTAGAGTCTAGGAATGTTCTTAATAGATGGCCCGGATTAGGGGTGTTCCATTAATTCAGTTTTTAAAAAAAATTAATTTTCGTAGTTTTTTATGTAACGGTTGCGAGATAATAACATGTCTCAATATTTAGAAAAAATAATTTCTCGTAAATGGAACAGCCCCTAAAAAGTCAAATGAACTTTAAAAAAAGGAAGTACGTATTAATCCGAATAATCCGTTACATTTTGAGCGACCGGATGTACACGAGCAAGTATCACACTAGCACTTGGCCATTAAAAATTCCTCCTCTTTCCGTGTCTTTGTTTGGACAACGTGATTCATTTTTTACTTTTGTCTTGAACGTCCCGAGAAAAGTGTTTGTTTATCCTTAATCGCATAGCAACCCCAAAATTAGCATAGTTTAGTAGTGGATTTTACTCTCCAGTCTCCACGCTCCCAAAACCCAATATTTCGTTTATCGCAAATGTCGTGTAGTGGTCTTTTAAGGATGATGATTTTATCATTTCGCGTTCAATTATTCTTTATAATTTGTCTTTTAATTCTTGTTTTGTGTTTACTTTTGCACTGAAAGAGACCTTTTGGAGTGCAATTATAAGAGGGTAGAATATCAAAATCATTCTCTTTGTTATACCAAAAAACATCATGTATTTTTTTACTGAACATAAAATATTTCTATGCATGGTTTTTTGCCTTCCTTTGCACTTAATTAAAAAAACTCAACTAAAACGTTTTTTTTTTTTTTAAGGAGTATTGACTTTTAACTATTGAGGTAAGATGAACCGAGTTTGATCGTACTCGAGTTACTAAAAATTCATTTGAGATTTTTATTGTGCAAGTAAATGTGTAAAAGCCCGTATCAGTTTGCTTTGAAGCTAGCTAATCGTCTATTTCTTTTTATTTTTTATTAATGTGTAATCTTTACTCGGTCTTGCTTTGATATTGAAGATTTAGTAACAAAATCAAACCCGACTCATGGCATGCAAAGCTCTTTTAGAATTGACTTGATTGCCAATTGTAAAACTTGTTAAGTTTTCGTGTTAACTTAAACATTTCATTACGTACCTGATTAAAGAGCAAATTTGCTGACTCACTCAATTTCCGTCTTATTAATTTGCATGACGGACGATGAATGTAGATATATAGCTTTTATAGAATGTTTATTTGATTTTAATGCTTTCCCTTTATGATGATTTTATTTTAAAAATATTCAAACTTTGTCTTGCTTACATAAAATCTTGAGTATTAAAGAGGGATCTTATTAGGTGAAAAGTCAATGTTCCAACTTAATCATGATGATATTCTTTCTATATGTGATGATCTCTGATATTTAATGGGATGATCTTATTTTGGTCCCAAAAAAAAAATGTTCAAAGAATGCACAGGTATGAATTTGCTCACTCACATATATGCATGCATAAGATATAAAAAAAAAAATTGAATATTTTCTATCTCAATAAATTTACAGCCACTGCTTTTTGTCCATATAAGCCAAGACGTACTTTTAATGTCTTAAAAATGTTTAATATATTTTTTAAATACATTTCACCTTTTTATCTCATCCGACGTGGCGTTGTGGTGATGGCATGTTCTCACGAACAGTTGCTATGGCTCTACCGAACATTTCACAGCAAGTCGGTAACCCATGCTCATGCCCAAGGGAGTTGCTACGTTGGTTGCCCTTTCCCATCCTTTTGCAGTTAAAAAAAAGTACATAAAACTATCAATTTCTTTATTTTCTTTTATTTTTTGCATGCCTATTTGATGTTGGTGGTCATTTGCAATTCTAGTAAAAGACCCATTTCAATGAAGATACACAAGTACCTTACTCTTCTGTAGATGACAGCCTTTAACAAATTGCATAGTCGACAGAGTGAGAAAATAGCAATTTCTAAGAAAAGCAATAAGAAAAAGAATGAACATGTATATTATCTTTGACTCATCATGTAGAGTAACTTTCATTCACCACAAGTCAAGAAGAGAAAGGGGGCAGAAGTGAAAAAGTGGAAAACACAAGGAATGATATCAAGAAAAAGCAGAACTAATTAACTAGCTTTGGGTTGTAAATTAATTATGACAAAAGATCACTAATTATATCAAAGTGATTAACCACCTTCTTTTTTTTTTTGATCAGAAGTGATTAACCACCTAGTTGGCCACCTTATGTTATCATTGAGAGGTCGTCAATATGCCAAATGTTACCGAAAGCAAGAATTTGATTATTATTCTGTCATGTCATGAAATGGGTTTATCTTTAATATTTTTTTCATATGTTTTTTTTTTTTGACTTGTTGTCCAAAGGGTTTTAGTTTAATTTTTACGAACTCTCAAACCATTGTCATTATATATGTAAATGTAAATTTCCGACCACTTGACATTAATACAAATTATCGATGACTTTCGCTTTTGAGGAAGAAAAAAATCCTTCATTCATGAGTATTAAGGTACACTAAAAACGCGTACACATATTCGTAACAAGATTTTTATCATTAATTTTGTGTGCTACTAATTTACAATATTCCCTTTTATTAATAACCTAGACAAATTTATCCGGGTGCCAAATCCAAACAGATTTTCAAAGATCAATTTTTTCCCAAAGATCTAGATCTGGTGTGTGTATAACTATTGAGTCTATATAGTAAAAAAAAGACACATAGCTGGGCAATGAGCATGCATGTAGAAAAAGACAGCAAGTGATAAATTTTGTTGTTCAAAATGTTGACATTCAGTAATCTCGGTACAGAGTTACTTGGTGCTCTGTATCACTCTGGAACCACATATTTATGTAGAGTTTATACATTTAGTCGGAGATTCCACAAGAATATGTATTGTTAGAGTGTCTCGGAACACCATGTAATTGTATATTTCGGAAGCACTGAATAATTAGATGAAGTGTTGGGATTAGTAAATTCTTGCTTCTTTTTATATTGAAAAAGCATGTGGTGAGAGGCCACCCCATAAACCTTTCTTTGGGCCACAAAAAACCACCTCTTCCAATCACGTCCCTCTTAATTATTCTCATCCATCATCATTATTTTTAGCAGCCCCACTATTCCTACAGACGAGAGTGTATAGATGGGCTCGAGATTTCACTTTTGGGTCTCACACAAATGATTCAAATTGTTCATTCATCTTAAAATAATTTTTCAAGTGAGCTGCAAGAGAAATTAGCTCAATCCGACATGCGTAAGTGGTCGATCTGAGAACCCCACGTTTCATTCAAACGATTTTGAATGAAACGAGGGGTTTTTGGATCGACCACTTGCACACTTCGGATTGAGTTGATTTTGTTTGAAGACCACCCGAAAATTTATTTTAAGATGAATGAATGGGATAATTTTTGTGGGATCCAAAAGTGGATCACCAAGCCCATCTATACCCCCATATGTACACTTGCCATCTGTACCTGTATTTTTGGTACCCCTCTCTCCCCAGCCTCCAACTCTAGCACAGTATTCTTGAGGTGAGTTCTTGAATGGATTTTATCAAAATTTGATAAAATCAAGTCTTTGATTTTATCCATTCGTGAAGAGAGTTGATAAAATCTTAGATTTTTTAATGCAAAAATCTAAAATTTTATCAACTCTCTGCACAAATGGATAAAATTAAAATTTAATTTTATCAAATCTTGATAAAATCCGTTCAAGAACTCACCTTAGTCAAAGGTGGGCATTTTGTCTGTGGGAAATGGCATGACGTTTTCAGTTTATATTTGGAATCTAATCCATGTTGGTTAAGAACATGCTCCGCTGACTAATAACACATGATAGCATTCTTTTTCAGTGGTTAGGCTTGGGTCCCTGTCCATTGAATATTTACGTCAGGCCATGTCTTATTAGCTTGAAATATAACAGTACCCCTAAAGAACAAACAAGAAACAATTGTTATTTAGAAAGGCTGTCCAAAATTATTACTGTAGTTCAAAAATTTATGTGGCAGTTGATTCGATTCTAGCGCTCAATTTTATCGGGTCCCGTGACCCCTGTTTCGATTTAAAAATTTTAGTACTATTACACAATACTTGGCTTTACGAGAAAGAGCAAGAATAGGTAAAGAAATGATACACGTAACAATAGATTCTTCCAATAAAGTTCTCCAACATGCCAAAACGACGTTGAAAGAGCAAGAATAGGTAAAAAAATGATACACTTACAACAGATTCTTCCAATAAAGTTCTCCACCATGTCAAAACGACGTCGACGTTGTTTTGGCATGTTGGAGAGGGAAAAAAAAAAAAACTCAAATTGAGATCTGGCACTATCCTCTCCCCCTCCCCCATTTCCGACCACGGAGAGGGCAACCACCTCCCATTCCACCACCACCGGCGACCCAGCTCCTCCGGCCTCCCTCTCCACCTCTGGCGACGGTAACCGCCTCCGTCGTCACCGCCAAGAACACCCTGAATTTCTCTTTCCAATTATTTTGAAGCAGTGCATCGTTTCGTTCGGAAATCTATCTCTTTAACCCAAATCAAGAGCTGGGTTGCATATTCACTCACGGTAATTTTTTCACCTTCTTCTTGTTTACAATCTCATAGTAAATCACTTGGCACAGATTTCAGCAATATCACAAGCTCCACAAACCAGCAATCCCCTTTCACAGTTAGAGATCCAATCAACACTTGTGAATTCTCTCACACAATTGTGACTCGATTGAAATCTTCCAAGAGACCAAATTCGTTTCTCACGTTCTTGCAAAACGAAGAATTTTCAAGAACCCAAATCGAGACGTGTTCTTGACAGCGGCGACGGTGACGGAGGCGGTGGCCGTCCCGGAGGTGGAGAGGGAGGCCAAAGGAGCTGGGTCGCCGGTGGTGGTGGAATGGGAGGTGGTTGCCCTCTCTGTGGTCAGAAATGGGGGAGGGGGAGGGGAGAGTGCCAGATCTGATTTTGAGTTTTTTTTTCCCTCTCCAACAGCCAAAACGACGTCGTTTTGACATGTTGGAGGAATTTATTGTACGTGTATCATTTCTCAGACCAGGTAACATCGTTACTATCGTCTTCGTTAGAACATTTTCTTATTCTGGATAGATTAATACTTACTAAAATGAAAACAATGTTATATAAAGATACAAAAAGATCAAATAAAGGTTGTGTTTGGTTTAGATTTTGAGTTTTGATTTTTGTAATGATTAGAGGGAGAAATAGGGGTAATAATTAAAAAATAGGTATTAATGATTTGAGAGATAGAGAGAAAAATAAAAATAATATTTAAAAATAAGGATAATAATTGAATAATAATTGAGAAAACTGGTTCTTAAGAACCAAACCAAACAAGGCCTTTAAAGTGTTTTAAAAAAAAATATGTGAATTAGCATTGAAATTCTAACTATTTGGATTTTATTCTGATTTGATACTACTACCTCTAAGGGCGGCAAGTGGATCAAGTCGCCAAAGGTCAATCACCGGGGATCAAAGACGGGCCAACGCCTCCGTGGTGTCTATTGCATCAATGGCTGAACCAACCACGATATCAGTAATTTCCTCTTAAAGGACTTCCGCCGAAGCGGTGGCTTGGATATTTACTTCAGCAGTGACAGTGGCTTCTTCTGAAGTTAATTCTCCAAGTATCGTTTTCACCTAAGGGAAGACATTTGATACGCTTAGCAAAGCTCTAGTATCGACCGCATAATAGATGTGCCTGCTGAGCCGGTGGGCATCGACGATACCTCGTATGACGCTGAACCAGTGGGTTCAAGGCGTCTTGATCTCCACCAAACCGTTGGGCTTCAGAAGCTTTTAATCGAACAAAGGCATTGGCACTGACTGATGTGACGTTGGGTGGCGTCCAAGCGGCATGCATGTGGTGCCTATAGGATCATGCAATGGACCGGGAGTATTCCCAAACTAGTTGACTTATCAATCGCGTCAGGTGTGATTGTTGGAATATTATTTAAAAGTTTCAAAACTTATTATACAAAACTATGTTTATTGCTTATTTATTTATTGAGTTTATTGTGGGGGTTATATGGAATTATATTACCCTAATGATTATGGGTTTTATTGTCTATTTTATTGGACTGTTGCGTAATTTATTTGGGTACTTATGTTAGGTAATTGCTTTGTAATTATTTTGAACATACTTGAGTTTTATGGGCAACTACGACCGGGACGGTTCATTACCTCTTGGAGGACGTGAACTTTGGATGAGGATGGCTGCGAGCATTGAGTTGGATCCTAGAGTCATTGGAGTCCGCTAAAACCTTCACATGGGGAGGCAACAATGACTTTAGGACAGTGACTACACGCCTCACAATATCGCAGGCCAGCTTTTCTATTTTCTTCTAATTACTTTGTTTATATTGTTTTTTATTCTTATCCTTTTTTATTCTTATTCTTAGAGGAAATTCCTAACAGTGATGTCATCCAAAGCGGCGAGACTGCCCGAGGCATTCTGATTATCCCGCGTGCTATGTCAAGGATGGGTGGCACGTGTGAGGCACACGAATGGCTTAGTGTGCAAGTATCCCCTTCCTTATAAAAGGGCTGCACACCATCCTCATTAGGAACCCTCTCTCTCTCTCTCTCTCTCTCTCTCTCTCTCTCTCTCTCTCTCTCTCTCTCGTTTTCCGATACACCTTACCTTTCCCAAATCACTTACTAGACCCTCGAAGAGCCTTTCTAGGCCATCACCATTTGGGTTGGGCGCCAATGCAGGTGCTCAGTGCGCAGATCATCCTCTCAAGCGAGCTTACTAGGGTTCAAACAAGGTCGATCCCAACCACCTCTCCAACACTTCATCGAACTCCAAAAGGTCAAAAGGGATTACTTCGGAGAAGCACCTCCCACAAATACGAGTTTTTCTCAATATGAGAGGCTAGTCACTTATTGACAACTTGTTCTACCATAACGGTATCTTTTCCTTGGTAATCAATGCCACATGAGAAGAAAACTACTACTAACGAAAAGGGCAACTTGTTCAAAAGTCCTAGGCAAAAAATTTATAACCCCATTAATCCACCAAACAAGTTTATAACCTATCCAGTCCTAACGCTAGCATCTTCTTTTTTTCTTTTTTTACCCAAAAAGGTTGTACATCTATGAAAGTGCCAAAAAAAGTTTGTACCCTATGAAAATGCCTAAAATTCTAGGGTACCCTATGAAAGTGTCTAAAATCCTAGGGTACCCTATGAAAATGCCTAAACTACTAAAACCCTATAATAATAAAATGCACCCTAAAACCTAAATCTTAGGGTACCCTATGAAAGTGTCAAAAAAGTTTGTATCCTATGAAAGCGCCTAAAACCTAAACCCTAGGATACTCTTTGAAAATGTCTAATTCTAAAATAAAAAAATTTTGGTAAATCTTAGACCTTGTAAAACTTTAACATGGACTAAATGACACAATAAGCCCACACTTCTAGACTCTAGAACAATTACTCCTAACGAAAAACATTATTGAACTTCATACCTATCTATAATAGTTTGTTGGGGGATGGAGTTCTGGTGTTAGCAATGCATGTGACAATAAGTCACATTATTTCATCTTTTCCATTTCAATTTCCATCCATGTTCATTAACTAGAGCTGTCCAAACACCAAGGACACGTTTGGATTGTCTATAGCACTTTGTTTCAAGACAACTTCAAAATTCATAGTTGCGGGGGTGTTTGGGAGCCTCATTTTCAACTTTTTGGTTTTTTGACTTTTTAGATTATGGTCAGAATATATTTTGAATTTGGTAGAAGTGTTTGAGAGAAATGTAAAAAATGCATTTTGTAACAGGGTTTTGCTCAATAATTTGAAAACAACATCCCTAATAATTCCATGGTTCCAAACAATAAGTCCTTGAATGATGGGAAATTGTGTCTAGGCTCTAGCTATTGAATTGAGAAATGGCTTGGATGTGCTGGCAACTAGCTAAGAGACAAGTGGAGTCACTTGACGCAACTCCCTTCGATTTCGCACCCAATATCTGCTATTTTTTTTTCGTAAGAAAATATTTGCTATTTTGACTCCACAGTAGAGTCATTAATTAATTTGCACTAAACAGCTTCTAATTTTTTATTTTATATATTAAAAATTATGACTCCTCCTCTGAATGTGCACCGTTATAGTTTCGATGGTTGAATTAGACGAATTAATTTGTAGTCTGTCAAGAATAATTGAGGCAACTGAAGTGATTGAACATTTTCTCTTTTGGCAGCAAGTGAAGAACCACAATTTAGTAATTGGATTTTTTATTAGTTTTTTTCTTTTGATCAGTTCTTCCACAAACTCCCTATCCAAACACAGCTTAAGGAAGATAATAAAAAATAATAATAAAATAAAATCATGACAGAGGTCTTCCAATAGGCTTTTTTCATTTCCAAAAGGGTACGAGAGGGCTTGGTTGATTTTGGGTGGTGTTTTATTTTTTGTTCCTTTATGTTTTTTCGTTAAACCTTTTATGGAATTGAGAATCCTGTAGTGTGGTGCCACGTTATAGAATTGTAGAGTGAAATTTGAGCAGTTGATCATGCAATAAACGATTCAAATTTCATCTTGACACTTGCACGATCCGAGCCGTCCATTGTTGAGATGAAATCCGAGGCATTGATTACCAAGATCACGGCTTGTGTGCCGCTCTACAAGATGTCTGGATCCACCCTTGATTGGGTACCCCCTCCTTCCTCAATGTACCCTATTGAGTTCTTCGATAAAATTTCTTTTGCCGATAAAAAAAGAAAATGACAAAGGTCAAGATATACATTTTTTTAATAATTGAGGTGTCTAGGCCAGTTTATGCGCGCACCTTTAAAATATCAGGTATGTCCACGAGCAAAGATATAACAACAAGTAAGAAGAAGATTTGATTGAAACAAAGTGAACAAGCTTACGGAGTAGTACAATGGTGACAAAGCAATTTTACAACGATGCAAACTCAACAAAACCCTTACTTAAGTTGGGACTATACACTTAGTCGTGAGTCCCACAATTACAAGAATACGTGATATCAGACTGTCCAAGAATAACACGTGGCTGAACTCTGGAAACATTGAATAATTAGACATAAATAGTGAAGGACTTCAAGCTTAGCCAAGATCAAGAAGAAACCGGGGGTAGTACACCTTTAAACCCTCACTTAAAAGTAGGCTCTTTTGCGTGTCATAACTATTTAGCTTTGGTAATTTCAATTGGTGTCTTACTGATCAACTTTATTTGGGAATTGGCTATGATTGGTCGGGTGGTATGAGTCAATTTAGTTGAAATATTTTTTCAAACAAATCTTAATTACAGTTTACATTTTTAACACTAATGAGGAATCCTCTACTTATAGAGGGGGCATTTCTGTAACTTTGGCAAAGGCAGTTAATTTAGTTATGAACACAGAGATTTCATGTTCCACATTCCACATCCCATTTCCATGTCACATCTATGCACCACTGCACTAAAACTAAACAGTATATATCATCTGAAACAACTCCATGCAAAAATCATTCACTCCAACCTGCACCACCACAACTTCTGGGCGGCCCATCTCATCGTCCACTGCACTGGTCTCCACGCGCCACCACGCTATACTCGCCTCATTTTTGACTACGTACCGAACCCAAATACCCTTGTCTTTACCAACATGATCAAGTTTTACTCCCAAATGGGTGCTCACAGTGATGTGATCACTCTTTTTGGTCAAATGGGAGATTGTGGTGTGAGGCCTGATGTATGTGTTTACCCCATTTTGATCAAATCGGTGGGTAAGGCTGCGGTTGAGTTACATGCTCATGTGCTGAAAATGGGTCATGGTTGTGATGTTTTTGTGCGCAATGCGGTACTGGGTGTGTATGTGAGATATGGTCCGGTTGAGGTTGCACGCAAGCTGTTCGATGAAATGTGTGGGAGGACGGTTGTTGATTGGAATTTGATGATTTCTGGGTATTGGAGTTGGGGACGTGAATTTGAGGCATGTCAACTGTTTGATTTGATGCCTGAGAGGAATGTCATCTCTTGGACTGCTATGGTCACGGGGTTTTCGAAGATGAAGGATGTGAAGAGTGCGAGGAGGGTTTTTGACGAAATGCCTGAGAAAAGCATTGTCTCGTGGAATGCGATGATCTCTGGCTACACTCAAAATGGGTTTGCCGAGGAGGCTATAGCACTATTCAGTGAGATGGTTAATTCAGGGTTTCAACCAAATGAGACAACATGGGTCACGGTTATTTCGTCATGTTCATCACGGGGTGATCCTTGTCTCGCAGAATCACTAGTCAAAATGCTGGATGAGAAGCACGTCCATCTGAATTACTTTGTCAAGACATCACTTATTGATATGCATGCCAAATGTGGAAGCCTTGAGACGGCTAGAAAGATTTTCAACGAGTTGGGTGAGCATAAAAATCCTGTTCCATGGAATGCAATGATTTCGGGCTATACACGTGTTGGTGATCTGACTTCAGCTAAAGAGCTGTTTAACAGAATGCCTGAGAAGGATGTTGTGTCATGGAACTCAATGATTGCTGGTTATGCTCAAAATGGGCAATCAGCTATGGCAATTGAACTCTTCCAAGAAATGGCCGCAACTAAGGCGGCAAAACCTGACGAGGTTACTATGGTTAGTGTTATCTCAGCCTGTGGACATCTTGGGGCTTTAGAACTAGGAAATCGGGTCGTAACCTTCCTCACCGAAAACCGAATAAAGTTGAGCATTTCAGGATGCAACTCATTAATTTTCATGTACTCTAAATGTGGGAGCATGAAAGATGCCAAAAAAGTTTTCCAAGAAATGGCAACAAGAGATGTGGTTTCCTACAACACTTTGATCACAGGGCTTGCAGCCCATGGCCATGGTTCTGAAGCTCTGGAACTAACGTTGACGATGAAGGATGAAGGTATTCAACCAGATCGTGTGACCTATATTAGTGTTCTAACAGCATGCAGCCATGGTGGATTATTACGGGAAGGTCGCAAAATCTTTGAATCGATCGAAGATCCGGAAGTAGATCACTACGCATGCATGGTTGATTTATTAGGTCGAATGGGTAAACTTGATGAAGCAAAGGCGTTAATCGAAAGAATGCCTATGAAGCCACATGCAGGAGTATATGGGTCACTTCTAAATGCTAGCAGAATTCACAAAAGAGTCGACCTTGGCGAGCTTGCCGCAAGCAAACTTTTTGAGCTAGAACCGCAAAATTCAGGGAACTATGTTTTACTTTCGAACATGTACGCTTCTAAAGGGAGGTGGGAAGATGTTGAGAGGGTCAGAAAAGCAATGAGAGAAGGGGGCGTGAAAAAGACAACCGGATGGAGTTGGGTGGAATATGGTGGTAAAATGCACAAGTTTATAGTTGGTGACCGATCACACGAAAGATCTGGTGAAATATATCAGTTACTTACGGAATTGAGGAAGAAGGCTAGGGCTGCTGGATACATAGCTGATAAGAGCTGTGTGTTGAGAGATGTTGAGGAGGAGGAAAAGGAAGAGATGGTGGGGACTCATAGTGAGAAATTGGCTATTGCTTTTGCCCTACTTGCGACTGAACCAGGGTCAGTGATCAGGGTAGTGAAGAACCTGAGAGTCTGTTGGGATTGCCATGTGGCTTTAAAGATGATTTCACAATTGGAGGGGAGAGAGATTATTGTTAGGGACAACAACAGGTTTCATTGTTTTAGCAATGGACAATGTTCTTGCAATGACTACTGGTGAGGTGAGGGGTGTCAATTTTTATCCGAAAATTATGTCTTTTCATAGTGGGCTAACTTTTTGAGATGGGTAACTTGTAAGGTTTGAGATATGGCTGAACTGTTGTATAGTTACACAAACCATTCAAATATAGGAACTTATTTTCATTCCTTAAGAATTTCTTCTTCCTTGCTTTTCTTGACTACCAAACAGAGTGTCACACAAAACTGTTCCATAGTACATTGCCCAATGCCCCAAGCACAACATTACAAAAATGCATGTCAAACTCTGAAAGAAGTGCAACAACCTTGAAATTCCATGCCAGCCTCTGCTAAAGCACGACTCACAAAGGAAAACGTAGTCCCTAGACAAACAGATCACATAAATTTCATACCACAAATCAAATCCCATCAACAGGTATTCTAAGTTCAGTAACTTCTAAAGATGGTTCATTACCTTGGCTTGTTTCACATTACAACAGAACAACAAAAGAGTTCTAAACTCCGTCCTCCAATTTTGATTAATGTTCCATTCTCCAGCTTCACAACCTAGATTTTCAAACCCTAGCCTTCAGTTTAGATCAATGTTTGCATTCTCCAGCTTCAGAACCCTGATTTTCAAACCCTAGCCCTCTTGCTACTACAGCTTGGGCATTTGTACTGCTTGATATGCTCCGCTTTTGCAGGCGTAATCTTCACACATTTTCCATGGAACCATCTCTCGCAGATGTCGCAACAGATCCAAAATTCATCGTTTGCATAGTTATCTCCACAAGCACCACAGAGAGTGGCTCCCTGTTCTTCTTCTCCTTCTTCATCGTCATCCTCCTCCTCCCCATCGTCATCGTCTTCTTTAGGAGGTGCAGGGGACATCTTCACTGCCTTGGGCTGGGGCTCAGGCGAGACTGCTTTTACGTAAACAGCATAAAGAAAAAGAAGAGAAGAGAACATGATTTTTCACTATATATAGTCGAAAATATGCAGAAAAAGAACCTGCAAGGTAAAAAGGGCAATTTACCGTCTTCCCACTTGATTTGCTTTTGGTGCTGTTGTTGGGAGGACCGGATTGGTCTTTTGGTTGCTTAACGTTTCCAGTCACAACTTCAAATATAGTCGGGAGATCATTTATCATATGGAAGAGCCTCTTCCTGAAAATGCCAATTCCGAAAAGATTAGAATCAACTCTATATGCCAAAATAGAGAGCCTACTTCCTGTTTTATTTGAGACAAATGAGATGTGTATAGAGCCAGGTTCGGTTGTCATTACTAGTGAATTCACGTTTAAATCTGCAACTTCAGTCTGGTTTTTGTCCTGGGATACATGTGATTAAATGGTAAACATGTTCTAGGCCAATGGCAGGAAAGTCCAGCCACATGGCTCCGTGAGATGAAAATAAGCTCAGGGCCTTCAAATTGGAGAAAAATGAACAGTTAAGCAAACGCAATGCAATTTACTTGAAAAAAGAACGTTAGCTGAACCTACCATTAAAGAAAGACGTACTCCTACGCAAGGAAAAGAGGAAGTCAGGATAGTTGGGAACTACCCATGATAAAGTCACAAGGTCAGCCTTTAAAACTAGAAGCTATGTAGCACTGACACGGACACGACACTGACACTCTGACATGCAAATTTCAAAAAATTGGGGGACAAGACACATTTTGGATATGTTTTACAAAATATTTATTCATTCAGTTGTATGAATACAAAATGCTCTAAATTATAGATATGCAACAGCATATATACCTCCAATCTTACGTATCACTGCGTCATTCACGAAAGTATTCCAAAAAAAGGTTTTCACTTTCCCCATCTATTTCTCCCTATAATTAATAAATCATCACATGTCATACAAAAATGCAAGACTTTTCCAAGCTTTAACAAGTGTATACTATATTGCTTAACACCCCCGACGTGTTGCGAGCGCCCTAACAATTTCCGAAGCATTTTTTAGAATATCCCAGGAACCAATATCGCTGTAAAAAAAAATACGTGTCTGGAGAGTGTCGGTGTCAGAGAAGTGTCAAACACCGGTACGCATCTTCCAACAAAGTGTCCGTGCTACAGTGGCTAGAAGCATCTCATATCGGATGGTATTACAGCATGGATATACTATTGAAGTTACACTCCAGTACTCCACAGACTCATCTGTTCTCTAAATTTCAAATAACAGCCAAAGTGCCAAACCCAAGGAACTAGATCCAAACACCAGTTACCACAATTTGCATGAACAAAGCACAGCACGTCAAGGGAAAAAGAAAATAGAATCAAAATTGCCAATTAATAATAACATTTGCAATTTCACGTCTGTGTGCTAAAAACTCCCAACAAAATGGGGATGCAAGAGGCAAGGGAGGACAGAACAAAATTCACAAGTTCATGTACTAAAATCTGAGTTTACTAGCTAATGGCATGCATTCCTTCAGTTACCTACCAACAAATCCACCCTGGCATCATAAGCAGCAAGGTTACAATATCCTTTCCTTCTTTTATTTTGGCAGCAAACAATTTGATGCGACATAAATACACATGCATCGTCGCAATTGAATACCCCTATACAGATACACTCTTAGTAGACCATTTTCATCAGAAGAAACATTCAATCATCATGAAAACTATTTTATTCCATACAAAGACATGATGCACAATATAAGTTGCACGACATCTCAAAAGAAGTTACTGTTTCTTATCCCATATATGTTGATGCAACAATTGCCAAAAAATTAGGAAAACTAACAATTGCCAAAAAATTAGGAAACTAATAGGTGAACAAAGTTTTCTCCCTAATTGCTTATTCACCAACTCATATGATATGTAGCAATCAAACAGTTATGCCAGACTGCTGACTGCATTTCCAGCCAGAAAACCTTCAAAGTCCAGCCTAATAAAAAAGGGAATCACTTGAAATCCACAAGATTTTTTTCCCTTTATGGGACAAAAATCCGAAGCACTCACTTCCTATGAAATTCTACTCGCAGGAGAGTCGGGAGAGAAAATGTAAGAGTTGCTACCTCTGCAATCATAAACCTGCCCCCTAAAACTGACCTGCCAGACTGTCAGTGCCAAAGAATAGCAGGATGAAATGAGAGAACTGCAGACAAAAAAGCAAGAATTTGCAAACGAGCATTAGTTGCTAATACTATGCATCAAACGCACTACATTGGGATGCTCAAAGGTTCCTCAAAACTCAGGTAGTTTTTCTGCTCAAACTTTTGGATTTAACTGGTCAGCGTTTGCAGCCATGTGGTCTCCAAGAAACGCCAGAGGAAGACTCCATAAAGTAGATGAACGAGTAGAAAATAATGTAGTCCTTGAAAGTGCAATCAAAGGACATAAAGCTGTGGATCTTTTCTTACCAACAACTATAACAGGGGTCTAACCACGTATTAGGGCATGTACATGAAGGCAAAATGCCTAGAGCAGTACCGAACAAAGAATGTTAATATCCAGCCACCAAATATATATATAAACAAGACAAAAGGTTTTTCTTCCAACATTGGCGTCAAATCCTAATTCTAGGAACAACTGAACCGACAGCAACTTTGATTCTTTTCTCCTGTAGGACAATGCCACCACACAATGGTGAATTACAGAGTATTGCAACTCCGATTGTATTAATCAACAAAAATACAAATCATGTAAACCTCTATCTCTCTCTCTCTCTCTCACTCTCCCCTCAATACAGCACACTACCTATCTCTACATGTGTATATAACAAAAGGCTGTGAACAAATCAAAGAAAAGAAAAGTGTCAGTGAACACTTGACTGTCAGCAGTCAACTTTGGGAGGCCATAGCTGAGGTCATGGCTGACCCTCATTTCACCCATCTCTCTCAGGGTCTCCCTCTCATCTGGGGCAACACAAAGCTCAATCAACATAGTTGACCTAACATCCAACCCAAAAATCCTACCAGAAGCCATTTTACATGCTAAGGCTTCATCAGACTATAGAATCCAAGTGGGGGGAAAAAGACTAGCAAAATAATCTTTCCTAGGCGACGGCATCAGAAATAAGTGATAAAACCAGTAGACACCCTCAAGGAGAAAATCTCTCTAGCAAAGAAGGCCATCCACAATCGTAAGAGTTGAAGAAGATATGGAAAGAAGCTGGAACCCACCCCCAAAAAAAAAAAAAAAAAAAAACTCAATTCTAAGCTAAGACTTCAACCACCTGAAAGATAGTACAATGTACAAAACATCCACAAAGTCAGACCTTTAAGCAAAAATATTCTTGCAATAAATGTTTTCAGATTTTCAAAATCACAAACAAAGAGGCAGAAACATGGCAAAATAAGCGCAATTTTTTAGGGAATGGTAATGAATAAGGGCAGTGTTTGATATTTTGTAAGAAATTACGGGAGAGGTTTAAATGCTCTCGTCTCGGAATCCTCGCAATGCAAACACCATTACATCCTACACTTATAAGACAAAATGATTGTTTCCCAAGCAGTAAACTGAGAGAACTTTGCCACCTATTTTTCAAATTAGAAGTACCAAATAATAACAAACTTATCGACTGAAAAAGTTAATGATAGATCTTGTAAAATAAAATTATGGTCATAAATGACATCTTTTCACGGAATTCACCAGTTGCAGTGCTTAACATTTGGGATTAGTTAGCCATGTCATATTAATAGTATATTGATGCACCATGATGTAAGTATTACTTAACCGCATAATCAATAGCTTATGAGGTTATACGAGGTAAAAGGATAGTGCTTGAAGATAATTCCAGCAAGGTAAATGCACTCATTGCATGATAACTGGAAGGAAAGATGAAACAGAGTTCTTAGAAGGCATTTCTTATCAGGAGGCAAAGATGATTGAATAGAGATGCTGATAACTAGAATAGTAAACCATATATTCTCGTCACAACACAGAACATATAAAGGAAAAAGGTGTGACCATCAAAGCAACTACAACAGATGCTACTAGTCTAAATTGATTAAGAGAGTTACCAGATGCATGTGATTTTGTTACCAGATGGAAATGATACAAGGAAGTTACAAGAAGTTATTCCAACAAAAGCCTCATTTAATTTAAGTCCATAACCAACTTACAGAAAGACATTAGGCTAAACCAACAGAGGATGTCTGAAAGCAGACAATGCAACAATGGAAAGCAACACGAATATGCCAAACAGAAAGGGTCAAGGTGTAGCACCCATGCTACACATTTTCCATGAATATTGAGAAAGACAAATTACTGAACATGGCATGCGGCATACCAAATAGATTGAAGCAAGCTGAATGTACTTCTAATGAAAATGTCTTTTCCTCCATTAAGTCTTCCTATAATGATGGTAACAATTATATTCAAATGTACTACCAGTATGGGTCACAAAAGGTGGACAGATAGACAACCAGAGAAAATTTCTAGACTATCCTGTTAACTTGCCGTAAAGGTATTACCTTTCACTCTTGCCAAACCCAAAACGTGCACCAAAATAAAACGCAACAGCAAGCAACCACGAATCACTGTGAACTGCAACAAGTGATAACCAGTCCTTCTCTTGCATCCCATCCCTAGCAAAATTTATACCCAATGCTGGCTCAGGAAGCTCAGGAGGCACCTCCTCAACAGGAAGGTTGACTTCCCATGTCTCATTTGGAAGTCCATACAAACACAAATTCTCCTTTTCTGCAAGGAATACATTCATGAATGAGAAAAACCAGTGAAATGCATCCCTATATTTCCAGAATCACACTCTTTCAAACACTCATACAACAAAATGAAAAATATATTGGGCATGTTCGGTTTACAGCTTTGCTCCAGTTTTGAGGCATTTCTGTTTTGCTGACATCATCATTTTTCTCACTTTTCTCTCTATCTCTGTCCACTTATTACATCTGGTTACATCATCAAAACTAAACTAAACTAAACTAAACTAAAACTATTAACTGAACACAGCCATTATGACTTATGTAAAGAGTCACCAGCAACTATTTCAGATTAAAAAATGAAAAAAATGGACAAACTTGCTGACTTGAATATAAAAAAACTCCAGTAAGTACTAAGATTGAAGTCAACCTCAATTCTTCTAGCACCATAGTTATTGAGATCACTTTTCTGGAGTCAATTCTGAGACATATGTTGCAACTCAACTATAGGGAGTGTAAGATAACTAACGGAAAAGAAATAGCAGCAGACAAAACAATTAAATGCAAATCTAAGACCAGATTCCGAAAATAAACTGTTAACTTAAACAGCCAGAGGTCCGGCAGTGCTTCACGGGATAAAAAAATGAAATTGTCGAGGAGAGAGCATTGGGGAGAAGAACAGAAGATTTCAAAAACTGGAGATCATATCCTGGCTTTCCACTGTGCCTAAACTTGTCAAAAGCATTATTACAAAATTTACAGTGAGCATAATTTCCAATCATAAGCCCAGGAACTGAAGAGCTTACAAATTGTAAGGCGGTTAATACAGTCTATACAGATTGCAGAGTATAAACAAGTTTGCCAGTGATCAACTAGTAATACATTAGTCACTTCACAGTTCACACCTTCCCATATAAAGACACAAAGATGTAATACTAAGCATAAAAATGCACAAGTCATCACTCTTCCACTATTAATGTTCACCTCGGTGGTTCAGATTACACTTAAAACAGAACCCAGTGTCAAAGGCCATGCATGCTTTTTGAAATTTACTGAATGCGCCCCAATAACAACCAAAAAAAAACTACCGGAAGATAATCTATTAACAATTCAAATAAAATCTTTTAATAACAGGCTGTGAGTGTTGCAGCCACATCACAGAACAGTGCAAGCATATAATTATAACAGCAAACATGTGTTTTTTGGCAGTCATAGTAGATAGTGACAGTAAAAGTGTTGATTTAGAGAAGAAATCAAAGTTTAAAAACATAATCAGTAGCTTTCCTTAATAATGACAAGATAAACTGGAACTAAAATTAACAAAACACACCTAGAACTCTTCTTGATAACAACAATGATAAGCCGCTCCCAATGAAATTATCTCTCCAACATGGTATAGATTTAACATCAAAAGCATAGGAAAATATGTTTAGAAACTTCTTTTGAAGTTCAATTTTTCCAGAAGAGAATGTTTAGTTTTCCTGATAATTATATCATTGACAAGCTTTTCCGCCCTTCTCCCGATGAGCAAAAAATACAAAAAATATTGCGAAATTAAAAAACACTTAGAACCATGCACATGCACAGGGTTGACTTAGGAGACTGGGCCTCTGTGAGACACTAAAACATCATAATTCTCGAAAACACTGCAAAATCACTCAAATTTGACGACAAAAATCACAATTAATAGTCAATATAAGATCTAATTCCTGCATAAAATGATTGGAAACAGGGAAAAAGAAGAGGGGACTCACCCGGATCGCACTGCTGATAAAACTTCTCAACTTCTGCATATCACAAACAGTGAAACCAAGTAATCACGAGGGGAAGATTTATCCAAAAAAGCCTATAGTTTGGGATGTCTAAAAAGTAAAAACCCCGTATTTTTCCCTTAAAAAATCGTTTCAAGTGAAGTTATTTCCGGCTTTTGTTAAAAAAATTTATTTCCCGGGAAAAGAAATGAAGCATACTATAAAAAAAAAAATCGAATTTTTAGCTATTTCGTTAAAATTTTCCAATATGATCAATAATTTTTCTACTTTAGAACTGGAAAACTGAAAAAGAAAAAAGTTGTTTTTTCCCCAGTTGACCAACAAATTTTACTCGAGGACAGGAAAACTCCCAAAAAAATAATAATGGGCCCACGCGAGAGAGAGAGAGAGAGAGAGAGAGAGAGAGAGAGACTCTACTTTTTACAGTCGAAATTTACATGCATAAATTTTCCCAATTTCATTCGAAATCTTATCCGTTCCACTCAACTTTCTTTCAGCTCTGGTAATTTTTTTTTTCATTTTTTCAAATATTTAAAAAAACCCGAAAATCTTTTCAAAAAATATATATATTAAATTGGATTTTAGTTCAATTTCCTCAAATTGCGTCCATAATTTGTTGAAGACTGGAAAGCAAGAAAATTGAACTCAAAACCCAGACAGTACAAAACAAAAATTCTGAAAAACGAGACACTCTATAGGTTCGGGACAGAGGGGAGAAGAAGAAAGAAACACTCACCATTTGTAAGAGCTTTGATTAAGCCAGCCCTTCTAGCTTTGAAATCGCTGAACACCTCCTCTACTGTCCTCGGTATCGGATGCGGTATCCCCTCCATTCTCTCTCCTCCAACCCACTTCTCAAATGACACTAATTATTCCCAAAAACAAATTGAAGCTGGGTTTACAGAATTGCAATTAGGGTTTTCCGAAGAACTAGGGTTTCTCCTCCTTGCTAGCTCATATCTGTAATTCAGGACATGTAAATGCTTGGTCAGATGGATTTTGCAGAAAACAGTGATTTTGAAGAATTTTGACGAGAAAAGGCGAGAAAATGAGAGGGAAAATTGAGATGGATTGGGGAGAGAGAAAGAAAGAAGGGGGCAAGGGTTTTAATAGCTGTGATTTTGGTCAATGTTGGAGTGTATATATCTGCGTATTCTGTTAGAATCTACGTGGCAGGAAAGTATTGGAGGGGTGATAATATTTTGAGATAGAAAAGTCAAACTGGGTTTTTTTAGCCTTTGGATTTGCGGTAGTAAAATTGTTTTTGGGGATTATTTCAAAATTGGAAATAATTTTGAGTGCCGGGCGGGCACCACGTGGTGCCGAACTGCCGATCACCCATCTCAACTATTTAAAATACTTCTATTTGGATTTTAAAGAGAAAAAGGAAATTTAAACTGTCCGAAAAATTGCTCCCGAAATTGTCTTCTCATGTATATCTAATCATATTTTTGCTCGAGTCTACTCTTTGAAAAAAAAAATGGGAAAGCTTTTGTTGCTACAATTTTATCAAGGAACAAAAAAAATTGTAGTACTATAATTGAGCATAAAAGGTGGGAAATGGCTACAATACACGTTCCCTATTTGAGTGTGTATCATATGCACCCCTATAAAAGTTACGAATCGATTAACAAAAGCTATGAAGTTTAATAAAAGTTACGAATTCTTTGTACAAAAGTTACGAGACGCACCAAATGTTATGAATCATAGAAAATGTTATAAATTATACTTCTGAAAAAGTTACGAAACACTAAAAAATGTTACGATTGCCATTGAGGTGACACAATATAGACCACACAGTGAATGCATATTGTACACACCTTTAAGGGGTGTGTATTGTAGAATTTTCCTAAAAGGTGCCATTATTTCCTTGAAATTGTATCAACGCCCAATTGGGATGTTTCTCTAAAATAAAAAAATAATATTGGGATAGGAATGTGGTAAATTGGAGTAGCACAATCATTTCATTGGAATTCCACAAAAGGCCCAGTTAGGTTTAGAGTAACTCTAGCCTCCAGCCCTAAATCTTTTTTTCCCTTCAAATTTGTTCAAAAATTTGAGTCTTTTTTTCCCTTCAAATTTGTTCAAAAATTTGAGTAAAAGCTCATTTTAATACCATCATCTTCAGCCCTATACTTAGGTTTCAAGCCTTAATCATCGTACGTCTCTGTCCTCTTGCCTTTCACAGCCGCCAACAAATGCAAGTACAAGAAGAACAACAACCATGGGATAGTAAATCAGGTTCAGTTACAAAATTAACTATTATCTTACTAGATATTTGAAATCGGATTGAAACAAAACCAACCCATAATATTAAAATTGCATAAATACCCATTAGTGCGTGCGTGCGTGTGCTTATAGATCCAACTTAGACACAAATTAGAGCTCAATGTTCTGTTTTCACGTTAAGTTCTATTTTGGGTGATTTTCGCGATGATGATGTGAATGGAATAATATAAAAGGATATATGATTTCTCACGACCTCATCTTTCTTCACAACCATTCCACCTATTAGATAGCTCTCTCTCTCTCTCTCTCTCTTTGAAAGTAGGGAATAAAGATTTTTGGAACTGAATCAGTATTTTTTTTTACATTATTCAAAGAAATCGACCATGAAATTGGCAAATAACTCCTGCTAACAATCGTTCGGTAAATTATTGTGGGTAGTATTCAAATATTAACTTAAACAAATGGATTATTGCTCACATTTTAATCGGGAACACATGTTAGCAACCAAACATTATTCTATGGCTACTATTTGTTTGATTTAGGGAATAGCCAAACATCATTTAGTTTGATTATGGGACATTTGTCTCATCCTCAATGGTTATTGGGGCGGATTCGAGTAAGGGTGAGTTTCCGAATGAATTTTATCAAAAGTTGATAAAATCAAGCCTTTGATTTTATCCATTCGTGAGGAGAGTTGATACAATCTTAGATTTTTGAAAATTTAGATAAAATCCATTCGGAAACTCACCCTAAGTTAAAATTCCCGGCTATCAGGCACCATTATCGCAATATTTGCCTCATTGCCATTCCTAATTAGAGTAGGAATGCAAATAAGTGTAATAATTGAGTTTTTTTCATTATTTTCTTTTTATCGCATAAGGGCCAATTGGGCTAATAAGACAATAAGTAAGTAATATAATAGAGGAGTGGATTCACAATTTTCAAATCGAAACCTAGTTTTCTATATTTTTTTCACTTAACCACGAATTTCTTACAATGTGATAATATGGTCCACCCGTCCATCTGCATTACAAAAATCTCGGAATATATCAAACACAGAGAGGCAGGAGGACGACTGGATAAAGGAGTTGAATTGGGACACAGTCATAACATTAGAGTTTAAGTTGTTAAAATTAAAAACCTTGGGTAAAATTTGGAAATTCTCGAAAACTGTGGGGTTTATTTTGTAATGTTTCCTTCAACTCTCAGCTTCAAAGCCCTAATAAAACCCCACTCACTCAGAAGTAATCTGAACCGCCATCGACCTCCTCCGCCACTTCCACGGTTCCACCACCCCTCCACCGCCATCACAAACGCACACCCGTGTTTGTCCGATACTTAGTGTACCTTCGAGCTTTAATTATTATCACTTCAGCATTTCTGCTCGAGTATCTACAATATAGATTTGTTGTATAAGTACCAATGACCCAGTATCAGTGTTCTTTGGCAGAGACGTGATCACCTATCCCACGCATTCGTGGGTAAAATCTAGCCTTTCTGATTCTGTGCGATTGAAGAAGAATCATCTATGTAGACATCACCTGTAATAAAAATCTGATCTTGGGATGTTTTACTCGTGGGCTCGAGCCGGATTAAGCCGAAAGATTCGCAGTGGTTATGGCCTCACCTCTAGCACTACTCCTCTACTTGACCATATTATTAGTTCAACTCCCAGATTATACGAAGACAGGGCACTCTTGAGCACTACTCCGGCATATGTGTGTATCCAACAAGGTAAACTAACTAGAAATGCTCCAATTTTACGAACATTCGCGAGTTGGATCCATAGTTCCATACCCTTTTGTGGTTCCATGGCATAAGGATATGTACAAACCATTACGTGAAAATGGAATTTGACAAAATGGGTTTTCGTGACGGTTCCATTACATAGGGATGTGGAATTATAATCCTGTGAAGGATACGATCTCTATAATAGGATTTGAGTACATGGGTTTTTGTTGAATTTGATAATTTGTTTGTGATACTACTGTCATCAGGATATCTTTTCGGAAGGGCTGGTGCAAAAGGCATTGGAAGAACACAACTGGGATTGAGTAATTGCAACTTGATCTCATTTACATTTCAAAACAAATTTGGCTTTTGCACTGTGTTGGCCCAAGCAACCGAGGATGTATTATTTGATGTCTGTGTTCCGGAAAATGATGTAAGAAGCGATACAGAGGAATTCTTTCCAGGTTTAGAAGATGACTCTGTTGTTGAGAAACCAAAAATTACAAGTGACAGCCATAAGTCAGTTGATTTCACAAAAGTCGATATCAACTTGCTTCCAACTGTAGTCCTCATAGGGCGACCGAATGTAGGCAAGTCAGCTTTGTTTAACCGGTTAGTGTTTCTTATACATTTGTATGGCCCGAATTTACCTGTAGCAGTTTTCATGGTAACTTAGTGCTTAGACACCACTGCTACGCAATGCTGAGTTAGTTTCATGATGTTGCAGTTTAATACGACGGAGAGAGGCTCTTGTGTACAATACTCCTACTGCCCATGTTACGCGGGACATACGAGAAGGGATTGCAAAATTGAGTGATTTGCGGTTCAGGGTGTTGGATTCGGCTGGCTTAGAAGCGGAGGCTTCCTCTGGCTCTGTTCTCAGAAGAACTGCTGAAATGACTGGAAATGTTCTGGCAAGGTCTCAATTTGCTCTCTTCCTCATAGATGCAAGGTTAGTTTCTTGAATGAGCTCTAACCTTCTTATTGCTCCAGGCACTGTTAGTTTTCCCAGGCTCCAGTCATGTAGTTTCTTGCACCAGGCAAAACATATCCGATCCAAAAAGGAAGTAAATTTAGTCGTTTAGAAGAATTGGAATCATTTGAAGGTTTGTAGGTACGAAATGGGGTTATTTATCGCCGCCCTTCTGAGATAGAGATCCGCCTTGAAATTCCTCTATTATACTAAGTCTTCTACTACTGAGTCTTAGACCCACAATCCCCGAGCGGAAGTGCAATGTGTCTGGAAACTTGGGACCGTAAATGGATTCGAGTACCATTCTGATCGCCTCTTTCATGATCCTTTCTATAGGTAGAACTACCGTGAGCGATCTAAACTTCGACCCTTATTATTTCTTTATATTTTAAAGGGTTTTGCTCCATCTATTGATAGATCAAGTGCTGTCAACGCCAATCATCTTCCATTATATCGACGGTGGTGATGGTGTTGACTTGTTCAAACTCTGGAAACCGTTCGCTACTTTGTTCTCAACTCTTCCCACCTCTTGGGCGACAAGCTACGTGTTTGGATTTTTTAGGAATGAATTTGTTTTGTTGAATTCTCTAAATGAGCTCTGTTATAGTTTAGCAGTAGCTTCACGAATGAATGTAAATCCAACGTGCTATTATTGTTATTTTGTTATTCTACGTTCTTTTGAGTGTGGACTATAATTACTTTTCTTGTCACACATTTGCTACTAGAGATGGATTGCAGCCCATGGATTTGGATGTTGGAAAGTGGTTGCGCAAGCATGCACCTGGAATCAAGCCTATAGTAGTGATGAATAAATCCGAATCGCTTGATGATGGTGCTGGATCTCTTGGTGCTGCCGCTGGTGAGGCTCATATGTTGGGGTTCGGGGATCCCATTGCTCTATCTGCTGAGACTGGATTGGGTATGACAGAACTTTATGAAGCGCTAAAGCCATTGCTTGAGGACCATATGCTCCAGGTCGTAAATGGTAACAAACCTCTCTAAAAGATTTTCCTTCAGGACTGAGGCATCTATTCTCCTGGAAAACTTTCCAGACTAATTTTCCTTATTTTTCCTACTTGCCTTTTTGCTTCCAAGTTGCACAACTTCCACTTGTATTGTTCATTTGTTTGTGCGAGGAAAGTTATAAAATATGCTCGTCTTTAAAAGGTTTGGATCACTATCCTTTTGATTGCTAGTGATAAACCAAATACATGGTTGTCACACCAAACATCTCTCAAAAGATTCAACCATTTGTTTCTGTCTTCAGTTGCCATAGTTTGTGAACCAAGTGAGATATAAAGTTAAAGACTAGATGGAAGGTGTATGTTTTATCTGCATTCCGTAGACAATTAATTATGGTTGAGATGGATTACTTCTCATGGTTCGGAATGCACAACTGCACCAGCGTCAGATAAAACTATGAGTCTATGCCACATCCTTTTTTTTTTGGACCTATATCGCATACTTCTGTTTTTGTTTTCTTTAGGATAAGAATTGCTGCATCATCTTCTTGAGAAGCTTTGGTGATGAATTCAATATCTCCGTCTTGGACTCTTATTTTAGTATCTGTTTTCTCTTCCCTCTCTTTGTAGATGCAGGTTATCAGGAGGAAAGTTCCATCGAGGAGGAGGAGTCTAAGTTGCCATTACAACTGGCGATTGTAGGAAGGCCAAATGTTGGGAAGTCAACCTTGCTTAACACACTATTACAAGAAGATCGTGTTCTGGTCGGGCCAGAAGCTGGTTTGACCAGAGATTCAGTTAGAGCTCAGTTTCAATATCGAGACAGAACTATATATTTGGTAAATACCAGTTTCTTTTCTTCACACAAACGTGTGTACTTTTTTTAAGTATTGATTTCCTAAGGCATACTTAACTCAACTTTGACTAATCTTTAATCTTTATCCTGAGTTACTTCGTATAGACATAGACTTCAATAGCTTATTTTAAATCGCCACAATTTAAAGTGTCTCATCAAGTAGAAAATTCCTTACTCGTCCATAAAAAGGTTGAAGATTCCTAAGATCATAAGATTTACTTTGCTGCCTAACCTGCAACTACTCTCCATTTGTCGGGGACTAGCCATGGAAGAAGATAAGACACTTGAGTGTAAAATGTTTGCAGATCTAGTTCTTGTCTCCTGATGCAGTTTTCCAAATACTAGTCATTTCAATCGAACTTTGGGAATGAATACCGTTCCCCGTGTTTAGTGGCCTAAGTGCAGAAGGATGCAATATGGCATTCATAAAGAAGGAAACTATTAGAGCCAAACTCTGCTTTTACTTCCCACATTTTCCAGCCTATGCCCCTTTTGATCTTTCTCCGTGTTTTCTGGTTTAATTTGCTTAACTCATTCCACTTTGTTTCTTGAGCATTCATTCTTCTTCTCCTATGCAATATGTGGTGCTGTCATGCTGTGTCCTGAGTAGGACTGCCATGGATGGAGTGGGGTTACCCACTTTTTCATTTTCTGGACCTCATTGTACCTGGAAGCTAGCTACCATTACTTCCCCTCATTTTCTAGCCTGTGCCACTCTCACCCTTTTTCCACGTTTTCTGGTTTAATTTTCTCAACTCATTCTGAGCATTCATTCTACTGCTCCTATGTGATGCGTGGTGCTGTCTTGCTGTGTACTGAGTAGGACTGCCATGGATGGAGTGGGTCATCCACTGTTTCGTTTTCTGGACCTCATGAGTCATGTTACAATTAGTCATCTTTTTATTTGATTTGGTGCATTATCAGGTGCACGTTTAAACTCCTTAAGATCAAAGTTGTATATTTTCATTGGGTTTTGTGGTCAGGTTGACACTGCTGGCTGGCTGGAAAGGACAAAACAAGACAAAGGACCAGCATCCTTGAGTATTATGCAATCAAGGAAAAACCTTATGAGGGCTCATGTAGTTGCTTTGGTCCTTGACGCTGAAGAGGTGTGTCACATATTAATTTATTCTTTTGCCATCATATGCCAATTTGCGTAATGAACTTAGATTCAAGATGCTTATAGTTCAAACCTTATTTCCTTTTGAACATAATGTTGTATGTCAGATGAATATAAGCTTGCTTCCTGACATGAACGCGGTGAAATGGAGCCCAATAAGCAATCATGTTGATGGTTTACTGCAGCAGAATAGACAATATTTAAAAATGGGTCACTTAGCCAAAAATCCAAAAGATTTGGCATTTTTAAAGGGAAAGACAAGGAACTTTTGCAATCGAACATAAAAACAAAAAACATTTGCCATTTTTAAAAAGAAGGACAAAGAACTTTTGCAATTGAACATAAAGACAAAAAAAACTAGTGAAGTGTCGCTAATTTTTTAAAATTCTAATTTCAAACATAAAAATTTAAAAAATACCACCCCACCTTCGGCTGACTACCACCCAACTTCTGGCTGACCATTTCTGGCAATCAAAAAAATTATTGAAATATAATTAATTATTTAAAATTCGAATTTCAAACATAAAATTCAAAAAAATCACCACCCCACTTTCGACTGACCACCACCCCACCTCTGGCCAAGCACTTCCGGCGACCAAAAAAATTAGTGAAGTTTCACTAATTTTTAAAAATTCCAATTTCAAACATAAAATTCAAAAAAATCACCATCTCTCCTCTGGCCGACCACCACCCCATTTTTGGCCGAGCACTTCTTGCGACCAAAAAAATTAGTGAAGTGTCACCAATTTTTTAAAATTGAAATTTCGAACATAAAATTCAAAAAAATCACCACCCCACCACTAGCTGAGCACTTTCGGCAACCAAAAAAATTAGTGAAGTGTTACTAATTTCTAAAAATCTAAATTTCGAACATAAAATTCAAAAAAATCACCACCCCACCTCCGACAACCACCACCCCATCTCTAGCTGACCACTTTTGGCGACCAAACAAATTAGTGAAGTGTCACTAATTTTTAAAAATTCAAATTTCAAACATAAAATTCAAAAAAATCACTACCCCACGCCGGCCGACCATCACCCCACCTCTTGGTCGAGCACTTCCGGCGACAAAAAAAATTAGTGAAGTGTCACTAAATTTTAAAAATTCAAATTTCAAACATAAAATTCAATAAAATCACCACACCACCTTGGGCTAACCACGACTCCACCTCGGGCTGACCACCACTCCACCTTAGGCCAAAAACTTTCGGTGATCAAAAAAATTAGTGAAATGTCACTAATTTTTAAAAATTCTAATTTCGAAAATAAAATTCAAAAAATCACCACCCCACCTGATCTGCCGACCATCGTCCCACGTCTTGAAACTAATGACATTTTGAAAATTAGAGACATTTCACTAATTTTTAAAAGTTCTAATTTTGTATAGAAAATTGAAAAAACTACCAACTAATCACTCATGAAACTAGTGACAACGATGATTACAGATTTGAGAAGGAAGAATTGAAAAGGAAATGCAGAAAACAATGATAACAGATTTGAGATGGATTTGGTGCTTGTGGGATTGAACTTTGGCGAGGTCAGTGAGGTTTTGTTTGAGAGTGCAATTGAGTTGGGAGTTTTGGGATTCAAGCTTGGTGAATTTAGAGGTGAGTGAGATGTTCTTGTGCTCGAGGAGGGACCAGGTCTGTTCTTTGATGAATGATACAGTTTTTATTTTTGGCCTTATCCATGAATCCCTTTGAAAAGGGATGTCCTTGTAACTCATCTCAAAATACGAGTGTCCTTACCTTTAAAATGATAAAATATTTTATACTCATGACTAATTTTTCCTTTAAAAGAAGAGTAGAAAAGGCCGATAGGAATTCTGAAAAAGCCTTGTACAAACTGTGTGAGCTGCCAATGGGAGCATACGATGTATTTCTTGAAGCCACATAAGGAAGAGGGCGAGGACAACATCTTATCTCATCTGTTCATGTATGTTTCCCTGGGTGGAAAATGATGAAATTCTTTCTTTTTGCATTTCAGTTTGGGTGATGCTTAGTTCTGGTGCATAACCATAGCATATTGGTTTGTTACATGATCAGTTCTGGTTCAGAACCCGAATAAAATAGCACATAAAAGAAAAGGGCTTCTAGGTTCCAGTAAGATCCATAGATGCTGGTTTTTGCTGATTCTCGAGCAATAGAATAACAAGGCTGCTCATAATCACATTTAGTCTATGTCTATGCCTGAAATAGATCCCAATATTCCCCAATAAGAGTAGGTATCATGAGTCATGACCCCGTTCAACCGATACATATATTGAGATTAAAATGACAGAAGGGATTCAATCACTAGAAGTCAATATTATGCTCCACACACAGAAAACCCCGATATTAGACTGATGGCATAGTGTCCTTGCTGGGATCTGGGACCTTCCTGCATCAATTCTCCTTTACTTTCTTTTCTGTGTTAGTTTTATTCTATTAAAAACTTTGGTAGTCTTTGCTTCGCTTTGTTTCCTTCTCTTGAAATTTGCTCTCCAGCGTTTTCTTATTTATGCTACACCTGTTGCTTCAAGCATCAAATGTCTGCACTGTGTTAATACTGTGATTGGGGTCGAGTTGATTTGTTCTATGCTTTTAATTCATTTTTGCTGTGTGACTATACACACCCTAGCCTTAATCATTACATGTCAGCTATTAATAGACTGAGTTATTTTATTTTGTGCAGTTTCAGTCATATACTGCGAAGGGATTTTATACTGGAGCATCTAAGTGTTTTTTTTTTTTTTTTGGTGTATATCTTTTTATAATGACTAGATAGCAAAATCTAGGAGGAGCATGAAGCATGCAGAGGTAGTTATAGCCAGACGAGCAGTGGAAGAAGGGCGTGGCTTGGTTGTGATTGTGAACAAGATGGATCTTCTAAAAGGGAAAGTGCACGAAAATGTGGTCAAAGCTGTTCCTGAAGAGGTGCAGACGGTGTTACCCCAGGTTTGTTGGTTCAAAATTGTTAAGATCGCTATACGTCCTTCAGTCCAAGGCATCTACTTGTGGTCTGTATTCCTTCTAGCATCTCCCAGGGACAATTATTGTTTCTGAATAAATATTTAGATTGCCGCCCCTCTGGCATTGGCTGAGGATGGTAGGATTATGTGGTTGCACAATTAAATGACTGGAATGTCCAGCAGCAAAGTTATAGTCAGAGATTAGAAACACTGCATGGTGCGTGGCTGTCAAGGTTTAAAAAATGAGTTTTAGTACAACAATACTTTCTTCACGTTTTGTTAACCTCTGTTTGGGTTGCATCTAGTCCAGTATATGTTTTCTTGTACAAGTTATCTTTTGCAGTGTGTGTGTAGGGGGTTCAAAAAACTTGTCTGTCAAGATACTTAGGTATAAATGTGCCATTTTCCATGAATTTGTGCTATGATGATCTCAGTTATTGGCCAGATTTGTGCCTTGAATTTAAGACCATCTAGCAGTTGTCCGAAGGACTTCAGTTCCGTTCTCTGTAGTAGATGGACCAATGGCGGATGTTGGAGATAACTTGCTCTTTGAACTAGCATTCTGTGAAGAGAATTGTTATTTCAAAAGCATTTGGACAGATTAAAAATGCTAAAACAGATAATTAAAAGCATTTATGTCAATATTAGTTTGAGAGGCAATTTTGCTCCTCCCATTGATTTTTGCACAACTACATCATGAATGATGGCAAATTAGCCAATATAGCACTAACATGACATTGTTACTAGGTGACGGGAATACCAGTTATTTTCGTTTCAGCCTTGGAAGGAAGGGGTAGGACACCTTTGATGCGCCAGGTAATCAGCACCTATGAGAAATGGTGTTCAAGGTTGCCAACAGCTTGCCTTAACCGTTGGTTGCGCAAGGTCAGTAGGAATGCCCCCATCAATTTGCTTTGCCATTGAACCTTACGGTCTGTTTGATTTGTGAATTCTAGAAAGTGATGTAAAGAGGGGAAAAAAATTGCTTCTTATGTGTTTGATTAGCAAGAGAAGGATGGATAGAGCAAGAAAATATGATTTTTTTGTTGTTGGTACAACTCACTTGTGCATATAAAATATGAAGTGCTCATTGTGGTTCTTGCTAAGAACACTAGGAACATATCCCTCTTTCTCCCATGAAAGAAGGATATGTAAATTTTGAAGTCTGATATTCATCATTCTTTTTCTATGAATCTTCTCGACCAGTTTATTCTCGTGGTTTTCATGTTATCCAATCTATACTATTTTTTGAAATAAAAAACTCTACCACAATTTCCATCCTAATCAAATGCACACAAGTCGGTAAGTTTTCTTTACTGTCTCTCAGTTCTCTCTTATCTTTTTTCACTTTCCATGATCCTTCTCTCTAATCAAACAGGCCTTTAGGGCTGGGAATGGATTGTGGATTGGTGTAGAGATATCCATGATCCAAAAACAGCCCCAGAATATTTAGTCAGTCTTGCTGATGGTTTCTGGGTTGTTTTGATTAGGTAATGAGCAGGCATTCTTGGAAAGACAACGCTGGCCAGCCAAAAATCAAATATTTCACTCAGGTGAAAGCCCGGCCACCTACTTTCGTGGCCTTTGTTAGCGGAAAAGCAAAGCTCTCAGATACGGACCTGAGGTTCTTAACCAACTCTTTGAAGGAAGACTTTGATTTGGGTGGGATACCAGTGCGGATCATGCAGCGTGCTGTGGTGAAAAATTCCAAAGGTGGCAGCAGCAGCAGTAATAGCAAGAGCTTCCAATCTACTGGAAGAGTGAACGAAAGAATGGCTTCTGACAAGAGAGGTATCCTCAATTAAAAAAGGGTAGAAGCATCAGTAACTCGAAACAATGCGGTTCTTTATCTATCCTCTTTTTTTCCTTCAAAATTTCACAGTTAGTGGTTTGTTATGTATAGCCGAGTCTGATACGGATAGTGGGCTGAGCATATGGTACTTGCACAATCTGCATAAGGTACTTGTTATTGTACAAGATTTTGTTGTGTTAGATCAATGCTTATTACGTATTTTTTCATTCCTGTATTGATATACTAATTGAGCTTTCTGAAAAAGAAATACTCCTACAACTTATATATACACAAGAATACTATTGTACATTCCTATTGGAAACATGAAATTATTCATCCAATCTACTGAATTTGCAGGGGGGCTGTTTGGGTTCAGTTTTCTTAAGTGTTTGTTTTTTCGATTTTGTAGCTTTTGGATGATAGCTGGGGGAGAAAAAGTCAGCTTCCTAGCTGCTTGGGTTAAAATGCTGCTTTTTGAGAAGTCACGAGAGACTAATTATTTGGACAAAAGGGGTGGTTGCTTTTGGCTTATATGAACTAACCCCGTCTCTCTTCTAGGTTAGTGAGGGGCCTTTTCCTTTTTATTCATAGGAATTGCTTGAGAATTTCTTTTTCTTTTCCGAAAATGCATTCTTTACACAGTTGATGAGAGGTGGAAACTGGGAAATGATCCGAGAAGTAGTCTATCTTTGACCGGATCTGGGAGGGGACTAGTCGATATGCTTAAGTTAGCAAGGAAAACCCCTGACGGTGGAAAAAAAGGAGTAATGCCCTACCGTTTGTGACAGGAGCATTGCTCTTGAAATACTAATCGAATTGTGAAACTTGAGTCAAGCAGACAGTCGAGTGTTCGTGTAATGGGTTGGCCTGGTGATCAAGATCGGGGGCTAGCAAGTGTGCTCCCTCCTAAATTTTCAGTTTCAAAATCTCTCATGTACTATCAACTCTTGTGGTCAGTCATTCGGAGCTTTGTTTCAAGTTTAATTGGAATTACATGTAAAAGAATAAGACAACTCAGTGATGAAGTGCAAGAACTAGGAACAAGGTTAAGTAGAGAGGGTGCACACAGTAGCATTCCCTGGACCTCTCTATACTAGTCAGTGCCGCACGCCCACAATTCTGAGCAAGTGGGTCAAGTGGGCCTTTATGCCAAAAATTAAATATTGTGAGGACTTTGGTCCAAGTATGTTTATGGGCTATAGCTGCATATTTCCACACATTTGAGGTTTTGAGGGCATATTTCCACACATTTGAGGTTTTGAGGTCTATTTATTTAGAACCCTTCTATTGGTACAAACCAAAGTGCACAAACCGTGCATAGATGGGTCTCGGGAATCCACTTTTGGGTCCCACACGAACGATCCAAGCTATTGGATCATCTTAGAATAATTTTCCGAGGGCCCCGCTAGAAATCACCTCCATCGGACTTGTATAAGTGGTTGACTCAAAAACCCCCCGTTTCATTCAAAATCTAAAAGCTTAGATCGTTTGTGTAGTATCCAAAAGTGGGTCATTGAGACCCATCTGTGCATGGTCTGTGCACTTTGGTCTGTCTTCATTGATTTACCGATTTGTTTAACTCAACTGTTAGGGATTATGCGATGTAGAGTTCTAGTATATGATATGTATTCAATATTTTTGTCCCATATTTCATATAGTACATATTTTGGGTACTGTCATTTGGGAGCAATAAATAAAGTTTTTTCTTACAATTGTTTCTTTGTTTTTTTTCCTTTCGTGTTTCAATTGTGAAATTAAATAAAATCATTAAACCAGTGAAAAAAAAAATGCCACTGGGAGGGTAATTGTAGTATTAAACTGCGTAATAGTACCACGGCCTCAATATACTATGTATTCATGCTTTCCCAAGATTCTATATCTCCCATTCATAATATTGAAATCCCAAAAGTTTAAATTACGCTTAAATACATCCATCGGATGAATAATTAAAAAAAAGAAAAAAATTCTACTACAATTAGTCCATTGGGATGTTCTTAAGGTGATTTGTTATGTGCAATAGTTAACTATTCTTCCGTGCACAAGAGTTTTCAAAAAATGGTTTTTTAAAAAAGTGAAAACTCTTGCGTGTAAGAGTCAACTTTTCAATGCAAGAGTCATGTGTCTTATTGTCAATCCAGTGGACTGACAATGGAAGGACGGTTTGAAAAATGCCTTTACATAAAATGAAAATTTAAAGGATGTAATTCTTAGAGTTCGGGACAAATAATCTAGAAGGTCAACATTAATTTCTCGGGGCAATTGAAATTGGTTTTTGTTTTATATTTAGTGAAATCCCCAAAATGCACTAAATTTGCCTTTATCCCCAAAATGCACGACAATTATCCATTGTCCTTGTTCAGTTGTCAAGAAAGTGTGAGAAAGGATGAGAAAATCAACTATTTTATAACTTTGGGAGTGTTTAGTTACTAGAAAAATAATGGGACGCACAAAAGGAATCACTTTGGAATTATGTGTTGTGAAAAAGTTTGCTCCCACCAATTATATTTTCTTAAAAAAATCCTTTATTACGTGAATACTCACAGGAAAGTAAATTTCCCTTTCCTTTATTTCACATCATTTCACTTTTATTAAGATTAACTTTATCGCATAATATTCTTGACAAATGAACAGAGTCATGTCTTAGATCTTGAGCTACCACATTCCGGTATCGGAATTATTAAGTGTCCCTAGAATAGAGTGTGCCCCCAAAAATTTTCCCATCTGAAAATGTGTAGCTTGCAACATTCACGTGTGCAAGAGAAGGACTCCATGCTACAGCAACGAATAATCACTAAGAGCATCATTAGCCTATCCAAAATTTTCATCAAATTTAACGTCAAAAACACTTTTTATAAGTTAACAAGTCACTTTATAAAAAATTCACAAAATTCAATTCTCTATTCTAACTTTATTATATTAAACTATTCATTCTTTCTACTCCTACTCCCCAAAAGTAATTTTTAAAAAAGTGAACAGAGCGTGAATAGTATCCTAGTGAGTGAACAGTACCACACCAAATTTGGTGCAGTAATGTAGCAAAGTTAGAAGGTCAACAATTTGGTGAGGAAGAATAGAGAGCCTAATTTTTGGGGGTTTTGGGGCGTTTAGCTCTCTACTTTAACTTTTGAGTTAAAATAGAGAGCCACATAAGGATACTCTAAGGAGAAAGAGACTCTTCTATTGTACGAATCTTGTGTTTCGTAGGTGGAATATTATAGGGATTAGGGCCGTGTTTCATTTAACGTCTTATTTATTTGTGTAATTAAAATTTGTTTGAAATTGAATAAAATGTCAATCAAATTTAACTAAATATGTTTAACAACTAAGCCATTTTTTTCCCCGCTCGGTAAAAGAAATTTATTAACCTTTGACAACGATAAAAAAATTAAACAGATTAAGAACGTAACGACAAAAGCATAACGACAAATGGCCCACCTAAGACACAAAAAAATCAAGAAGGCAAGAAGCCAACCAGAGACCAACCAAAAGGAAGAAAAATGGACCCAAACTAAAACACTCAAAACACCTCCAAACCTGATCTACTTTCGGTTGATCGATCGATCGATCCGGATCGAGGTTGTTGTATCATTCAAACAAATGAGAATAGAATCGAGTTAAATAAAATTGACAGGGATAAATTTTTTTTTTTTACCTAGCAGAGGCCTTATATTAATTAGCTAGTTGTAGATTTACCGCATAGTAGGTAAATATCACCATTCACTACGTGAAATTTTGAAGCTGTTGGATGTTACACAAAACATTTTTCTACTGTTTAGCCTATTGGACTGACAATAATTAAATAAGTAAACCCAAAAATACACATTTCAGTATAATTTTTTTAATACATTTTTTAATATATCTTTAAAATTTTTTATACGTTTTCACAAATTTTAATACAATTTTTAAACCTTAACGATAATCCACTGAACTTATTTTAGAAATTTTCAGTTTGTAAGCGCATACGGTGATCAGAAAAACATTAGTAGAAGATACATACAGAATATTGTTTTTGCTTTTTAATCCTCTTTTTAGGTGCATGCATGGGTCGCCAACAAATTGGGATCGGAGTCGGACTGGACAATCATTTTTAAATTTCCCATATAATTGGATTGTGGGATGAATCCAATCATATAACCCTTGTCCAACACCCACAATAAGGCATGCACGCAGAAGCAAGGTGACTTTTTGTCCCTCCGTGGGATCAATCATGCTCTTATCATTGACTTACAGTAAACACACACACACGAGAGAGAGAGAGAGAGAGAGAGAGAGAGAGAGAGAGAGAGAGAGAGAGAGAGAGAGAGAGAGAGAGAGAGAGAGAGAGAGAGAGAGAGATCAGTCCCTCAAAAAACCAGTAAAGTCACAACTTTTAAGCAATTTCAATAAGGATGCAACAAAGGTATAGTGCCAGTTCACGCTAAGTTTTTTCTTCTTCAGGAATTTTTTTTAAACAGCAAAAAAAGGATTTTATAAATCTCAAAAAAGATTATAGAGACTAAGAAAACCCCCAAAAAAATGGCATCACTGGCATCACAACAGCGAGTTATAATCATAACATAAGGCCAACTTGTATTAACCTTAGTTTTCTTGGTTGTCATCTTGTCAACCTCTTGGATGTTTGAATAGCATGTGATTGTCGCAAAATAGGGTGGCAACAGAGTTGGGATGTTATTCTCGCGTTGTGATGCTATCCTTTCAAATTCTTGTTTGTAAACGTTTATCAATATAATACTTATCTTTTTTGCCATTAAAAAAAAATCATAACATAAGGCATCCACGCTCCCCAACGATCATATGCTGCCCAAATCCAAAAGACAAGATTGGCAAGAGGCCAACTGAAAAACACGTCTAACCAACCCTTCCTCCTCAAGCTTGATATCCTACCTAGGTTGTTTTTTGTCTTCAGGTAACGTCAAAATACAATTTGTTTACTGTAAAAATGCCAAGGTTGATATTTTTCGTTTAAATGTTTTTTTTGATATTTTTAACCAGCCAAAATAATAAGTATTTCATAAAATACTATTTAGACAAGACGCTATCTATCTTCAAGTATAGACAAATATTAAAAAATGCCCAAATTACTTTTTAGACAATTCAGACAATAGGGTGAACTGGCCCTAGTCTAGTCGACTGGGTTAACTTGCCAACTTTTCCTATTCGGGTTTTAGAATTGCTAGTCAGAGAGAATTTTGCCTTTCTGTCCTAGGTTCTTAGCTATCTCACTTTTATATCTTTGTAATCCTATAAAATGAATAAAATACAAAATAACATTAGCGAAGACTTAGAAAGAGAATTTAACCAAAAAGCAAACCAGATCATTATTTTATTTAGCGAAGACTTAAGTTCATTTTTCTCATCATTTAACACATGCACTTTGTCGGATATGTTCTTTATTTTGGTCAAACACGTAATTTGCTCTATGTATCAATATCATGGAGCTGATGTTTTGCCCTTCCTTTTTTGGTTTTCGCGGTTTACCCTTATCAAGCTATTAATAATTTTTTTTTACTGATCAAAAAACAAATGTTAGATGGGCGCGCATTGGATTTCAAGAACTAATGACCCCTTTCAAGTTCTCCCCATTTGTTTGAACTCTTCATATAAAGAACTGGCCGGATGACCATGGTTCCCCTTTCGGCTCAAATACTTGGCCTGAAAATGTATACCTAAGAAGGTACCATGTAGTCTAAGGTGAAAATTAATATAGTACATGAGGTTTTAACTTCCAACCAATGTAGGATTAAACACCGTCTACTTCAAAGTTCAAACTTGGGATATTACACTTCCAAATCCTTAAAACAAAGATAATGACTTTATAATCCAACTTGATTCCAATCAAAATTGGGGAAAAGTTTAATGTTAATGAACAAGGATTTAACTAACCACATTAAACCCTATATTATAAACCCTAATCTATATGAAGCATGGGTACTTCTAAATTTTCGGCGTATCATACCCTGAACACATTGGGTACCGATACTTTGCATGGTATTTCTAAATTCTTATCGGGTACGCAAAACACGCACCAAAACTTTTCTCTGATATTTTTCCGCAACCCAGAAATACTCCACTACATATCATGCATACCCATAAAAGAGAACAATCTTTTTTGATCGGATGTAAAAGAGACTAAGTTGACAAGACTTCCTTTTTCAATGCTTAGCACGAGTAAAAACAATGAACTTGGTCTATAGGTTCTTTAGTATAATGGCATTGAACTCTAATTTTCACCTTAATTTTGCATTCAACTATTGGTTGATGTTGGATTTCTAATTGTCAAGTCATTTAGCTATTTCCTTTATTTGAAGTACAATTATTAGATGCAATACATTAACCGAAACTATAAAATTACATTCGTAGTAGCCGTACCTAGCCGTACCCGTACCCTAGAGTTTATCTATATAATCATAGCGTACACTTGCTTCATAGACCCTAATAAAGCAATTACAAATAACATTGATCATTCAATTGTGAAAGCTAGCTAGGCTCATACAACAAAAACATACACAAATCAGTTTTAGACATATGCATGTAGATGCATCCAAGTGATCTATATATAGTGATCATATATGTTATATATGTCAAGTTCATATATATAGATTACTTGAAAGGGCCAAGATGGTCTTTGGCTCCATCTGTGGTAGAGCTCCACTCCCAAAGTCTATCTGAGCTGATCAAAGGCAGCGACGACGACTGCAATAGCTGAGGCTGAAAAGTTGAGAAATTTGAGGGATGATAAAGATGATAATTGTGATAGTACTGTTGCTGCTGCTGCTGCTGATTCATTGAAGCTTGTTGATGGAAGCTTATTAGCCTTTGGAGATCATCAACTTGGTTATTCTGAGCCACAAAAGAATTAGGGACTAAATCTGAGCAACCTTCCATTAACGATGGTACTGCAATAGGGGAAGAAATTGAGGGCAAAGAATTTATGTAAGGGTTATGCTTTGGAAACCCTAGGATGCTTATGCCGATTTCTGTGCTACTAGTAGTCGTGCTCGTTTCGCTCGTTTTTTCTCCTCCTTCTAGTAGTTGAGAATTTGATCCTCCAAAGCCTTGGAATAATGATCTATCGGTACTGGCAGCGTGACTTGTTTCTGCATGTGGCTTTCTTGATGGGGATGCCCTTGTGGTGGGGAGCGAGCGAGGGAGCGATGGATGGTCTTCCACACCGGGTCTTTTGTAGACGCGACAAAGTGATATTTCTGCCTGGAAAATAAAATGGCCAGAAATCAAATACAAAGAGAGACTCAAATAAAGTTGCATACCGAGCACACCCTCATTTGAGTGTGTACCGTAGCACTTTGCAAGGCGTTTTGTTGTTCTTTACTTCTGTGTAAATATTATAACAATTGGCGGGAGGGATCAAGTCGGTAATTCGCAAACAGTAGCGTAATTGTAAGTATTTATGCAGTGTTCTTGGAAAATTTGCATCTCTCGATCATTTATGCAGTGTTCTTGGTGTATATATATATATATATATATATATATATATATATATATATATATATATATATATATATATATATATATATATATATATATCATGAAAGTAATACTCAAAACCAATTCAAAATTTATGAAAGTAAAGAAGAAGGAGAAGGAGCTTAATTATGCAGCTAGCTAACCCTCTTCTTCTTCCTTTCAACTAGGTTTTCAATAAACCAATAGCTATTGAATTAATAAAGCAATAGCTATTGAATTAATAACCCTTTAGAACTTTCTTCCTTGGTAGGCAACCAAAGATCAAGCTATATTCTCTTATGGATGCATACATAGAACTAGCTAGCTTAATGAAACCTTAGTGATCATGACGTTAAGAACTTAATTGCTTCCTCTGTCTCAAATTTCTTGTTTAGTTTTTTTATTCACTATTCCTGATCTCATTTAATAGTTGTCGATGAGTTTTATTAAACAAAACTTTCAAAATTGTAAAAAATATTATAGATTGAAAGATATAGACAATTGAAAGATGACACGAATACACGTAAATGGACAAGAAATTCGGAACTGGAGGGAATAGTATTACTATCTTTTTTCCTTAGTTGTTTGATGTTTTTGAAAAAGTTTAAAGCTCAATTAACTAAAATATCTAGTTTCTAGCTACCTTTTGTAATCTTTCGGTCTCTTGATGAGGTAAACGATACTCGTTCATGATCCAACTAGTTCGGATGCCTTTTGGAGCCTTCCCAGAGTAGAAAACAAGAGTCTTTTTCAGGCCAATTGACCTAAAATTCTCACTACGAATCATTCTATCTGCTCCGGTAGCCTTCCAGTATCCAGAAGTAGTCACGCGATTTGGTCGATCCCCATTTCGATACTTCTTGTCTCTAGGCACATAGAAGAACCATTCCTTCTCCCCAATTGATGCCATGGCTGAAAAAAAAAATGAAGCAAGTAACAAATCAACAAAAACCAATTAAAGCCGAATCCTTTTAATTGAACAAATTGAATTACTTTATGACACCAAAGAAGAAAAACCTAATAAGAAATTAGTGCAGATTATATAAGAAGCATGAGTTTTTTTGATCGGCAGAAGAAAGAGATATAGAGAACTCGATAACGGGCTATAAACAAATAGCAATGATGCTCTCAGCAAACAACCTGAAAGGAGAAGAAACAAAACCTCCAACAAACAGTTGGAAGAAAATAAAAAAAATACCCCTGTAAAAGAGAAAAAAATACCCCTGCAAGAGACCACACACTCCCTAACCCAACCAAGCTTCCTTTGAACGCAACAAAAAGAAGACATAACACCCTTCTTTCTTTTGATCAAAATTCACCCAAAACCAATTCAATTTTTTTTATTTATAAAAAAACAGACTGTTTTGATGAGAATAATCATAAGCAGAAATATTTTTAATTTTTTTTTTGAGAAAAATCATCACTCTATGATAAAGTGGATTTATTCTAGAACTGAAAAACCCATACAGTTCTGGTGACAATGGCCATCAGCAGAAATTAAAAGAAAAACTGAGAAAAATCATCACTGTATAATATAGTGGAGTAAATAGAGAAAGAAAGTACTTGTGAAATCTGGAAAGTGATACATCAATGATAACTGTACAATACCCATTTTGATAAAATTAACACAGAAACCTCTTCTGTTCTTTTTTTTTTGGTTTGGAAAAAGACGAATTTCAGTTGCACTCAACAAGGGTATATTGAAAAGCCACTCTAGCTAAGCCAAATCAAATCAAAGGAAAGAAAACATCCAGCAAGGAGGTTTTGAATGAAACAAACCACAAAAACCTTTGAGAAAACCAAATTCCACTTTTCTCACCCCCCCCCCCCAAAAAAAAAAAAAAACCCAATTAAATCTCCAACAAAATTTGCAAGGAGTGGAGAAGAAACATGCTGTAAACATTTAGGTGAGTTAGGTTACAAAAAGAGGGTTTGAAGAGGAGAATATGGAAGGCAAAACAAAATGCAAAGCAAAAATGGGTATTTAGCCAAAAGAATTAAAAGAGAGCAAGGAGAATTAGGGCTAGAAATAAGTGGGAAGTAGTACCAGGGAGTTCCCAAGGGTCATAGCGATAAAGGTCAAGGAAAGTGATGAGTTCAACACTGAATCTCTTTCCCTCGACCTTACGGCGAAGGTAGAACTCTATGAGTTCTTCCTCGGTAGGGTGGAATCGGAACCCCGGCATGACCATGTCATGTTCATGATCATCGATATCTTTGTTGTTGGCGTTGTTTTCGTGTTCTTCTTGGCTACTCATGTTTGTAGCTGCAATTGCCATAAAATTTATAAGACTGGTGGTGGCAATGACTTGTGAACAAGGGCATCACCTCTTCTTTCCTCTTTATACACGAGGAGTAACCCTATTTTTTTAGGGTAATGAGAAGATAAGAAATGGATTAAATTAAGTGATAGAGTCCTTCTCTCTCTAGAGAGAGAGAGAGAGAGAGAGGAGTTAATGGAAAGATCTACATAGCTTTCAGGCCCTACAATGGAAGAGGTAAGCATTAAGGAGTTTTAAGATGAGAAAGGGACATCTCCAAAGGGAGGACAGGGTGGCCACAACCCCATAGCGGTGGATTTGGTGCTTTCTTAATTTTATGTCTCTTTTATTTTATTTTATTTTTAACATTTGTGATATTTTTATTAAAAATATAAATTAAAAAATAATTTAGGTTATTGAATAGGAATATATGCGAAGTGTTTCCCTTTCTTTTGACCACTAAACTTTTTACATGGGTTTGTGATTTTTCAAAATGCGTGTAGTCTCTCTTGAAATTCGAAAGTCTCTAAATTAAAATTGGTTAAAAAATATCATTGTAATTCAAATGAGTTACCAGATAATAAAGACAATGGCACCGTGAAATTGACTTAATACTTAACTATTATTAAAGCTAAACCTTCACCTGCATGCAATATGTTACATAGGTGCACTCGTGTATATAGTACTCCTTCCGTCCCATAAAGTTTGATCACTACAAAACTACGTATAATTTTCAATCTAAAAAATAATGTACTAACGAAAATAATTTTTAAGTCAATATGGATTTTGTTTGATAGATCTCATCGAGAATATTTATACGATGCAAAAAAAAAATTCAAAAATTATTTTGGTAAATATATTATTTTTTAGTTTGAAAATTACACGTAGTTTCGTAGTAATCAAATTTTATGGGACGGAGGGAGTACATATTTAACATTTCTCAACCATGTACTAGTCCTAAGATTTAACGTATAGTTATAAATAGGAGTACTTCACAAGCATACACAGTTACGTTTACATATATACAATAATATGTGTGGACACAGATGTGAATATGCAAGGATCGATGGAGCCGGGGTCACCCCTGCAAGAAATAAAAAAGAAAAAAAAAATCTCTAGTATTATGTAGGAAGAAGCCCGACACTACATGTATATGCGTATAATTATGCATGCAATGAGTTTCTTCGATACTGGACTCAAGATTATAACGCGTTTGTTACTTGGAAGATCTGATTTTCGGTGGTGAGATCCTCCGTCGTCGTCCATAGACGACGTTGACTTTATAATGAAGTAAGTAATTACTTTATGGCTCTTGTGACTGTGGATCTTTGAATTTCCTTTTCTTGGTCAGTATATATAGACAATGTATGTATGTATGTATGTATTCAAGAATCTAGAAGAAATTTTGTTTTTTCAAGTCTACCTAAAGGTAGATTTGTAGGGAGGTGAATGCATGTGGGGCTTACTAAGGAAAATAATTTCTTGGCATATACATAGGGTGGGGTCGACGGCTTATTGTCAACTGTGTAGCAGTTTTTTTTTTTTTGTTTTTTTTTGTGTGTATACAAAGAGAGGGAGTTTTGTTGTTTTTTTCTCGGACCCACTTCAATGCACGGTGATGATATAGATCGTTCATTGTTTAGAGCTTGTCGAGATGATCAATCATATTAAAATTCAATTTGATTGGTTAATTATCAGTCAACCCATAATCGATACACATTTATGTTTATGAAAATGGATTTTATCCATTGTGATGGGGAATTTTTTTCAGATGAAATCCATCATAATCATACTCCGTATTAGATCAATATCGCTTCATGCATAGTAGAGGGTCTCAATGATGTCTGAAACATGAACAGTTTTTAATTATTGAAGTGAGTCTAGTAAAATCATGAACAATTTTAATTATTAAAGTGAGTCCAATAAAAGCCCGTAAATCAATAATTTGAATGTTCCGTCCTTTTTGTAGGAATTAGAGAGAATATAAATTCTGTAGAAAAATATACTAATATGTATTGGGTATTTACATACATGAACGGAGCTATGTGCAGCGGTCCGCTCAATTTTGTAAAGTTGTATTAATTTCCATAAATATATAAATTGTATCCAATAAATTGATGACGGAGTTCCAATAAAATGAATTAAGATTTCCTTTATGAAAATATTTGTCTTTTCTATTTTTCTTGGAGTGCTAAATTTTACATAACCTTTTTTTTACAAACACACCCATTTCTGTTAATTACAATTTGAAGCTACGTTTATCGTCACCAATTTGTTATTTTGTGGCCAAAAAAATACTACTCCATTATTTTAAGAAATTATAAACATACGATTACTTTTACTAATTTGTGAGCAGAAAACCTACTGGGACAGAAGATCGAGTGCACAAAAAATGTACAACGGGTTTTGGGACCCACTTTTGGGTCCTAGACGGAAAATTTGAACCGTTTAATAATTTTAAAATAATTAGCAAAATTGGTCAATTGGAAAAATTAGCAAAAAAATTAGCTCAATTGGATATGCCAAATTGGTCGATTCAAAATTCCAAATTTTCATTCGTAACGAATGAAAACTTAGAGTTTTGGATCGACTAATTAGACATATCTAATTAAGCTGATTTTTTACAAGGTCATAGAAAAAATTATTTTAAAATTATTTAACGGTTCAAATTATTTGTCTGAGACCCAAAAATGAACCCAAAAGTCATTGTAAATTTTCTGTGCATTCCATCTTCTGCACCTGAAGTCAAGTGTCATGCCAATTACTATATCCGTTCATGTATTTCTACGCACAAGTATAGACGTGTGTGTGAGAGTGTGGGAGTCTCTGTCACAGTCAAGGGAAGCCCGTGATCACTCTCTCCATGATGGCAATTACAAGATCGAGCTTTTATTTCATATTCGTAACACCCATCTTTTTCATATTACTACATTGTTTTTTTAAAAAAAAAATAAAAATGTAGAATAGGAGTTAATTTTCTCCTCGCACAATGGATACAGAATTTGATATTCTTGGGGTTTAGCTCGCAAGAAAATAATTTATTGTAAATATTCTAGGGTAAGAGGGATGACCTGGTTTTGCTAGACGAAAAAAGGGAGTTACTTGAAGTGCACGTAAGTGACCCGAACATTTCTAATCATAAACAAAAAAAAAGAAGTATAAAGCCCCGAAATTAATTGAGGTGCGCTCAAATTGACTCAAATATTTGATTATAAAAGAAAATACTATGGGAGTATATCTTTTCAATAATTGGTTTTGGAGTATTATTATATTGGGAGGTGTAATAACTTTTCCAACAATTAAGCACCGCACAATCTTCGAGAGAGACACACAACTTTTTGCATTTATTTATTGACTCACCACTATCAGACCAGGCCATTTTTCCAATATTATCCAATCAAATTTATCTCACTCCTCTCTCTCTCTCTCTCTCATTCTCAATCACTATTATTCAGCTGCCATCCAGTTTTGTTCGGTTTAACGTTCTTGCCGTGTAATGGAAAAGCCCAACCGCGTCTTCTTTTACCAAACCAAAGACTGAATTGACATGGCGCTGGCCGCCCTCTTGGAATCTTTTAGAAAATCCAAAAAAAAAAAATTATCGAGCAGCAACGAATCTAGAAATTTAGCTACTTCGAATTTGTTTGTCGTACTTTGTAATAGTACTTTCTCAAACTACTTAGCGGATGAAAAAAAAAAGGACTATAACATGAAAAAAAAAAAGGACCATTTTTGTTTGTCGTACTTAATTTTTTTTAAATTTCGGTTAGAAAAAACTTAATTTTTTTATTAGCGTTAAAAGACAGCATATTTAAAGATTCTACCCATGTTAATTATCAAATCCATCAAAAAATTAACAATTTACCCATGTTACCTAACAAAAATCAAGACAGGAATACATAGTCGACTTGTGCCGTTGTGCGTGAATCATATGATATTCGTAACAGAAGTTCCATTTTATTCAACAAGACAGAAAGGTTTCTTCCCCTTCTTCTCTATCCTCTTTTGATATTCGTAACAAAAGTTCCATTTTACTTCAACAAGCTCAAAATGCAATGCTGGGGGTAATTTTTTTTGGAGGTAAGAACTTTAACTTGAGGAAATATATTGAGTTGAAAGCCGATGGTTTAACTATTATAGAAGATTTACTATTACAAATGCAAACCTATAGTTATCCAAAAATATACAACCGCTACAATATTTCAAAATCCATCATTCGAACGTTTGTCGTCTTGCACTTTTAGCGGCAAACGTACAAAATTGTATTGGGCTTAGTATATATATGTAGGGGTCCTAACTAATTGGGGGGCCCTAAAATTTTTGATTTTTTTGGGGGCCTAAATCTTAGAGTTCATGAGATTCATGCGTGAGCCGGTTCTGGTTTTAATCTTCTTTGTTCCTCTTGGTGAGGTTGTTTTTGGTTTTTGTTCCGCTTTGGGTGTCTATTGGATATTTGGTGTTTAGGTTATTCGGTTTTTGGTTTTGTTTTAGCAGGTTCAGTGTTAGCTATGTTCTGGTGGCCGATTTTTGGGTCTTCCTTTTTGGTTTGTTTGTCTCTGCAGATCTACGTGATTTTTGGTTGGATTCTAGGTTTTGGAGTTGTTCGGGTGCTACCGCGTTAGGCTTGGGTGGTGTTTTCTTTGGTCCTTTTGGGTTTGGTTGGTTTCTTATTATCGAGTATGTGACATTTTACCATTATGTTGTTGGTATTTTAATCTTCGTATATCTTTTTAAAGATTAATAAATTTCTTTTTCCTAGCAAAAAAAAACTAGCGGGGGCCCCAATTTAAAGCCGAAAAGAAAGTTTGTATTTAACCTGGCTTATAAAATGAGTTGATAACACTTTACTACTTTCGAGATTTGACACCTGTGGCAGGAAAACAAATTCCTTGGGGTTTAGTTATTCGTACCGTTGGTCTGTATACATTAGGCATATATGGTAGCTGAATTTGCATGCGGAGATAAGAAACAAAGAAAGCCGAAAGAATGGCTCCTAAATACGCTTCCATCTCCTTACAAAATGAAGTCTTCAATTCATTCAAATGGAAGTTCCAGAATTATCAGCATTGCATCATTTAATGTCTACCGTATCGGTATTGTTTAGTGAGTAATAAAATTTTCTCTCAATTCTTGAAAAAGAAAAAAAAAAAGGAAGTTCCAGAATTATCACAATTGACTCTCCAGAGTACTGGAGGTTTCACATAAGACGAGAGAGAGAGAGAGAGAGAGAGAGAGAGAGAGAGAGAGAGAGAGAGAGAGAGAGAATTGTCAATTGACAGGGACTAATTCTAACATTAAATTGTCGTTATATGGTAAAGTAATTTAGTGAATTATTTGGTCAGATTCGTAGACAATACTGGAAGCTAAAACCCTAAAGTCAGAGAGAGAGAGAGAGTCTAACCAATGTTGTTACGTACTCCTAACTAGGAAAAACAAGACGCTGATTTAACGAGATTTGGTTCGATTGACATGCAATTAGGTAGCGTACTTTAACAAGAATGATAGAAAAGAATGGCTTAGAATTTTCTCCAACTTTCCAAATTTTACTTGTAGGACTATTTTTTTTTGTACAATGCAGGGCACTTATCAGTGTTGGAGTCAGCTCATGCGCAACTAGACTAATTCTTTGGGATTTAAACCCACTCTCCACTTATAAGATTCCCGGGCAATTTCTCTAAACACGGGAAAGGCTAAAATATGCGTTTTTATTTGAGTGTGTACCATCTGCACTTTTAAAAAGTTATGAGTTTTTCGTATGAAAATTACGACATGCACCAGTAATTTAGTATGATTTTTAGTGAAAATGTTATGAATGTTGAAAAGTTACAAAAAATGAATGTTACAATTCCAAGTTGAAATGTTACGAATCATATAGCTGAAAAGTTATGAGCCTTGTTCTCTTCCGTTTTTTCCCATTTTCAAAAAGATTTTTTCTTTTCAAAAATATTTTTTCTCTACTCATTACCTCATTATCTCATTTGTCTCTCTATCTCTCTCCAATAATTACCTCATTATTTTCATTTTCAAAAACTCAACCAAACACTATCTCAAAAATTCTCAAAATTTTCTTTTTAAAAGCCATCCAAACATGGTTTTCCTGTATAAAAATTACGAGATACACTAAAATATTATGAATTTTTATGAAGTAACATAATTTAAACCACACATTAATTGCATGTGGTACACACCTATAAAAAAAAGTATATATTTTAGACTTGGTCCTTTAGCAAAGGCTCAACTAACCCCACAAGAATTTAGTAGTGAACACCTATGAAGGGTATAAATCGAGACATATAGGAACAAAAATTCTAAAATCTCAGACTTGAACACCATTATAATCTCGAACTTTCGATTTTTCAGAACCACCCACTCTCTCTCACTATAGTCTCCAATAAGTTTTCTTTCTTCTTTATCTATCTCGCTACACTTATTACCCCAAATCCCTTTTGTCTTAATCCAAGCCAAACAAACTCTAGGTTTTGCATACTCCATTTTTCCCAATATGTTGTCCATTTACGATGTTCGTGCTAATTTTCTATTGGTTATATTTGTCGGAAAATGGGGTATTTGTAAAATAATTTTTCGAATGTCCTTGCAAAAAATCAGCTCTTGGATACCCCCTTACGTATACGGCATATCCAATTGTATTGATTTTTGCAAGGACACATGAAAAATTATTTTAAAACTATTGAAGGATTTGGATTATTTGTGTGGGACCCAAAAATAGGTCCCGCCAGCCATTTTGTATATTTTCGATACCATTTGAGTCGGTACCCTAAGGGCTAAGTTTTTCGTTTGATTTTAGCAAATAAGTTCACCAGATACTAAAATCACGGTTGGTTTTATAGAACCTGGTGAACTCTTAAAATCAACCATGATTTTAGCAACTGAGTTGCAAAAATCAAACGAAAAACTTAGCCCAGTACTGTCTACATAACACGAGATGCGGTTTACAAAAAATTAAGACTCTCCGTGAGCATCGATCCAACACTTTTGTTAACATTAAAAAAAGGAACAAACACAATAAAAATTCCCTCCAAGCCCGAAACATTGATGAAAGAGATTGAACAACTAATTTGCAAATGGTGTCAAACTTCGAGTTGGATTGTAAAAAAAGATATTAATGGTGTAAATAGCAGTACAAGATTTTTTTAGCATACATACATAATTCCATGAACTCAATTTCGTTTTTGTGTAACGACATCGTTAGTTTCTGCCCTAACTACTACCATAATTAGATACAAATACCATGATATTATAGAAGTACTGCAATTAACCCTACGTGCAATTGATTTGCTTCAACATTCCAATGTGACAAATTTTTCATTCAAAAAGAGAGAGAAAAAAAAAAGGTGTGAGCTTTAGTGTGTCGTATGTTTGAGGGTAGTTAATTAACTGCTAACTGAAGTGAGATTGGTGGAGTATTTTGAAAGAACAGTCAAGCACCTTGACATCTGTTAAAAATATCCAAATGCATGGAATGCAACGGTTCGGGTCAAGTCACAAGAGAGAAATATCTTGTCTATTCTGTAGTTTTGGTACGAATAGTCTGCCTTTGACAAGACCGGGAAGGGGAATAGTCGAAGTACGCATAAATTAATCTAGACACTACCGTTTGGGATTTTTTTTAAAGGGATTTTCGAATGGATCGTACTATAATTTTGTGTGCTTAGAAAAGAAAGGGTGGCTGGCTGCTTGTAGGCCTGCCCAAGATGGGCCACCCTAGAGGGGCCCATTAGTTGGTTGAGATGTGTACAATAATCTCGTGGCCTGGACCAATTTGGCGGTTCAAAAGAGGTGCGTGCAGATAGGCCTAATGGTAAGTCCAGTTGGTTAGGGGATTACTCTCTATACAATTAGTCATCTTCCAAAGAAAGTAATTTCTTTTGAATTTTTCAATCCCGATATAGGTGGATTGCCTTCGACCAGGCCGATAAGGAAATAGTCGAAGTGTGCGTGAGGTGGCCCAAATAGCCGTCGCAGTCAAACAAAAAAACAAAAAAGAGATACATACAGAGATGTTAGCAATATGCCAACTCCTTTCTTTTCCTCATTTATAACTCAAGGTATTCCTCCTCTTAATTTGATAGAGATGTTAGCTGTTCTTTTCCCTCTAGCAAGACTGCAACCATAGCTGCATAGGATATTAGCCATGACATCTTAATAATTCCAAAAAGGATGAGGTCTCCAATTAGTAGTAAATAGCACATTTACATTCTAAGATTAAAAAAAAGATTTCAAATGATCAAGACATATTCAAAACAATATTCAAAACGGACAGTGGAGAAGCAAACTCCTCTCGGACGCTGGGAGGCTCACAATGCTATTTTACACTTTGTTTTCGTATTTATTCGAGTTACGGTCATAATTTTATAGTTTTTCAATTTCAGTTACAGTTACTCCCTCCGTCCCATAAAGTTGTATCACTACGAAACTACGTGTAATTTTCAAGCTAAAAAATAACGTGCTTACGAAAATAATTTTTGAGTCAATATGGATCTTGTTTGATAGATTTCATCGAGAACTTTTATACGATGCAAAAAAAATTCAAAAATTATTTTGGTAAATACATTATTTTTTAGTTTGAAAATTTCACGTAGTTTCGTAGTGATACAACTTTATGGGACGGAGGGAGTAGTTTTTCTATTCCTCTTGTCGAGACGAATCACAGAACTTAAGAAAATTGATGCAGGACTAATAAATGTGAATTTTTCTTGATAAAGATAAAAATAAGAAAGTGTAAAAAGTTAGGTGCTCTATCGCCAGATGTTTAGATTCTTAAGATGAGTTCCAAATGAAACTTGTACAAAAAAATATGTAACCAATTAATTAGTGTTCTAGTATCTCTTTACATATGAACTTAGGTTTTTCGTTCCCGAGATCAACTTGTAATTTTGTCATAGTTATGATTTCTTAGATCAACTTATGTACACCTAAACTTAATATTCAAGCTCGTCTCACTAACTAAACGAGTCTAAACTCGAGCTCGAGTTCGGCTTGCTTGTGAATGAGTCAAGCCCTTAAAGATTCGAACCGGGTTCATGTACTAGGCAAACCTCCATAAACAAATCAAACCTACACAAACAAGCTGAGTTTTTTTTTTTATTTATCCGAGTCGATATTTAGAGCGTTAAACTAATAAACGAGCCTTAAACTCGAACTCGAGCTCAAACTACTCGTAGACTGCTCGGTTCGTTTGCGGATCCTTATGTACATGCACCGGCCATATTGTAATTATCTGCCGACTCATAATTGCAAATGCAAGTGGCTCCCCTACAATAAGATGTGAAATTTCTACAAAGCACAAAAGACCAAAACACAGACACAAAAAAAATTGGTGGAATGAGACCTGACCTAACCAGCCGTTGATCATCAATGAATGGACACACAAGGCCCACCACCACCGCTTGATTGCTACCCCATATGTCTTCTCCAACAATCATTTTGGTCATCCTCATTAAAAGCAATGGTCAATCTGTTGACCATCTGACCCCCCCACTGACCATTCCTTGACTAGGTCAGATTTTGTACAAGAATAAAAGCCCACACTTCCCTTGTCTCTTCTTCTTTGATTGAAAGAAGTTGGTGTTGTGTTGTTATGGCCACCTCTCTGACAAGTTAGGATATATTCACTGCAGTTGTTGAACCGCGAGAATTTATTATTTGATCTCGTAACACCAACGACTAAGCTTGTGATTCTCATGCAAATGTATTGTGGACAAGACCTATGAAATACTACGTGACATAATCTCTCGTTAGACCGCATCGTACAACATGTAAGTATACTCCCGGCCAATCGCGATAAACCAAGTAGTTCATTAATCCGAGCCGTACTTGTCAGTTCATTACATATTAGTGTTAACAAAATATAAGAGATTTTAACGTGTGACTATCAATATTCAATAAACTTGATTTGCTACTTAGATGATTTGTTCGTCAGACCTCATCAGAACTTACAAGTGAACGATTCAGATTATGAAGCTCGAACTCGGTCCATCTTGACTTGAAATGTTAATAGTACGGGTCACACTCACAGATGCAGTTAATTGGCAGGCAAGCATCTCGTGATACCTTCTTGCATACTGAGCTTGAAGACGACACTCTTGAATGCACACCGCTCATGTACTACTTACCATATGAAAATTATTGCTCACAAGTTTTTTTAAGGTTCAGGGAGCAAAAAAAGATTGTAGATTCAACAGAATATGCAATCCTCAAAAGTCATACAGTATGTATCAAATGCCAACTGCAATGAAATTTGTAGAGAGAGACTATCCAAGACTCATATATGAGTTTGGGCAGTTCCAGTGACACAAAACTTAACACAACATTTGACATCACCCCCTTCCGAATGTCACTGTGATGTTTCGAACCGTTCATCTTTCTTAAATGAGTAAAATAGGAGGTCCTGCAAAATTTTAGCTCAATTGGATATCGGTAAGTGTTTGATCCAAATAGTTTTGAAAATACCAGTTTCTGTCATGATTTCTGCAAAATTGTTTGGATCAAGCACTTACCGATATCCGATTGAGTTGATTTTTTTTGCAGAACCCCCTATTTTACATATTTAAACAAGATCAACGGTTCATAACACAAGTTTGACACATGAAAAAAAATATCGTGTCTCAAATAGTGTTAAGTGTTGTGTCAGTGGAACCACACCCATTAGTTTTAGAGGTAATAGTAAATCAATATGGGACGGGCTCTAACTTAGAAGAATTTGGGTGCGTTTAGGCATGGTCGGCCCTTGGGCAAGGTCCAAGAGGCCTAGGCTTAGGGCATCGAAAAATAGTTTGAAAAAAAGGGACACTCCAATAATTTTTAGTATTAGGCCAAGTAGGAGTCTTTTGAAGCCGAAATAAGTGGTCAGTTACGTTTTAGGGCTCTTAAAAACTGTTATTGTTGAAACCCAACTATACACACAAAACAAAAGCCCATCTGGTGGCTCAATAAAATTGGAGGATAAATATTAAATACACTCTTCTCTTTTCTTATTTTTTGGAAAATTATGTACTAAATAAATTCACACGGATCCTTTTAAAGATATGATCTTGTTTATTTTATATTTGGCCGAAGTTTTCACAAGAGAAATAACCTAAAACTTTGACATGTATTAATTATAAGAATTTTTTTTCCAGATTATCATGTGACCATTGAAAGGTATATGTAGTGCGGTTAGTGCCCATTGCCCACACGTCAACATTAATGGGTAATTGACCCATCGCCGCCACCAAAGCCGCTCCTTGTCGCCTCCATTTGATCAAAAGCTGGTGGCACAGGAACAAGACGACATTGCCCGCGTTGAGCTGTTTCTCCTTAACGAACGAGCTTCACCCTTTGTTGTTTAATATGGACTAAAATAATTATATAAACAACTAATTCTGCTTTTCTTATTTAGTTATAAAGAAATACATATGGCACCACTTCTGTATTAGGCCTAGGGCACCCAAATACTTTGGGCTAGGCATGCATGTAGGGTACCACATGGCTGTTTTTGGAGTGCATCCTGACCTTCCAAAAATGTTTTAGACGATCCGGATTTTAAGTAAACTCTTTCTTGGAAGAGTTTATTTAAAATCTGCACTATTGATTAATGAGATAGACGGTTGTGATACACATTATGGGAACCACGTTATACCCTACACACCCAAATTTTTCTCAGCTCTAAAACTCACCGTTCACACGTGAAAAGGTAAACAAAAAATCCAAAAAGTAGGAATCACACACAAACAAGGTGTACTTAAGACACAAACAGGTGGGTATTAACCAAGAGAGTATTGTCTAAATGCCATTGATACCCTAGCTTTGATATCTTATTAAAACATCAAACTCAAAATCAATAGAAATTGATAGAGAGGTTGCTCGGGCTCATATATTTGTCTATAAGGAAATAATCGATCAATGTGTGACATGTTAAGTAGCATCAGTCGGTAGCAGGTTGGAGTGCTATCCTTTGCTGGGCTCATCAAGTGTATGTTTCAATTCCCATAGCCCTATTCTTTCTTCCGATAGAGTAATAGTATAACATTAGCATAGAAAAAAAAAAAAATCATGAAAAAAAGAAGAAGAAAACTAATGAATACTCTCGGACTCTATGTGAGACTTTTTTCGCTTTGGTTCTCCAAAACCGCCGTAAGACACAACATGATCTCCAATATATTCTCTTCAATTATTACTCTCATTCTATATCTATATACTATCTTTCTCCACTCATTACATCAAATAAACTCCCTCAAAACCCAAACCAAACAAACTCGCACTTTGATTGGCTCGACATCCGCTTGAATTAAAGCCGACGCTCAGTTTGAGTTTACTCAAAAAATAAATATGTTCAACTTTAAACACATTTTATAATTCGTTAAGTTGCTAAGTTTAGCCATCATTGCATGAATTCATCTCATATCACCTTTCTATCTTTCTTTCACCAGTGCAAGTAGTATGTACCAATATAACAACCTCAAATGGTTTATTCAACCAAGATCAAGCTTTTAAGTGAAATAAGCATTTCTATGAGATAGAGCTCAAGTAGCTTATTTCGCTTGCAAAATGTAGGCAGTAACAGTAGTATACACAGCAGAACCCAGAACCGGAAACATGAAGAACAATGCTACGAACACAACTAAAATACAACTCTGGACACAATGGTGTCCAGATTAGTTCAATGCATATGGGCCCCACATACATCAAAAGCTTTCCTGCATGCATTGAGAGGTTCTGGACAGTGTGTTACTACACTTTTTGAAACATAGAAATGACTCGATCAAGATAAACCCAAAAAACAAGACTGTATTCATTACCACTACATGAACTACTTGCCGGCACTGGCCTCTATTGCAGCATTGTATACATCATAAGCATGAAGCCAAACAAGCCTCTGTTAAATAAAATCAAAATCAAAGAGTGTAGGGGGGAAAGTGATGTCAGAAATTATCTTATGCATTTTTAAACGCACCTGATAAGCCAAAGCACGATCTGATCAGCTACTTTGACTGGTTTTGTAAAAGCTGCTTCTTTAGATCATTGAGAGCATCAACGATTTTTGGATCCAGATTATGCTTCAACAATTTGCCTTGCATAGAATATGATCTGGAAAAGGGCACACAAATTGATTAACAAGAAGTCGCATTAAGATTCAAATTGCTTGATTTCTTACAAATGATGATACTATAATTAGCTGGGGAGACTTGATCGGGCAGATGGTCACTGCAGTTGCACGTCTTGACCATCGTGAGTGTGTGTGCATCTGTGTCTTTAGCATTTTTGCTTAGTTGGGAATTCGAGGTTCAAAAATCTAGTTAGCAAGCTAAAAAGGCAAATATTGGAACTCAGAAACAATTTGTGAGAGTAGTGAGTTCACAGTCAACGAAGTACTAAATTCCTCCACATTCCAATCCGGTGTAAAGAGCGAAGATGTTCATTATTACGCAGTACCTTTTTTTTTTTAACCTTATGCACCCCAAAATTCTCCAATACTGTTCAATGAGAAAAAAGTTTGCTTGGATATACTTGAGCATAATTTAAAAACGACTAAGACAAAATATTTTGCAGTTAAAAACGCTACATGCTTGATACATCCCATTTTCTATGGGATGGAAATACATGGGGAAGTGACAATTGTATTCAGAACACCTTTATTCTCGAAGCATCTGCTCAATCTCCATTGTTTCTTGGAAAGGGAAAAAAATAGAATTTGCAAAAATTGTATAGCAGAACACACCTTTGATCTTCAATCATCTCCTCAACCTCCTTAGCCATATCATTAATCTACATTGTAAACAAGATGTTGAAAAGGAGCACACGAGAAACAAAATATATCTAATTACAGGCCACCTTAATTAGTTCATCGTGATAGTTACTTTGCCCATGTTAGTTTTACGGACAGGTTAGTCAAGTTTCACGGATAGGTTAGTCAACCTTTTCATCAAATAACCAATAACCATTGTACCCAATACTATATTTCACTTTTTGACAGTATCATTGGAAGTTGGAACAACGACCCTTGAGAGTAAAAATGTAAAGCAAATTTATGTCAGCTTGTGAGCATAGCAAGCTGAAAATATTTTAACTAAAGACATTTGAAGCAAAAACCTTTTATATTATTAACTCAAGAGTAGAGATCGGAAAGGACAGTGTTCATTAAGAAGCAAACTCCAAGTTCATGAATGGCGACAAAATAGGTTATCCACATTAAGGATGTTGATATGGAAACAAGAAGACTAAACACAAGCGCAAGCTAGAATTGAAAGGAAATATATTGTGGTTCATGTTTAGCTGGAAATATGCCATAAAAATTCAAAACAAAACAAGATTTGTTTAGCTAAGAATAAGATTTGTTTAGCTGAACCTGTTGAGTTGAAATAAGTTTTTTTTGAGTTTAGCTAAAAATTCGACCAAGCCAAATGAAGACCATATGAAACTACTGGGATCAAATGCCTACCTCAGAAACCAAGGCCTTACAACTCCAAACAAATGCTCCCTGGAAAAACATCATCAAACATAAAATAGCCCCATCACCCTTTAATAGATTGATATACCAAGAAGATGCACGCTACTTGTGCAAATGCTTTATACAGAACTATATTCAAGTAACATAAATACGACCACTACTAGACAGCCAAAAGGTAAGTCTCCCCAAAAGACCCATATTTCAAGGACATAGACGTAAGACGATCAAACACATGCATAAGACTAAAACTGGTCTCTTGGTGTGCTATAAAGTAAAAACCTTCCATTCCAGGATTAGAACTTTTTTGTCGTATGAGAAAACAAAGAAATTACTTCAGTTGAAGAATAGCATGATAATCTACCGAATATGTAAGTCTGGCTGAAAATAGTGCAAGAGAAAGCTGAAAAGTGAGCAGAGAGGAGAATGCATAATGTTGGCATAGACTATAGCAGAGAAAATGGCTTAAAATGAGGCACTAGATGCAATTGCATTTCCATATATCTGGCTTTTTTGGGTGAATGAAAACTAGAATTGGCTACTTTGAGATGTGAAAATTAATAACCAAATCACCAGTCCTCAAAAAATTTCACAGACCACAAAGTTCGAGAACCATCTAATGGCTGTTTTCCTGCTGATTTGTGATGGTTTATGTTTTGGAACATAGTTCACCTTGCACCCCATATAATCTTCCCATTGATATGTTGAGTTAAGATAACTATATAATAATTAAAGCTACATCCTGCATATATCATTTGGCACGATTACTTTTTTTTTTTTCCCATGGTAGGAAAATGGCTTACAAAATGTAAACCACTATGCTCATCAATTATTCTCCCCACTGAGTGCCGATTCTAAAATACGTAACTTACCAACCTGTCTAACAATCTGATCTGGAGTCCAGGCTTCAGATCCAGAAAGGCTTACATTCAAGTCTCATCATATCTGGTTTTTTCCATTATGGCTGTAATTTTATTTTATTTTGGTAATTTGGAATATCTATTCTGACTGTATTGCATATTCTGTTCCAGGTATGTTTTTGAACTTTGACCAGTTCCAGTTTTGTCAGCCTTGCTCTCCACAAGAGAGAGGGTGAGATATTGATAAGCACTTTTGGACATCTCCAACACCTAAAACTTATAGATGAGTTGAACATTAACATCACATTACCACCTATGACCTGTCAGATACGATATCTTCATGTGTTGGACTAACTCCAGAGAATTCTAGCATCAAGTGACGTCACTACACTTTTTTAAGTATAGAGTGTTGAAGTTGTATATCTCTAGTAAAGCAAAGAATAGGAGTTACTGTATTCTAATACAATGAAAAATACAAACATATATAGCAAAAGTAAATAGTATCAAACATGAAACTCAGACAAAACAGAGACAAACTTCACACACAACCTGTACCGCCTATATTTATGAAGACATGCTTGATGAGGATTGGAAGGAATTGATATAGGTCCTAATGTACAACTTAAATCCATAGACTGAACCAGCTTCAGCCATCATGAGATATATAAATAGAATCAACAAACAAGCATAACAAAATCAACATGACCACACAGATATCATATTTCATCAAGGGGGTAATCTATCAAGAGAAATGCATACTGATCCATTTGCCGCTTGCTGATGATTGTGATCAGATGTCACAACCCAAACGTTCGGGCATCCATCCTCCTTCAATGCTGTAACCTGTTTGGTAAACTTATAACGCCACCACCATAAAATGAATAACCACTATTGATGCATCAAGAAAACCAGTTACTGCATATTGGACAAAATATGCAAATTCCACTAAACCATCAAGGGCTACCATTTATATTTTTCTCAGAGGCTTAAGGTTGAGGATTATAAACTCGAAGAATTGCAAGCTGGACAACCAAACAGGAGCCAAGGTCAACAGTATTTCCATTAGTCTTCCTAATGATAACAGAAGCTTAGGTATCAGAAGACTGAAAGAATGTAATAGAAGTAGAATGTTGAGAAAAGTCAACTTTGTGAGGTGAGAAACCTCATATGAGCCCGTTGGGCATTTGGAAAGCTCTTCAACTTATGAGCTATAGGCCAGTCTCTAAAAAGAATATCACATGGAACACAAGAAATCCACCTTCTTATGTTTGTAATAGGCCCTCCCTTATGTTCCCCCAACAATAGGAGAATTGAAGATGTTATACAAACGAAAACGGGCTTTCGCCTTTAGGTTTTCGACTTCTGTTCCTAAGACCAGAGGTATATAAGTTTCAGGGTGTTGACATGAGACAATTTCTACATGTATACTGAGGAAAGATGGGCAACGGAGTCAAGGGAAATATATCTGGACTCTAATTTTGCCCCAACAGAGTCACAGTACCTCTTCTGAGTGGCTAAAAAGCAAAACAAAAAAGGACTTGTGAGTCTTGAACTGAATTGTAATTATCATTCCCCAAAAACCAAGGACGAAAATGATAAGATTAACACAATGACAATTAGCCAACATACAACATTGCTTTTAAAAGCCTTGAATTTTGATTAAAATCTCAAAGTTCGATTATAATGTGGCCTATCTTAACTACTGAAGCTTAAATATAGCAAGCTCAAAGTTTTTTGAAGAAATCAGTTTTCATAAACATGGATTTCTTGATGCAGTTCTACTTTGTATGATGTAAATCATTGCCTCCTCAAAGGGCGATCAGAACTCATTTTAGCATTCAGTTACGAGAATGAGAAGCTTTAAGAAAGAGAACACAGCACGATGATTTCTTCCAAAACATCAATATTAGGCCAGAAGTGCACAGCCTTAAAATCCTCGACTTGGTACATAATCCAATTTCAAAATACTTTGATACACAACCCCCATCGAGATTGACCATCAAAATCTTTAACAATCAAGTTTTACTAGTCTAGGTTGTTTTATCATGTCTGAAACCATGACCCCCCAAAAATACGTCTGAATCCCATCACAAACTTACAAACGAGTCAGTGTTAACAGTCTACTGCAATTTTCACTGGCTATCCCATTAATCATAAAAACATTTTCAACAGTTGCAGCATGGCTATAAAGAAGGTGTGGGTAGCCAATCTTAACACAATCAACAGACACATTGAAGTATTGCCACTACTAGACATAAGGTCACCACAATTATTATTCACGAAATGCATAAGTGCTGATTACTGATTCTACTGAAGGCGGATCTCAGTGATTAGTTGATTAAACAGAAATGAATCATGGAAGAGTTTGTCAGACCACCAATTAGAAATGCTTAATTTTGATAATTGAGATGCCGAAATTAGGCCATTTCACACGGTAAAAGCATGAATTTGATATCATATGTTAGCATACAATAGTTATCACCTCTTTTTCAATCCATGCATCAGCACAAATTTTGCCCGGGAAAACAATATCAACACTGTAACAATGAGAAATGTTGACATCAGAATATTGAACTAATCAAAACCAGGAAACTCCAGTAAATTGCGCAGAAAGCAACTCCAACAACAAAACTAGGGTCCAAAGATAATTCAGATGTCTGTTCCAGGAACATTGACATTTATTACTATAAATTCTTCCATGTCCTAATATGCTTCTAAGAAATTATGGCCATTCAAGCAAAACAACAGTTAAAAAGGGGAAAAAAGAAGAAGAAGAAGGTATAGTAATCACCGTGGCATGTCCAGTGTATCCACAACGATGTATATCAAGAGACAACGAACTACGAAGAACAATGCTATCCTCTGTCCTCGGTAAGCTTAAGTGCAGAATTTTTGAAATATATATAATGGAAAATGCTAAACCCCGCCCATGGATAATGTCTTAAAAGTGTATCGATATCCAAAATCAATGTATTGACATCTGTGAATGTGCATTGATATCCGTGAGATGTGTATTAAAATTCTAACTTGTGTGACTTTACATGCATATTATCCACCGCCTAATGGATGGTGGTTACCAAGACCCGTATAAAAAAGTTGGTGTTTAAAATGACCAAATGTGTGAAATCGGAACACAAAATGTATACAGAGTTAAAACAAAGGAAAAAATCAAGATGCTGCTTTGACTCAAAGCCTCTTTGTGCAGTAGTCAATAATGATGCTGCAAGAATCGAAGGGAATCCTTTTTTGGAAATACAATGTCACACAAAAACAAGGGAAAACAAAAATCACATAATGTTGCAACTCTGTGCACCCAAAGTGTATTACCAATAACATCATGTGCTTAACCACACCACATGATTTGAAGGATAAACATGCCAATATTGATAATTGGCTTCGATTCCAGAGCCTATAATATAAATCTAATCATAACCAGAGCAAGTAAATCAATTTGTCCCCAATTATGGAGCAAAATTTCCTATATAAGTTGCAAGATTTGGAATTGAGGTAAGATTAGAAAGGCAGAGTGCACATCTCACGCATTCTCATTTCTTAGTCGTGAGGGTTTGGAAGCATAAAGTATGTTGGAGCTTTGCCACTTTGACTAATTATTACCTCCAGAACTAAGATATGAGCCTTGATGGCCTCTCCACTATTTGCCAATTGATTTTGAGTTGTATGCTTTAGCATAGTATTAGAGCTAGACTTTCAAAAGCTTTTGGATGACTCTCTTTATTGATTGTCCTGTTGTTTGTGCCTAAAATGCACCTTGTTTCTTTGTGATGCCTATGCTATGGTTCATTTGTTTGCTTCTTCATGCGCGAGTCAAGGGTCCCATGTCCAAGTAAGCTTTAGGCTTGTTCTACATTGACTAATTATTATCTCTAAAACTCGTACAAGAGCCTAGGCGGCCTCTCCACTCATTGCCAATTGATTTTTAGTTGGATGTGTGAAAAATGAGCAAGAAATCTAATGCACAAATGAAGAAGATAAGGGGTGTTTATAACTCAGCGATCACAATCTACTGATAGAACACAATGAAAAATCTCCGCATGAGTCAATTAGAAAGAGCATGAATAGGCTTTTCTTGATATTGATTTAGCAGATATAAACAACCCAAGATTGACAAATAAGATTTAAATGCACATAAGGTTTAGAAAACAATACCCCAGAAAAGTTTCCTTGCTTGGAGGGAGTCCAGACATCGTAGCATCAAATACAACTACCACTTTCATTTCTGTAAATATATATCTAAAATGATTGTGTTAGTTATTTGTGTTAACATATGGCATAAATAAAAGAGCAAGAAGGAAGGTTTCTTGATTGAGATAACCCAATATTAGAAAGTTTGAATCAAGCTACACCACTTTTTAAAGGAAATAAAATTACCAACTGTTGAGAATATAAATAATATAGTTACCCCTTTCTCTAACAACTTAAGCTTTTAGATGAGTTGGTGGTTAACAATTTAATATGGACATATGGTATCAGAGCAGGCAATAGATCCTGTGTTCGAACCTCACTGCCTGCCCATTTATTAAATATTTGCACGTGTTTAGCTCATTTATGGATGAGAGCCTGGCTACACGTGAGGGGGTGTGTTGAGAATATAAATAATATAGTTACCCCTCTCTCTAACAACTTAAGCTTTTAGATGAGTTTGTGGTCAACAATTTAACAACAACTTCTTTGATCATAAATCTCAACAAAGTATAATGCCCATGTGGTGGAACTTGAAAAAGAAAAAACTAAAAACCTGCCCTCTGAGGCCAATAAAATTTTAACATGCCCCGAAACTGGTGAATGAAGATCTCACATAAGCATGAATATGTTATGAGCCACTATATTCATGACAAATCAGCATGTGCGAGTGATGGTACCAAGTAAAGTATAAACCACATAGCATTCACTATTCAATGATTTGAGGATGACTTATTGCAGGTCCACTTTGATACCTCCAACTCAAGTTTCTTTTGGTATAATTGACCAACAAAATGACAAGAGGTGCAAGTAAATGCCCAATAAAATTGCAGCTTTCGGCATCTCTGAATTTCTTGTAAGGATGTTGAAAGAGATAAACTAACTAATGTCTGCTTATAGAAAATCGAAAGAAAAGAAGTACAGTTGTTAGATACTCATAAATCCTGAAAACCATCACCTTTAGATGAGATAGAGACATCAATAGGTGACATAGGCACTCCGACAGCATGTTGTCAGAAAATGCTTCCAAATTTGCTACACATTCTTCTGACATTGTGGTCTGAATATTCTAAACCATTCTAAATGGCAGCTTAGATTACAAAAAAGACAAAAAGCCCTATGGTTTGAACTTCGAAAGATTGTGAAGCTATAATTCTTCTTTCATGATCTGCAAATACAATCCTTCTCTAACACTCTGGACCATCCCTAAGGCCAATCCTTCTCTAACACTCTGGACCATCCCTAAGGCTGTATTTGTGAACTGCTAACTTTTCCATATAATTTTCTTTTTTCTTCACCCAAATCCTTGATCCAAATACAGCTTAAAAGAACTTTTGGCGTCCAAGCAACATATTTTACCACCCCTGGCCCCTAACCTCTTTCTTCGAAGTGACTACAGCAACTTGGTGCACTTCATTATTCCCAGACTTGCTGGGGCTACTAATAATACGCTCTCTTCAATATGCTCAATTCTTATGCTCTTGTGGGTATGAATCCTATCCGCTAAACATAACAATGCAAAAGTTGATAATACATGGAAATAAATTCGGCGGATATGGATTAATGGAATTGTGAGGACTTAAAGTAAAAAAAGTTGGATATAGCGCCAGACTCCAAAAGGGCAGTTGCCCTCAAATTCAAAATGTGGTCTCTTTATCCCAGAGCTTGCTGATTATTCCGCACATCCCAAGCACAAGGGCAACTGGTTTATTGTTTTCCTTTCCAGAAAGCCATTCAAAAAATTATATATCCATTATTGGTTGTTCATCATGAAAGTGTGTAACGAAGCAAAGCACAAACCTCTAAAGGCACTGAATGTCACAAGTTCATGAATGAGCTTATCGCGAGCAATTTCAAGTCTTCCTTTCATAAAATGTTTCTTCAGCTTTGCCCAATAGCCGCATACGTTATACCCATCAACAAGCATGACAGGAAGACCAGTCTCCAAACCTTCATCTGTGCTGTACCAATTCAGCATACAACATATGTGATTCTAAATGGCACAAGTTTATATAATTTAAATATAACAAAACCTGCAACATGTCATACTTGTAAAGTGCCAAAGTAGGGTCAAGATAGAGCTCTGAGTCATCTTCTGTAAGGTCTTCCTTCTCCTTCTCCACCTTCTTTCGGCGGTACCTAGTAGCAGGTTTGGGTGTGCCATCCTTTCTCTTCTGATAGTTTTACAAAGCCTTCTATTATCATAAGACAAGATTTCAGTACAATCATTACATATCTCAATTGAGACTAGAGAACTCACCTTCCATAGCTTTAAAACCTGCAAACTATGCTTGACATTTGTTGTAATCCTAGGTGGAGCTGGTTCAGAACCCTATTGACAAAAGATATGTTAATTTCAAATTAGAGAGGATAGAACTATGATAATTTCAACGGGAAACTATCGTTGTTTTGGAATATTTTGCTTGCGTCCTTGGATTGCTTATCAATGTGATTACCCCAAGCGTAGGGTTCAGGTGACGCGCGGCATAGTAACCGGAAGTCCGGGTCGAGTCCACAGAGACCTAAGGTGCTGAGCGTGAAAGTTGACTCGCGAGTGAGGGTTTAGCCTTAAAGCGGCAAACTTGGCTTTTGGAGTTTGTGGGTGGATTTAACTTAACTACGTGAATGACTCAAGGATTAAAAAGACTAATTAAAGGAAGGCAAGGTTTAGGGGTTCTCAACACCGATGCCTTAGGCCACTTCACTCTTCTCTAAAAATAACCGGCTCGGGGCGTCGTTAAACGACCCCGAACGGAAGATTTGGTACTTAAACTCGATTTACTAGAAAAGTGGTGTTTCTCAAAGAGTAGGATTCTTGTGCCATTTATACAAACATTTTGATTGCCATAGCCCAAAGCATCACACGTGCCAAGCGGTCACGCCCTTGGCTACGCGTGATCAACGGGATTAACTAATCGCAATTTTGATACATAAAATCAATCCATACTTTTTGATTAACATGCAAAGTTTGCAACATTTGCGAGGAGAGTGAACCAACCCAAGTCACGGGGTGCTAATCACCCCTTAACCGAGCCTAAACCGACTACTCGTTCATTACTAAGGAAAACATGGCTGTTTTTCTAAGGGAAATAAAAAACATAACAAACAACCAAATAAACTTGATTTTGATGAAGAGACTAACTTAACCTATCACTTTATACTTGAAGAAACTAACAAACAACCAATTAAACCAAGAGTTAACTAGGAAAATAGCTAAAAGAGCAAGTAAACCAAATACTAAATGGAAATGGAACTAAACTTGATTTGTAGGTAGAACTAAACAAGGGCTATAACATTAATTAACATGAAAATAACATAGGTCCAATACTTACATGTGATAATCTAGAGAGAGAGAGCTTGGTAGAACTCCCATGGAAGAGAGAAGGAAGAGCAAAAAATAAAATATCTAAGTGTCAAGTGTAAGAGAGTGTGAGAGGATGAGAGGAAGGTATATATATCATCCACTCACTCTCTCTCTACAAAATATCTCATAAAGACCTCACAACTATCAAAAATTTCCATAAATAGAATATACAAAAAGTGACTTTAAAATGGCTGAACGGAGGGACCTGGATCGATCCACCATCCCTTTGGATCGATCCAGAAGTTGCTGATGCTGGTTGATGAAGGCTGGATCGATCCAATTCACCCCTGGATCGATCCAAGGGTGGCTTGCATTGGTTTGGAGCAGTGGATCGATCCACCTTGATCCTTGGATCAATCCAAAAGTGTCGGTCAGAAAAATCTAAGGCTGGATCGATCCAGCCATTAATCCCGATCGATCCGGATGCTTCTGTTGCTGTTTGGTGTGATGTGGATCGATCCAGTACACCCCTGGATCGATCCAAGGGTGTTGGCATGACCTTCTTGACTTCACTTCTTTGATCACTTACTATGATCATGTGACTCCGGATTCCATCAAAGGCATATGAATGCGTTATTCCCTGGCCCTCGGGGCCCGGTGTTGGCGTGCCACAGGGCACGTGAACCACATAGACGTGGCACGGTTCTCCATGCCCTCAAAATGCACGTATTCCACGCGTTCAACCTGTAACTTCACAAAAACACACTACGCGCATATTAACCGTTCCAAGTGCAAAACCGCGTGCGTGTGTGGAAAAATTAACCGAGATAAGCCCCGATATATACAATATTGGGGGCTTATCATATTTGCTTTGGAAAACTAGCTGAGAGAAACTAATATTTTGTCCAGGAATGATTTTTCCTACAACAGTATGCAAGTAAACCACCCCCTGGTGTTTGCTCCCTCTCAGGTCTCAATTCGAAACGCGTCAACTCTTGTGAGGCAGTCCAGGGCTTTCACCCCGAATGTAATTGGGCACGCTATTGGGCAATGGGATTGGTCTAAACGATTAGTCAGAGAGTCAAGTAGAGAATCTTGTGAGGCAGTCCGACTGTCCGAGGCTTTTGTCCCGTCTTCAATTGGGACCGTTATTGGTCGGTGGGATTAGTCTAATGATTAGTCAGGTGTGCTGGATCGCTAATGCAGGTAAATTGGTCCACACACCCTTAGTTATAAAAAGAACAGTTTGCAAATAAAAAGATAGCAATTCTTCCATTCACATGACCTAATTATGAGATATACATTTTACAGTCATCAGCAAATTAGAGGAATACAATCAATTGATGTACTGGGGAAAAGAGAAACAACACTTGTTACTACAGGGAGAACAACAATGGGGGAGAGAGAGAGAGAGAGAGAGAGAGAGAGAGAGAGAGAGAGAGAGAGAGAGAGAGAGAGAGAGAGAGAGAGATAACCTGAGGGGAAGGTCGGTGGGAATTCTTGTTCCTCTTGGCCACAATCTTGGAACAAGAGCAACTGCAACTGCCATAACCGCGGCCAGAACCAAAGCCGCTGCTGCCACAAACCGATTTCAAGACTGGTGAAAATGACGATATGGATTTCATACTACTACTGCCAACTTCTTCTCCTTACAGAGCTCCTTACAATCATCTGACTGGTATAAAAAAAAACCCACTAATTTGCCATAAATAAAAAAAGAAAAAGAAAAAAGAAAGACCAACTATTTCGTTAGTTCGGTTTCGCCCTGTTCATCTTCCGCCCTCTATTTCGCTAGAGCTTCCTTTTTTCCCTTTTGGGTCAGTTATCTCACTTGGGTTTGAGCTCCCATAGCGCCGTACCCATCTCTCTCTCTCTCTCTCTCTCTCTCTGCAAAAGGATAGATTGTGTAATTATCTGTTTCTCTGGTCTCCGTCTCGCGCGAATTAATCTGTTTGTCCACTTCTCTGATGTTTAAGAAAGTTTTGGTATTGCAATATCTGAATTAATTCTGCAGATAATCTATTTTTAGAGAGAAGGTTTTTGTAAAACATTCACGGCCACATTGGCATGTTATTGGGCAAAAAAATTACATGTAATGAGATGGAAGGACCAATTTCAAACTCATAAAAATTGTAAAATTATGAATATATAATACTATTATAAAATTAATATTTTTTAATTATCTAATAGTTTGCAAAAGTTTTTTATCCTTTATTTTAAAAATATTAAATATTTTAAATTTTTGGCTAAGTGGGTCTTATAATGAATAATTCAATAGGATATGAGTATATGCGTAGCTAAGACATGCACAAGGTAATTTTATCATTTCAAAGTTTTTTTACGTCATCTATCCAACCTATCTCCTTTGTACAAAATTATTCAAATCAAAATATGATTTCCTAAAGACTCTCTTATAAATCTCTTCCGTAACGACCACCCTTTTTTGATTTTTCGGACCAAAATTTGACGATCCGAACCAATTAATATGTTTAAAAAATATTTTCCAAGGCCAACGTGAGAAGTCAAAAAAAAAATACCCGAAAGGGCTTCATCGAGTCATTTTTCATAATAATCGTACAAATATAGTTTATCGAAAAATGATCGAATGAAGTCCTTCCAGATATTTTTTTTAGCGATTCCTTACATTAACTTTTAAAAACACTTTTTAAACACATTGAGCAGTTCGAATCGTCAAGATTTGACCCTAATCCATGAAGTTCTCACGGAATTTTAATGAGAGAGTCCTCGTTAGATGATCTCCCCTAAGAGTGAGTTTTTGAATGAATTTTATCCATTTGTGAAGAGAGTTCATAAAATCATAAATTTGATTTTATCAGATTTTGATAAAATTCATTCAAAAACTCACACAAACTAATATTTTATGCGCCCTAACGACTCCTATTTTAGTGGACTGCTTACTACCGGAAAGTGGTAACTGACTGGCAACCGACAGCCAAAAAAATGGCGGAAAAGTCATACAACCACAAACCACCAGTATGCGTCACCGGCGCCAACGGCTTCATCGGCACATGGCTAGTCAAAACCCTACTCGACCACGGCTACACCACCATCCACGCCTCCGTCTACCCCAATTCCGACGCCTCCCACCTCCACCGCCTACCCAACGCCGCCGGCCGCCTGGTGGTGCACGAGGCAGACGTCCTCGACCCCGCCGCCTTGGCCAGGGCGGTGGAGGGGTGCTCCGGCGGCGGTGTATTCCACGTGGCGTCTCCCTGTACGCTCGAGGACCCGAAGGATCCTCAGATGGAGCTGGTGGTCCCCGCCGTACAGGGCACGCTTAATGTGCTCGCCGCAGCCGAGGCGGTTGGGGTCAGGCGAGTTGTGATCACGTCGTCGATCTCCGCCATGGTGCCGAACCCTAAGTGGCCTAAGGGTAAAGTGTTTGACGAGTCATCGTGGACGGATCTCGAATACTGCAAATCTCGCCAGGTCTTTCTCTTCACTTCTGGTCCCAACTTATGATTTTGTGACCATTATGAATAATATGCTATATTGCTATTTATAAACGTTAGTTTGTATCCATAGACGATATGTGTAAAGTATGTATAGAAGCATATTATATTACATGCACTCGCGTGTGCTATAAAAAATGGCCGAATATCGGGCCTAGCTGACACCGATCAGTATTAATCAAGAAAAGTGATTTGGAGATGATGAAGGGAGAAAAAGTCAGAACACGTTAGTCGAAGGTGGAGGAGGCAATTGAGAAGTTCTAGAAGTCTTGGCTTACAAAACAAAACAAAACAAAAAATAGTTTTGGGTTCGCACTTTTGTGATCAGCTTGAAACTATAGGTTTCTAGTGATCTCGATTTCTCCATATATTGGTAAAAAGCTATCGGACCATGATCTCGTTAGAGACAACTTGGACACAATTGATGGAAATCGTATGTCTGCCTTCAAGATACAAATGAACAGCAAAATAGATCGTAAGAAACAAAGAATGATAAATCTTTCTTCACAAGCCTGAAAAATATTAGGAAGAGAATGCGTAGAGAGAGAAAGAGAGAGCAATCCGATTATGCATCTTGGTGCGTGAATAATTAAGTGATTGGACTATTTGTAGAGCCAAAGACACTCACTCAGAAGGGTTATGTCTCTTGTAGACACCCAATCGGGAGGGGTCATGTGTCTTGTAGGTAGGCTGTAGGCACCCGTTTCGTTCACACCTCATCCAAACAAATTGCATCCCTTCCCACAATCACATTCTATTCGAGCATGTGTCTTAGCCATTCACAATTTCACCCCTTTGCAGAACATTACATCTAGTCCAAAAGAGTTTTTTAATCATTCACAAAAGCCTCTCTTAAAGAAAAAGGATAGTTTAGATAACTCACATGGAAAATCTAATTAAAAAAGCATTTTTGAAAAATTCCCATCAGTATGTTGGATAGTTATGGATTATGCTTTTTAAAATTTGTTCTTTTAGGCCTCATAGGCAGTTTTAAATGGAACCAATTTCTGAAACACCTAAAGCAGTCATGATTAATACATGTACTGGTTGGTTTTGTGGAGGTGCAAGATATTAGCGATGTAATTTATGAGTTACCCCACGGCTTAAATTTAAGATCTTTCTTAAAATCTGTAAGCAAATTTGTAATGTAAACTTGTCAAGCTCAAAGTTGAGAACCAGAGATTTGTTTGGTTGCTGTTTGTAGATATGTTGTTGTTTAGATACTGTGGGGCTGTTTATCCGGTTCTTTTTCTTGTGGTATCCGGGGCGAATCTGGACATTGATGCTCCGCCTTCAAGTAGACCTACAAAATGAGACCACCATTTTTGTGCCTGACTGGCCCTCTGTAGCCGGCGGCACTCCAATAGGTAAGTCTCTGAGTGATGAGATAAAAGTACAGAGCTCAAATGTGCGAAGGACGTCGTATCTCTCTAGCGTTTGGTATTGTACTTTATATAGGAAATGACTTGCCTTAGCCTCCAAGCTAGCTCGTGCCTCCAATGACATCATGATTGTTTCTTTTTACGCATGACAATTGCTGAATACCACACTGGCTGGCAACACGTGACCGAGCCACAATTGGGGCCACGGGGCTGAATGATGCCACTTGACAACGATGTGGCTCCACTCCTGGCACATGTTCCTTCTTGGTTTGACCAGTTATCTCGCTCCACCTATGATGCAAAGGGCTGAACAGCCCACTCGGCAATTCAGCGTCGAGCGATGGGTCACATGGGCTTTCCCCGGACTGGGTTTACACAATTAGACTGGGCGCATGACCCACTGTTCGTTCCAGAACAGATATGTTTTTAAGAATGGAAAAGAAATGATGTGACGAAAATGACTTCATGATAGTATTACATTAGAGTTCTCTAATTCTTTACTGCTTTGTTATGACCAATGGTTTTACCTAGATCGATTAGTAGGTGCTCTAAGCAAGCTGACAGAATCTGCAGGATGGCCAAAATTGAAAATTTGTGCAGAAATATGTGGACAGGGTGAACTTTAGATTGCTTAAATAGTACTGGGTAGACTGCTCAAATAATATTTTCCAGTATTAAATATGTCGTGAACGGAATATTTTCGATATTGGCTGTGTTAGAAAATATCAAGCTTCGTTCTTAGTCGCCACCTACTTATTCTCTTCCCCATCTGCAACTCCTGCACAATTCTAATTTACTGCTCAATTAACTTGGTGAATCATCGCAGCAAAAACAGATTTGTCGTTACTTTGGACCTCCTGGATGATCTTATTCATACTACTTTTGACAATAAGATTGTTTACGACATTCAAACTTGACTCGGGCGTTTTTTGATCAATATGAGTTATTTGGACATGACAGAAATGGTACCCTGTGTCAAAGACATTGGCAGAGAAAGCCACCTGGGAATTTGCAGAGAAGCACGCATTGGACGTAGTGGCAATCCATCCGGCCACGTGTCTTGGCCCTCTCTTGCAACCTGGTTTGAATGCAAGTTGTGCTGTCCTGCAACAGCTGTCACAGGGATCAACTGATACACAGGAGTATTACTGGTTGGGTGCTGTACATGTGAAAGATGTGGCAGAGGCGCAAGTATTGCTTTTTGAGAGCCCTACTGCTTCTGGTAGATACCTTTGCACCAATGGCATCTATCAGTTTGGTGATTTCGCTGATAGTGTCTCCAAACTCTTTCCTGAGTTTCCTGTTCACAGGTCTGTTTTCACTATTCCCATACATTGGCAATCACATTTCTGTTTTACATGCACCTCTCTTTTTTTGTTGCAGAAAGACGAACTGTCTCGAGTTCTCTTGTAACATTTGGAATGGAAAGTGCTTAAGATAGCGTGCTGGGAAACCAAATCGTAATTCATGTATCTTCACCATTGACAATTAGTGCGCTAGGAAACCAAGTTGTAATTCATGTATCTTAACCATTGACAAGCGCCCAATAAATGTTGTGTTTCTGATAAATGGAAATGACGCATCAAACATGTATTTTCTGTTGTAGCTATTGGAATGCACATCCATACACTATGATAGCAAAGGAGATTTGCAAGACAAACTTGTTAAGTTACCAACTCTCTCAAAAGCTTAAGCTGTTAGGAAATGGGCCCAACAATGTATATCAAGCTATCTAACACCCTCCCCCACTTGCAATCCCGTCTTGCATGTAGAGATGCAAATTTTCCTAGAGAGGGGGAAATAGAATGAAAGGCAAAATGCAAACAGAGATACTTGAAAGTTGAACCCAAGACCTCTTCCAACCAAAGCTCTGATACCATGTTAAGTTACCAATAGTCCCTAAAGCTTACGCTATTAGGAAATGGTCCCAACAATGTATATCAAGCTATCTAACAAAATATCTATGGTTCTTCCACCAGGGAATTCGTCCTTTTGAAGCTGAAATGATTAATGAAAGCAATAGAGTAGAAGTTAGAAAGATATAGAATAAGTTACAGATGCTTTTTATCATTAGAGATGATGTTTTGGCACTGACTATAGTGAGAGAGAGTTGTGCTGATTTCATGAGTAGAGATTAGGTGACCCCACTTAGTGGTGTGGAGATTATGCCATCTGTGGTGGACATGTGCAGATGATTGTAAATTATCTTTCTAGAACAGCTATAATATTCCTTACTCTATGCTTTTTCAATGTTACCTTGTCACCTTCATAATTCCATCTAATTTTGGTTCCACACAACAAAAGATTTGTGCCTGAGGTTCAAATGTCAAACTTCTGTTTGCCGTTTCTGTTTTATCTGTTAAGGAACTCCTGTTATTACTTGGTCATGTCCATTCTTTTCAACCACCTGCTTTATCTTGGTTGAACCCATTGTGGGCTATGCAATAACAGGAGAAAGGAGACTCCTCGGTGCATTTCTTTATCTTCTATATATGCTTGCTTGTGGCATTCCTCTCCATTTCTTTTCTTATTTCTCCTGTTATTTCTTTAGTATAACTTTTTGGGTGCTCCCATTTTGGCTTTTTTGAAGCTTACAATTCACCAGCTCCCATGTGAGTCTTATGGATGCATCTTATATGTATGGAAAATGTTGATATAAAGTATATGAACAGTTGATCTTATTTTTCATAATAGAATATTAAGGGGAGAAAACATTTTCTGCTTAGTTTTATTCGTATGGGGTATATCGACTGATGTTTCATTGACATGTGGTATATCGACTGACATCAGGTTTGATCACTTGTGCATAAAGCAGTAGCAGTATTGTTGCATATGGAATGGTAGAACTTCTCGTTACACGGTGCTTCTCATTTGGAAAAAGTGCTGTCCTTTGATCAAGGGTGCTTACTGTCCTTCGAAACTGAATGCTTTTTAATAGGGACTTGGAATTTGCTGATGAACCTTAGCATAAACAGGTCTTTAGTCAATAAATTTCTCTTGGCTAAATTTGGAGTGGGGACTTGGAACTTTTCTTGCGGGCCCACTTATCAGGTGTTCAATTTCCTTTCTATCCAGGGATTAAAGTTGATGCTGGAATAATGTTTGGCACAAAATTCGGTGATTAAACATCGTGGGTTGAGCCTTATGTCAGACTCTATTTAGCCTCACTTAGAGACAGGAGAGGGTTGGATACAAGTCATATAGTACTGAGGTTGGAACTTTATGCAATTAATTCACTTTTGGGACGTAGTCCTTATACCAGATGCTCGATTTAATATAATGATCCTAATCATCTATAATCTGCTCGTCAACTATACTTTGACAGAAATGCGTCGTTCGGCAGATGCTAGATTTAATATAATGATCCTAATTGTCTATAATCTGCTCGTCAACTATACTTTGACAGAAACGCATCGTTCGGTAGCACGTGTTGCAAGAAAAGTGGATGATGTCTTGCTTTGCGAACTAGAGCCCAGGGAGAGGAAAAATGGACAACTAGAAAATGTAAGATAAATTGGTGTCACAAAAAAAATAGATCAATCAAAGTACGTTCGTCGTTTTTAGTTTTTATTGATTCATGTTCTCAATGTGAGACAAATTTAATTACTGTAACAAAAGATAGTCATCAATCAAATTATGTTCGTCGTTTGCAATTTTTATTGATTCATGTTCTGAACTCTTCATTTCTTGCTTGTGTATTTCAGCTAAATAAGTATGTTTCCTCATTGTTTAGTCATGTTTCGCTGTTTCATATTTTACAAACTCTTAACTTTGACAAATTACAGGTTTACAGGGGAAACACAACCAGGTTTGATTGCGTGCAAAGATGCTGCGAAGAAACTGATTGATTTGGGACTAGTGTTTACACCGCTTGAAGATGTTATCCGGGAAACAGTAGAAAGCCTCAAAGCCAAAGGCTTCTTGAATCAGGAAAAATTATAATCTTAAGCCGTTTCAAACCTTCTCCAATTTCGCTTCTCATCCTATGTAATAAAGCAGTAACCAGACCATTTCTCTGTTTTTTATTGTCCATTTTTACGTTTAGGAAAATAACTTCGACATCTTATCCTTCAATTATGGTGCCCCCTGTTGTTTTTGTTTTCTTACTGCTTGGTTTTGAGAAATTTGAGGTTGCCTTGGGTCCTTTACCCCCTCCATGCCCTGCATTTCGAGCAAGAATAAAGAGAATAGTCCAAAACATGCATTAAACTATTAAAGTAATATATGGTTTTTTTTTTTAAAATATCAAGAACAGATAATTGGGATGAATGATGAGCAAAGTTCACTAATTATACTTCCCAATGACCAGCCAAATCCATAGATTGGGGACAAGGTTTGTCCATCTTGTTGTTTGGTAGATTAGTTTAGCTTCTGATTGGCACATGACAGGGGACCATTTTTCGAGTTTAGGTGCTGTTTAGTTGAAGCACAAGTTAGTTTTGAAATTTATTAGTCTGGCTTTTGGTTTTAGTCTTTTTTTTTTTTCCCTCTTGATTTCCCCCCTTCTTCTTTTAGATGAAAAGATAGATTCTTTCCTTGTAAAAGAGCTCCAAGCCATAAGGGTGGGCAAGATGATGCACATGGTCTGTTGCTGGCTTTTTTTTATGTGAGAGAGAGAGAGAGAGAGAGAGAGAGAGAGAGAGAGAGAGAGAGAGAGAGAGAGAGAGAGAGAGAGAGTTTTTGGAGGGAAGATGGGGGTGAGTGTGGAAGAATATGAAGTGGGCCGAGGCGATTGAGGCACATGGAATGCCAGAAGCTCCTCCATGATTAAAACTGCTCGTCCATCTCTCTCTCTCTCTCTCACTCACTCTCACTCTCTCTCCTGTGTAGTTGTGTGCATATATATATATCAATTGTCATCTTCCTTTATTTTCCTGGATTAAAAGAGGACTTGGGTCTTGGAAGCAGTTGGTTCAGCTGAGATGAGCAATAGTCCAGCAGTTGGTTCAGCTGAGATGAGCAATAGTCCAGCACCACCTTGCTCTAGATCCTGGTAAGATATTAGTACCTCTCTTATCCATGTTTACACATTTCCACTCATAACTAATCTACTCAAGCAACTTTTTCATCTTGTTTCCCTTTTGGGTTCAGATATTTGATGAATTGGGTTTTTAATTGTTACCTTCTCTTTCTGTTTTGAAGGTCTACCCTGTTCATATTTTTAGTTTTCCTTTTTTTTTTTTTTAAGTTTTAAACTTATTTAGTATTAAGTGGGTTTCTGATTGTTTTGCTCTCTCTCTCTCTCTCTCTCTCTCTCTCCTTTTATTTATTGTAAGTGGGTTTCTCTTTTTCCTTTCTTGAAGGTCTATTAGTGAGGATTCGCTGAGGAGGTACGTGTTCTTTGCAAGTGAGAGCTGCATTCAGGAGCTATTGTCAGCTTCAGACCCGAATAGAGTCGGGAATTGCAGCGATGGGTGGAAGGTTGTCACACTTGAAAATGGAGTGGAGATATCAAAGCGTAGGTCCGGGTCACTTCACACCTTCCGTAGCCGGTGGGTGTTAAGATCAGTCTCTCCTGAACAGTTTATTACTGTCGCCACTGCCATAGATGCTGCAAAGGTAATTAATTTGAGTTTTTAGTTTTGACTGTTATTACCTAAGGGATTAATATTATGGTGAGCTAAAAGTGAATGCAAGCATGTGGCTGTTTTCTTTGTTTTTTCGTCTGGGAACAAAGAAAACTTGTTTTGAAGAACTTTTTTCTGATTACCGTTTCCAAGGAAAATTTTCTGGAATTACCTCACTCCTTGGTCCTTAGAGACTGCCAGAAAGATGTTGTCAGAGCTTCGGATACCACTTTTAAACAATTGAGAAAGATTGAATGCGATGGTGTTTCGTTTAACTTTTCCTTCTTTTTGCTTCCGGAAACACGAAAAACAAAAGCCAAAACCAGAAACGGAGAAAACAAAATCATTACCAAAGTGGAGGAAAGGTTCTGGAATTGCCCATCACAAGTTCTCTCTTCTGTTTTACCTGCAAATTGAAAAAACAAGGCAAATATTCATCACGGATAGAAGTTTAACACTTTACAACATTATCTACTCAAAGAAGTCTTTGTATACATCTACAGACATGTTATGATTAACTTTTTGGTGGTCTGATATTCTTGGAACAGCAATGGGACCCAGATTTGGTGGAAGCTACTTATATAAAAGATCTGAAAGACAACCTCAGCATCATCCGGCTAAGGTTCGGGGAGAACTCCAAGCCTCTCTTTCATAACAGAGAGTTCATTGTCTATGAGCGACGCGAAACCATGGATGACGGAACTTTGGTAAGTAGTTTAAACTTGAAAAAAGGTTATAAAAAATGGGTTAGAGCCAAAGTTGTTTTACCAGAGACCATGGACACACAATAATTCACAGAAAGGACCAAAACAGTTTTGTCAGCACTATATTCTCTATGGATGGAGTCCACGCTTTCGTGCTTTTCTTTCGAATCACTCTCTGATTAATTCTACTAGCCTGACTTGGCATTTTCCTGGTTTTATGAAAAGTTAAATATTCCATTCCCCACTTGTTACATCAATCCTCGGTTGATTCTGTTCTTACTGAGACACGGTATTTTCTTAGTTTTTCAAGAAGCTAAATATTTCACTCCTCAACTTTTACAGCATCCCATGGCTAAAATTCTGTTTTCTAAAGTTCTTTTTCGGTGGTGAAGTATTTGTATGCATTATTAGGCCCGGTATCTGCTATATATGTGGGGATTAAATGTACCAGAAAATTAGACATGGAGAAAAAAATACTGTTTTTTCTTGATTATAATTGGATGTTTTTGTGTACTCGACAAGATCCTCTAGAGAGTAATTGGAGCGGGACTCTTTTGTCTATTCAGGTGGTAGCAGTAGCCTCACTGCCTAAAGAAATAGCAGCTGGATTACACCCAAAGCAAAATAATGCAATAAGAGGACTGTTGCTTCAGTCAGGATGGGTAGTTGAAAAGCTTGAAGATGACTCCTGCATGGTCACCTATGTTGTTCAGGTAAATTATTTTGATGCTGACCAAATTAAACAACCTCTGTGTGTGTGTGTGTGCTCTCACAATGGAGAAGCTGATGTTTTCCCCATTTTTGCATCACTTTTCAGTTGGATCCTGCAGGGTGGCTGCCAAAGTTCTTTGTGAATCGTCTCAACACAAAACTGGTTATGATCATCGAAAACCTTAGGAAATTAGTGCAAGCTTGTCCTAGTAATGGTGAGAGATGAAAAAGTAAAGGGTCTAGATTCTCTCCGATATTGGTCCCGAACCAGTCCAACAGTTCTCTCATAATGTACTTACAGAACCTGCACTTGGGGGCTCCAAGACGATCAAATACCATCCTAGTTTCAACCATAAACCATGCCAACCAGGGACAATCACTTGAAAGAATCAACTTCGAAAATGTAAAGAAAATCATCTAATGGAAGTTATCCATAATCACGATAGTCGGGCGCTCGCCCTCTCTCTCTCTCTCAAACTTTTTCATTTTGTAAAGAGCATTTCATTTATTTTGAAGATTTTGAAGATCAATACTCACATGGTGGGTGGTTAAATGTCATTATCTGTACGTGAATTGATCTTGAAAGAGGATGGTCCCAATTTAAGCTACTTGTAAGCTCGTGGGGCTAGTCATTCCTTAATAAAGTAATCAAGGCTGCATTTAGTTAATTAAGGTTATTGAGGATCCTATGAATGTTAATTAAACCTCAAGTAAACAACTGGAGTACCTAATAAACAGAGCTTTAAGAATTGTTTTTTCGATTTATTAACTCAATACAAACTTTTAGTGAAAAGGGGTTCCTAAAAGCAATAAATCCAATAGCTGTCATTAAAAGTTGGAAAAGTTGATCCAAAGTTGGATTATTTCATCTCAATTACATCCAGGCCCACTAAGAGTTTCACTAAACTTTCTGGAGTTTTTAAACGATTTATGTGAAGTAGACTGATCTGTCTTATAAAAATGTAAAAAAAGCTATAATCTACAGAGTGGAACGGACCTAAGACTTTTTGTTAGATACATTGATTGATATTAGTTATGTATGTATAATGAGAGAGATTGATTGATTTGCATTAAGCAATGCACGTCCACTCCAACCTAATCCTCTAGTTTGAATATCTGAAATAGTATATTTTAAAAATGGGTCATTTTCCTCCAAAGGTTACCTACTTTTTTCAAAATCCAATTGTTTTACTAGTGTCCATTGAAAATAAAAAAATTATAATGTAGATATATTCAAATAAATACATTCACTATTTTTTGAAAGATGCCTACAGCATAAAAGTTGAATGCACCTATCAAAATTATACGTACATGGAAAATCAAATAATCATCCTTAAAAATGGAAAATGGTTGAGAGTATGAGTTGGAGTAAAATTTAGCTCTAAAATAGACTAATAAATATTGAATATTGGAATGCTCTTAGTTATTAGAATCTAACTCGAGAATGCAATGCCCTAAACAACAATCACAAATTCACAATAGTTAACAAGGGGCTTGGCGAAATGTGCATGAAAAAGTAGTAATAAATACTTTTTCTCCCATGACGTCGCAAAATCTAATTAGAGCCATTGGAGGGTTTTTTTTCGGTTGTCAATTTCAGAGTCTCGGAATTAACTGGGATGCACGTTAACTGACTCGGACATCTGTTTATTAAAAAAAAAAAAAGTAGATAAAATAATCACAAGAGTTGCACTTGCATTTGCAATCCTATAATGGGATTCATTCTATGTCATAAGATTGCCAGCATAAAGAAATAAAAAAACATTGGATGGACATTTTGAACCATTAAATGTTGTTTAGAAAGGATGCCTTACAGAAACATACCATGTGAGAGAGGAAAAGAGATCCATTTACTACCATGACAATGACCTGACACTTCTTGAAACAACTCAAGTCCTCTTTATCATTAAAACTCCTAGTTGTGTAGTGTTTAGTGATATAGATCCCACCTAAAAGTATTGACTTCCATTATTTTATGAAAGTTGGAGTGGACATTCATAAACATATATATAAACAAAGCACATTTTTGGAGTTTGACTCCTGAGTAATTACTCCTATTAAGTAGTCACGGAGCAGGGTCACGTGGTGCTTTGGATAACTCTAGCAGGACGAGTACAACACAAATACGTGGGATCTATACATTTAGTTTTTTTTTTTTTTTTATCGGCAGGGGTCTATATGTTTTTTTGTGGAGCTCACAGGCCACAAGAATGTGTGGTGTGGTGTTGAAGGGTTCCAATAAGGGTGTACATGGTCCGGATCGGATCGGATTAGCATGAATCCAATCCTAATCCGCGAGTCACGATTTTTAGAAAATACAATCCGTGTCCGGACCAAAAGTCTCACGGTTCGGTTCCAATCCGATCCACGAGTCACGGATCGGTTCCGATTTTATCCACGGATTACATGTTATATATAAATAAGTAACAAAGTTATATATTTGAAATTTTACCTAATGGTGTAAACACAACTAATTACAGAAGAGGCCTTCGTTTGGATCTCACACTAATGGTGTAAACACAACTACACAACTACTAATTGAATCTACTATATGTTGTCACAAATCTTGAGTTTATTTACTCCAGATCAGCAATATTAGACTGCTTCCATGGGTCATCAATAAAAATACACATCCAAACACGGTTATCAACCTAGTTTTGAAAGAGATCACAATTTACCCCAGAAATAGATAACAAGTACATATAGTACAAGTTAGTGTAAATGTGTAATAGTTTAACCCCTAAGTTTTGAAAGATATCACGGTTTACCCCTAGTCTGTGTAGTAGAAGTTTGTGTAAAATTATGTGTGTGTGTATATATATATATTTAAAATTTATATATAATAAAAATCTCACGGTCCGGATCGGTTAATCCACGGTTTCAAAATCAAAATCCGTGTTCGGACCGCGCGAGTCACGGTTTACTAATTTTTCAATCCGTGTCCAGACCATTAATCCACGGTTAAAATCCAAAACGCGCGGATCGGTTCGGTCCGGACCGGATTCACGATTCACCGGTTTTTTTGTGCAGCCCTAGGTTCTAGAGTGTCACGTGGCCGTGCTCGGGAGCTCTGAATAGTTAGATCCTAGTCCTTTTCTTGAGCCACATGGGATCTATGCCCCACTTCCACGAGGTCCTTGTGGCCTGTCCTATTTTCCTATGCCCTCTCTGCCCCAAGGCCCAAGATAAGCTCTATGGGCTCTAATCCTAGTTGGGCTGGGCTCTGATCTTGCAGGCCTTAGAGAATGGAGTTTGGGCCATCTTTTTTTTTTTTGAAAGGAGTTTGGGCCATCTTTAAACCACACATTTCCAGTACTAAGATTTGACCTCGTTATCTAGGTTTTCTTACAAAAAAGAATGAGATCAAGATTCGATTTTCTCGACTCCTATCGATTGGCAAAAGAATAAAACAAACCCTCTTCGACGACAGTCGGTTCGAAGTATTCGTGCGAAAGGATTTTAGACTGCACTATTATGTCATGCATTAGTGCATTGCGCATTCCTCTTCTAGAGCCTATGTCTCGGCGTTCTTGTTCTCTGGCTAAAGTACAAATCTTTTGCATTCATATTGACAGCCCGCAGCCCAAGATACTTGTAGCAAACATAACTAACGTTGCACCTATCGATCAAAAAACAAAACAAAAAGTTGCACATTTTTTAGATTTTCATTTTGTTTGACCGTGACACCTTGATTAATTTTATCCGGTCAACCCCTCAAGCTTGTGGAAGTGTACAAGTTTAATTATCTGGAAAAACTCACACAGCTCGACACACTATGAAATTCAACTGCAATGAATTTATGCTTTCATTCCACGAAACATATTTAATAAGAGGTTGAAGAAAAGGGGTAAAAAGTTATACATAAGTACATATTTTATAAGAATTCTCGTTAATCGTAGAACTATTGTGACAACTGTTCATCGACATTTTGCATGCGGATCTTTGACAACTGACCGCTGAAACAAAAAAAAGAAAAGTACATACTTTATGACCTTCAAAAAAAGGAAAAAAAAAAGTACATATTTTATAAAGATGGTTTCCTAGAAAATTTAGAAATCCAAGGGATCACCGACATGTTAACTAGGGTTTGAAAAAACATATATTAATTTTACAGTCCGAAGTTGCAAGTGGAATTGCTACTAGGGAAGGCTGGCCTGAAGCATCCAATGCGCGCGGCAGATCTCAATGAGCAATGACTCGGTCGAAAATTAAAGAGAGAGCGGTCTTTTTTATATACGCAGCATGGTTTATTTGGCCGAAATATGAACATCCAAATAATCAATATTTGGCTGAAATTATTACGATCTGAATAATATATATCGGATGTCACATTTCCTTGAACTTATAAATCTTATTATCAACACCATACCGTTCGTCCAATAAAATTACGTAACATATATGTGTCCAATTCCTTCAATTATTAGTCCTGTCAAATAAACGAATTCATAACAAACACTTGAAAATTGTTCGCTTCTCCCACCATGTCCTGAACCTTCCCCCATGCTAGAATTGCCATGAAATTATACAAAACTCATATAGCTTTGCTCCAATTATTTTAGTTGTTTGATTTCAATGAAAGTACTTTCTTATGAATACTTCAGTCTCACTATGGATGACTTGCTTTTAACTAGACCAAAGAAATGACTTAATAAATATGCACATAAACTGGCCTAGACATTCCTAACCGTCGAAAGGTTATTTTTGGTTCTTGGAGTCTTAGTCCCGACATGGATGACTTGCTATTGATCGCAAAAAAAAAAAAAAGTCAATGTAAACGTAAAGCCCCCCTATCAAAAGATTCTTATAACACTATCCCAGTCCCTCACATGCTATTATATTACATACACATGCATGTTGAACGCAAAGCATGCCTCCTTGTGCGCTATAAACCTCCTTTAAGTCTCTACAAATCCCAACTTCTGCTTCTATTCTATTCACAAAACACATCCTCCCAGAAGGCTTTTCTCAAGTCTCAAACACCACTCAATCTCTCTCTCTCTCTCTCATCTCAATCCCCATACCAAAGAGCAAAGAGTTTTCTAGAGAGAGAGAGAGAGAGATGGGTGCTGAAGACTACTTACCAAAAAAGCATCATCAGTACCACAATCCCCATGCCACCAGGTACAAGCTGAAAGTACTAGTCCTGGTGATACTAACCAATCTCCTCACTTACTGCTTCTTCACCAGCACCCCTTCCTTCAACCTCCCCCCAATCACAAAATACACCCAACACCTCTCTCTCCCTATCACCTGGGAGCCCACCTCCGCCGCTCTCCTCCACGAGCTCAACGACACCCACCGCGATCTCATCGCTAGTCGCTCCCAGATCGCTGAGTTGACCCAACAACTCAAGTTCACCAACTTGATAGTCAAAGCGCTCCTGACGGATCTCCCACACCTCCGGGGTTCCGTTTTAAGCAACCAAATCAGCAGGGCTAACTCCACGATTCTCGACCACATTAATATTCTTTCTCACGAAACAAAGCTCGCTATCGGGCCGCACAAGCTCCCGCTCGGGTACTCGCCCCGGATGGGATCCGACGAGCTCTACCCTCCCGTTGGAGGAGCTTGTTTGAAGTACAAAGACGAGTTAAGTCAGTACATGACGTATACGATCGGAGGTGAGTGTCCGGTTGACGATGTGTTCGCACAACAGCTCATGCTCAAGGGGTGCGAGCCGCTCCCCAGGCGGCGGTGCCACCCAAAGGCGCCAACCAGATATAAAAATCCGACGCCATTGCCAGGCAGCCTTTGGACAACCCCACCGGACACGAGCATTGTGTGGGACCCATACACTTGTAAAAACTACAAGTGCCTCATTGAGAGGCAAAAAACACCAGGGTACTTCGATTGCAAGGACTGTTTTGACTTAAAGGGGAGAGAGAAGGCCCGGTGGCTCTTCGACCGAGGCCTCGACTACGGGATCGACCAAGTTCTAAACATGAGACCCCGTGGCACGATCCGCATCGGGCTCGACATTGGTGGTGGGACCGGCACGTTCGCAGCGAGGATGAAGGAAAGGAATGTGACCATCATAACCACTTCAATGAATCTGGACGGACCATTCAACAGCTTCATTTCGTCGCGAGGTTTGTTGTCCATGCATCTGAGCATTTCTCAGCGGCTTCCGTTTTTCGAGAACACCTTAGATATAGTGCACTCGATGCACGTGCTAAGTAACTGGATCCCGGACATGATGCTCGAGTTCACCCTGTATGATATATACCGGGTTTTGAGGCCCGGGGGGCTGTTATGGCTAGACCATTTCTTCTGCTTGGGGCACCAGCTGAATGCGACGTACGTTCCGATCTTGAATAGAGCCGGGTTCAAGAGACTCAGGTGGAATGCTGGTAGGAAGCTTGATCGCGGGGTGGATAAGAACGAGTGGTACTTCTCGGCCCTGCTGGAGAAACCAATGAGTTAGTAACAAAATGAAAAATGAAACTTGTGTTATGGTTCTTGATGAATGCACAACTAGCGTGCACGCATGATGATGATGATGATAGAATAGTTCACAAATATGGACGGAGGACACTCAGATTATTTACGTACCTTGCTTGTTTTTGCGATCCTTTTGGTTTGAAATATGTTTTATGGTTCTAATTGTATGATGAATAGACGAACTAGCATGCATGTATGCATTATGATGATGATTGAATTGTTCAGAAAGATGAATGGAGGAAACTGAGCTGAGCTGCTTTACCTTGCTTGTTTTTCCCATCCTTTTCCTTTGTCTTCCTTTGATGCGAAATGAAAGTACCAAAAACCAAAAACTAAACAGACACGAAGCACCGGATACAATGGAATTCCGCAATGTCAGAATCAAAATCCATGAGCCGTTGAAAGGAAAATTTCATCGTTTTAACTAACAAATATATCAAAGAAACCGGGAACATTTGGCATGGGAAGAATCTGAGCCTCGTTTTAATCTAGCAGCATAGCAGGCATTTTCATCATAATCAAGATATTCTACTTTACTGCAGAATATCCAGGGCAATCTTAATATAACAGAAGCAGTATCTTATTTTACAAGAAAAAATCCTAGATACTGTGCAATCAATGTTCTGTACAAGTATTCTGATTTTATCTCAGTTACAGAAGTTCAAACTCCAATGGAAGAAAAAAAAAAATCAGGAGCTAAGTAATCTAGGCATCTTGCCAATTCACAGGTAGGTTCTCCACCATAGGGATAGAAAGATAACAAGGTTGAAAGCAGCAGGTTACAGGTTATGCCTCAAAAAGAAGAAATTCGGATAGAAAATCGAGAATCTCACTGGGGCTCTAACTTGATGAAAGTGGAAAGGCCCCGCTATAAACAAAGAGACTATCATCGTTGTAAGGATGGATGTACCCTTTACTATCATCCACTTCAAGAGTTGCAGACGTGGAAGCCGAACCAGCAGTAGGGTTCAGACCGGCAATTTGCATAACATTTTCAATCTCTTTCACCACCTCACCCATTGCAGGCCTCTGATCTCCTTTTTCTTCAACGCAACTCATTGCAAGATCCACGAACTGCTCTAAACCCTTTGGCGTGGGGGACAAAATGGCAGGGTCAAGAATCTCGTTGAGGCCGTACAGGACTTTATCATTTTCCATTCTCTGTCTCACCTCTTTTACAATGTATTTTCCTTTCTCAATTGGCTGTCTTGCAGTTACAAGCTCTAGCAGTACCACTCCAAAGCTGTATACGTCGCTCTTCTCAGTCACCTGCTGGGTCATGTAGTACTCTGGATCCATGTAGCCCTACCACCAACAAAGAAATAACAATTTTAGTTTGAAATTCTAAGCCAAATATAATCTCAAAGTGTTAGCCATCACGGTTCAATAAAGTCATCGGATTCAGTATGTATGAATACAAGCAAGCTTGCGCTTTATATATGTAAGCAATGTGTTTCTTTTTCAACAATGGAAGAAGATGGCATGTTCTTTCCCTCTGCCCTGGAAAAAGAAAGAAAGGAGACTGCAGACAACACTGGACCGTAAAATGATTTAGAAGGGAATGATTTTTCATTAAAATAGGGGAGCTTATAAGCAATCTCCTTCATGAATAATTATAACAACCTGGCTACTTCATGCAAACTACTTCACATGAAACATTACCACAGTACAAAAAGAAATTTCCCCGTAGTCAATGACTTCTAAAAAGTGATTTATGTTTTACTCTGATTCCTACTGTGGTACAACTTACACGTACCCGGTTGCCGCTTTGCAGGAATGTGTAGAAGTGTGAGTTCATAAAACTTACGATGTGGTCCTACAAATGGATATACCATTTGCTGAAGTCTGAATGCTTTCAATCTTTTACAGTTAAATTTGTATTTTATAAATGATATTTGACCATTCTGCATAGTTATAAATCAACCATTTTAGATGAACTTGATATGGGTGCATATCAACAGGCAAACTAAGCATGTCAGACACACATCCGCTACCCTTTCTTACCCAAGGGTAGCATATCTAACATAGGTACTTACAATTCAATAATTTTGTAGAAGCATCCAATTCCAAATTTCGGCACCAAATTACTGTTGAAAGACAAGATAAAGAAAAAATTAACTGACCAATGTCCCCTTGACTTGTGTGGAAATATGGGTCTGTTCTGCGTTACTCATAGGCTTGAGAGACCAAAAATCAGCAACTTTTGCAGTCAAGCGTTCATCCAGTAAGATATTGTTTGATTTGATGTCCCTGTGTATGATTGGAGGGTTGGCAAGCTCATGGAGATATTGCAAGCCTCTTGCTGCTCCAAGGGCTATTCGAAGCCGCCTCATCCAATCCAACCTAATTCCTGTCTTCCCTGCATAACTAACATGTATTTAGTTGTTGGCTAATTGGATGCACTTGTTTTCAAAGGACATAGTCTGATACTGCAGGTCACGAACTTCACAAGGTCCCTTTTGGAGGTTTATGTGAAAAATCCAAGTTTGGAGGTTGAAGAAAGATTAAGCTACAGAAAACATTTTAACCCGGCCTTTCCTTCTTAACAATTTGTAAATAATATATTCTACTCTGTATTATATGATATACTAACACTCCATATTTCATACACAATCAACGCAAGCAAGGTGTTTACTCATATGAACAGTGATGAAAAACATGGATACTTGATTAAAGAAGAATGCCATTATGTCCATTGCTTATGAAATACCAACTGAAACACGAGTAGCAATAGTATCCGTGTTGAGTGGCATTTAACAGAAAAGGTTCCCAAGGTAAAATTATTTAGATTTAGCTGGGGCAAAGGTTAAACTACTCATACTTTGGAGGGGCTAAGTTGAAATCATTAAGAAGTCAGAGGGACCAAAAATCAAAATTTCTTTGTCAATATCAAAAACCCTGTGGGCAATGAAGAATATACTAGAAGATTGGGGGAGCCATGGTCCCAACCGCCAGCCATTGTGACTGCCAATGCCATGTTGGTGGAAAAGATTAGGGAAGTTTATTGAGTAGTGTACCTGAAAGACTCTCACTGAGTGAACCATTTGCAATATACTCGTACACCAACATTTGTTCTTTGTGATCGAAACAGAAACCCACAAGGCTGACAACATTCTTATGATGTACCCTGGATAGAAGCTCAATCTCCGTTTTGAATTCCATACTACCCTGCATGGATCCTTGTTGAGCCCTTTTGATGGCAACCAGTTGCCCATTGGGTAGAGTTCCTCTGTACACCTATACAGAAAATGAAAAGTTGAGAAAAAAAAGATAGGCAGAACCAAAAAAATACTTATTTAGGTACTTAAGACGCTGAGAAATTTGTAAAGCTAAAAGCTTTCAGAATTTAGGAATTAAAACAAAAACTAATGGAACCTGTGAGGAAAGAAAACAAAACAGTTTTTCATATATTCAGAATGAGTTCCCAATTAGACGTAAAGTTAACCCTTTAAAAGATTTACCAGTACACCCAGACAGTCCATTAATAACTTTACTTTTCGTTTACATTTACAAAAAAAAGGTGTGCAATTTTTTTGGTAATTCAGAAAGAAAAGAGCAAAAAATTCAGAGAATTTTCTCGATTCCATCAGATACAATGTAGATATGACATCATTGTATCCACGACTATTTGTCTTCCCTTCTTAATTTGAAGGGTGAAGGCATTCCATTGAGGATGAGGGTGGCTATGGTTAATCGTCAATAAGTAAGTTTGTAAGGCTGTAACTACAATGACTAGCATATTATGAAATAGCTATGCCGTTACAAAGACAACAAAAGCTTAATGAATAAACTTTACACCAGTAAAAACAATGTAGAAGTTGACCTTCCCGTATCCACCGGATCCAATACTGTTGGCTTCTGCAAAGTTGTTTGTGTATTTCTTAAGCTCGTCATATGAGAAGCACCTAGCTCCTTTTAAAAGAGGAACACCACCACTGGTTGTATTCGGGTCCCAAGAAGCTACAATGTTGTGACATTAAAGCAGTAAATTAAAACCAAGAATAACAAATGGTTCATGCGTAAATACATGGTTGAGAAAAACTCAAGATTTTACCAAAAGGATTGTTCACTTTATCAGCCTTCTCAGCTCTTCTCTTTAGACGGAAAGCATACAATCCTGCAAGTAGAGCCAATAGCAGAAGGACAGAACCACCGACTGCTGCGCCAATAATAACCCCACTATTTGAGGACTTGTTGGTACCAGAAGATCCTTCTGTATAAGAAAGATATTAGAATGAGACAACATAGTTCTCTCACATTCATTTTGCACTTACAAAAGTACTTAATACCTGCAAAATAGCTGTAAAGGTCACCGATGAAAAACAAGGGTCCGTAAGTGCTGGGAAGACTGAAAGTTTGGTTACTCAAGACATGTGCAATTCCAGAAATTCCAGTCTGATTGAAATGATCTGGGCCAGATGGAAAAACTTCTAGCCTTATTACAAAGTAATGATTTGTATCGGTGGTCGGATTACTCAGAGAAACTGAATCCACAGGAAGTTGATTGGACTGAAAACTACTCATCAGTGAACTCTGAATAGATGTATAGATGGTTGAGTTTCCAATGTCTGAGAAGGAAGGAGCCCTGAAGTATAGGGTGCCTGTGTATGGATATTCACATCTACAGTTGGGGCTAGAAACTTGATTTGAACTGCATGTAGCAGGAATACAGTTGTTCGGTGGGGTGGAATATGAAGAGTTGGACAGTTTAACAGCGCAGTATGTTTTTGTCCCTCCTGTTCCTATGCAAACTGGATTTCCTACTAGTCTGCAGGGAAAAAATAGGTGTACACCAATGAGGTTGTAAAATGATAATTGATAAACCAAAGAAAAGGTCGTAGATTTGTATCCAGGTGAAGCATAACTTCCACAAAGGAATCTAAACACATCTCTGTTCAGTTTTTGTTTCAGAGTTCAGACACAGTTTTCTTCTTGAAAGCTGCTTTTGAATAAGAAATGTGCATCATGTTTAGGTTGTATAATCATTTAGCGAAAAGGGTTTTCTGCACAATGTGAAGAAGATTCATTTTGAAACAACAATCAAACAGCTGAAGGAAAGAAAAGTAGATATCAAATGTCCAGGCATTATAACTTCAATAGAGAAAATAAATCTCAGATCTTCAACAAAATATAACAGTTAAAATGCCAAAAAAAATCAAATAAGTAAGTTAACTGCTTACATGAACTCAATGGTGATACCCACTGGCTCTGTAAAATTAGATATCAAATTGCTCTGCAGATCTACAAGTTCCAGTTGGTTGCTATAGCTGGAGCCCACATCCAAAGTGCCATTAAGCTGGTTGTTACTCAATGAACTGTCACACAGGCCAAAGGAAATTGTTGTTGGTTCTAAAATTCACGATAGAAGTCAGAGAACACATTTTTCATAAGTTCGGACTTCATAAGAATTGCAATATGATATGAGGTTGAACTAATACTCACACAGTCTGTAACTGAGGAAGGCTGAAGAGAACCGCTGGAACTGGACCATGAAGGTTTGTGTTCTCCATCACACTGCCAGCAAGACATTAGGGGAATTACATACATAGCGAAAATTTGGAATTTTCTGATCAAAATTTTTTGGGGGAACTTTCTCCTTACGATCACACTGATGACCTTTAACCTCCAACCTCACCACGCACAGACACTGAACTCTGTGCCAGATTAGGGTTTTTTTCCTCATTGACATCCTCCCTATTCTAGATCAGAGCTAATTCCTAACAGAAACAATATTATCTTTGCTTTGATAGTTAGCATCACCTAAAAATCTTACTAAGAGCTCGTAAAAGTGATGCCCACATCAATTTTGCGTAAAAGTGTCAGTTAACTGAAAAACATCAAAGAAAACAAGTTTGTTTCCTATTAGTCTCCTCTCATAAAATCCTAGAAAACTCATTCATCTACTTAGGAGTAAGACAGAAACAGAGTTTCTTTGAGGTCTCTATTCAGCGTGTATGAAAGATAAGCTATACACAATCATGAGGCTTGAGATGCATTATATACAGGGTAGGCCTATTATAAGTGAATTCGTGTGCTTTGATGAATTGACAGATATGATTCGATGAATGATTGATACTAGATTTTAAGAGATCCTTAATGAGACAATTCATTTACCCAACATCCAATACAAGTGATGGCTTAGTTATCCGGCACAAACGACCAAGAAAAACAAGCAGGGCATTATATTTTTTTGGTTAATAGGCAAAGTCAATCTACACAAGGCCCAGGATAAAACCTGATGGTGGAAAAGGACCCCAGTAGCATACCTTAAATGACTTGTATAACTTTTTTTTTTTTGATAAGTATGACTCGTGTAACTACCCTAGAAATAAATTGTCGAGACAGATTGAGATGGGAGTTCAAGAATGTGTATCGAGACAGATTGAGAGAAACTTACATTGTCGTCAAAGACTGCAAATTTGACAACCATGAAGGAAAAACTGATGCATCAAATGAGTTATTGCTCAAATCCCTGCAAGTAACACTTTCATCAAAGACCATATGGAGAAAAAATGCAATAGTGTTCAAAGGGGGAAGCAAGTAATTAACAAGACTGATCCAATTCTCCGGTTTTGCAAGATGATTGTTACTTACACGTAGGAGAGATAATTCATCCTTGAAAGATTGGGAAAGGGGCCAGTCAGTTGATTGTTTGACAAGTACCTGAAAGTGCAAAATTAGAAGCCTCTCAAAGTAAAGGGGAAACCTAATGCAGAATAAGCTCACTTCCCGCAAACAATTATAAATTGGCAAAGATTTTTTGTGGCTTACAGCACATTGACATTTGTGAGGTTGCTGAGCTGTAACGGGACAGATCCAGTTAACGAGTTTCTATCAAGTCGCCTGTTGCCAACACAAAATATCAATCAAACTCCAATCAAAATTCATAACTACGATGTACTTATCGTGATTGCATTCATGTGATCAAGATACTCACACCACCTCCAGAGTCTGTACTAGTGCTAGTGTCGAAGGGATGCTGCCATTAAGTAGGTTGTTTTCAAAAAGCCTGCTCAGTCAAAATCATATCACGATATCAAAATTCTATATCCCGGTTGAGAATATTATATACGAGAATTGGCAAATCTAGAAACTAAGCCCAATAGTCTAGTATACCGGCTGGCGGCCGCATGTAATCTCTCTTCCTGTTGCTCGCTTTTGTTAGGAAAAAAAAAAACATTACGCTTGGGATGCTATCAGGGGACGTGCTCCACAAACCAAACTCTCAACAGCTCGAAGAAAACTCAGAGGGACATTGTTCCATATACAGACAACCACGTTCACAAATTTACATTTTCTCCACTTTAACCTATTTGAAACCTCTTTTCCCTTGTGAAAACTTGCTTCTTAATATTGCTGTACAATAGTACAATTAAGCAAACTCCATAGACACAAAAGTCATAACATTTAGTCTAGTCCTGTCATTCAAGTACATAATGTGGAACACTAAAAGTGAATAGTTGTTCAAGGGAACTTACACATGTATTAGCGTCATGCTCGAACTAAAAAGACTAGGTGGGATTGGCCCAGAGAGCTGATTGTTTCCAAAATGACTACATAAAATGTTATATGCAAATGAACATCAAATACGAAACGGGATTGATTAACTTTTCATATGAACACACACTCACAAAGAGTTTAGACCTACAAGTGCTTCGTATTAACCAGCAGATTCAAACCAGGTGTGTTCCCACTAGAGACGGGGATAGTCCCAGAGAGGCTATTATTCGCCAGATCCAGCCAATAAAGATTTGATAGGTTACCAATTGAAGGAGGTATTTTCCCAGTGAAGCTGTTGGAATTAAGATACCTGCATGGGGGTAAAGAAAATCAAGAACAATGAGAGATGGTAATGTAAGGAACGGGCAATTACTCAAATAACATTTAGTCAAACATATGGTGCATGCGGTGCTCAGCTGAAAATTTCTGGAATACAGGCATTCAGTAGTTTAGATGGCGTAGATTTATGAAAAGGAGCATCTGCTGCAAGAATTAAATTCCCGTTTCCTTTCTTTTTATAGAAGCATATCGAATGCTTGTTTCTGGAAATAGGTTCACCTGGAGATGTCATGTGGCGCGGGCGACCAATTGTTGGTTAAAGTTGGAAATTTGAGAGCGTAGAAAGCCAAATTAATATGCAGGCGTGCATTAGATGATCTTACTCATCGATTGAAGTTTTTCATACTTTCAATCAAACCACAAAAATACTTTTCTTTCGCTCAACTACTACAGGGGATGGAGCAGTTTGTAAATGTGTGAGACCAAAAATACCAAAATCCAAATCCTTACAGAAAGCGCAGCTGCTGCAGCGACCCTATTGTGTCTGGAATGGGACCACTGAAGCCGCAACCAGGCAGGATTCTGAAATGCAAGTAGAAGCAATTGGTTAGTAAATGGTGTTGCAATTACTTACAAGCCAATACCCTATAACAACACTCAGAACTTTCTTACAGGTATGTTAACTTTGTCAAGCTTCCAATTGATGGAGTAAGAGGTCCTGTCAAATCGTTGTTGTATGAGAGATCCCTATATGCGGAAGCTGACAGTCAGACCTTACTTCGAACAATTCTTATGAGGAAGTACCAATGAAAACCCAACATAGCATAAATCAGTTGGAACATGAGAAGAGGAACATGAATAATTGTAGAAGACATACAGCGTCTCTAATTCTGACAACTGTGCAATGTCTCCAGTCAACTGACCAATCAAGCCCATGCTTGGCAATGTTCTGAAAATTGGAAGTGACAGTTAACTTTCAGTTATTCAAAAACGAATGAGCAACTTTCCACGAGTGGGAAAATACAATAGGGACTTACACAGATGTGACGCGCGAATTGGTGCACTGAATTCCAACCCAACTGCTGCCACATGGGTCGGTCCCATTCCAATTGGGTGGTACGTTCGTCCAGACATTTTTTAGAGCCTCCAGAGCAGCAGCTGGTTCATAAGATCATTAGTCCAATAAGTTTCCCCGTAAAGAAATTTTCTTCCATGTGTTCAAATACCACAGCCACACCTTGAACTTAAACTCTCCCCATTCCATGTAGATGGAAGCAGGGGGGTAGCTACGGATTAGAACAAGCATTATCGCAAATTTACTTTCTTATGGAAATTTATGAAGCAAATGTAGTGGGCATGAGAATCCAATGATGTTGAGGAAGATAAGAATAAAAGTAACATCCTTCCTCGAGGTTGCCCTCTCCTTGGATTTCATTTTACTAGCAGATATCGTAATTTTCTAGTTCAAGGTACTGCTTTGGTAATTATGCTTCCATTTCTGAATAATCAAGAACATCTTGAGTGACACATAACTGTATGCAGGCCAAGAACTTGCTGCTAAACCACATAAAATGATAGCAGATCTAAGACTAAGACTTCTAGCTTTCAGTGAGCAGTTAAAGATAGGTAGGTGTGAAAAACTAATATGTATTCCATAGGTTTGATCCACAGCCATAGACAAATTATTACCAGGCAAATTAAAATAAGATGACAGACAGATGTAACTAACCCTAAATAAGTAATTTACACAAATGTAAAACAGTATAATTGCTAAAGTCTAAGGATGTCTACAAATGAAACTTAGTATTGACATGTTCTTAGTTAACGTTGTTCTTTTTGGAAAAAACCAGTGATCCAGTTGGCTGCTTAGGCGCTAGGCGGGGGTCCAACACTTAGATTAGGCGGCCGACTAGTCGGCGCCCCCCTTCCGCTTGTCTATCGCCTAGTGATTTTTAGAACATTGGAAAAAACAGCAAGAGAAAGCAACCAAAAGAGCTCTAGAGTATGCTATCTTTTTCGCAAAATTTTGGATATTTTCGAGTGACGCATTTTATGAGAAACTAAGAACAGCTTCTTCTTCCTTTTTTTCCCTACTGGTGCTCTCTTTTGCAGAAATCATCAAACTCTAAAATAACTCACTGATGTCAATGAACTAGGACAAAACAAAAGAATTGAACTTACAGTCCTGAGGATTCGTCTTCCCCATCACAATGAGAAATTGGATGGCAATAACCAGCAGACAAATCTCAGTTCTTGAAACCATTATTCAAGAGGTAAACAAAATCACTTCAAAACCAGCCAACTGTTTCATTCAATTGCTCTTGTTCATAAGTAGAACTCTTCAGCAGAAGAAGTATTTCCATGATACCATCTACTCTCATTGACTATATTTTATATGTAATTACAAAATATTTGCAATAAAATAATGCAACTGCTCATAGAATTTTCCAACCAAATATCTCTTAATACCCCCAAAAGCCACTGCCCAAACCTATTAGTATATGTTTATTAATCCAGTTTTTGATAAAAGTACAAGGAGTATAGCTATCACCTAATTTATTTAATATAAAACAAAACAGAAATTTGGTCAGCTGGTTATTTGGTGGCACCAAAGTCAACAGTGTGAAAATAACCCACACGTCTAGGAACTCGGGGTAGGTTTTTGGTTTACCGAGTCTTCCTGAAGAAGAAGAAGAAGAAACTTTCAAGGGATGATCCTTTGGACACTTCTGATAAATAAATAAAAATAAAAATGAAAATTGCTTAGGACAGTTAATTTTCTTTTAGGTAAGACATTAGACCCTTTTCTAGCCCCGTCACAAAAGTATTATCCACATTTATCCCTCAAAAGATTAAGCGTGTAGTTGGCAAAGAGATCTTGCCTTGTGACTAAGGGTTTGCTCCGGTTATCAAAAAAGAACATACATGAATAACCCTTACCCTTTTCTAAGACTTCTAGTTTTCAGTGAGCAGTTAAAGATAGGTAGGAGTGAAAAACTAATATGTATTCCGTAGATTTGATCCACAGCCATAGACAAATTATTGCCAGGCGAAATAAGATAACAGACAGAAGTAACTACCCCTAAATAAGTAATTTACAAACGTCCAACAATATAATTGCTAAAATCTAAGGATGTCTACAAAAGAAACTTAGTCTTGACATGTTAATAGTTAAACCTTGTTCTTATTGGAAAAAAACAAGTGTTCTAAAAGTTAGCGACTTACGCGCTAGGCGGGCCGTCCAACGCTTAGATTAGGCGGCCAATTAGTCAACGCCTAATCCCGTCTAGGCACTAGAAGGCCGACTAGTTGGCGCCCCTCTTCCGCCCAACTAGGGCTAGCGATTTTTAGAACATTGGAAAAAACAGCAAGAGAAAGCAACCAAAAAATCTCTAGAGTGTGCTCATCTTATTCTCAAAATTTTGGATGTTTTCGAGTGACACATTTTATGGGAAACTAAGAACAGCTTCTTCTTCCTTTTCACTGGTATAATCTACCGATGCTCTCTTTTGCAGAAATTATTGAACTCTAAAATAACTTAGTCATGCCAATGAAGTGATGAACTAGGACAAAACAAAAGAATTGAACTTACAGTCCTGAGGATTCGTCTGCCCCATCGCAACGAGAAATTGGATGGCAATAATCAGCAGACAAATCTCAGTTCTTGAACCCATTATTCAAGAGAGAAACAAAATCACTTCAAAACCAGCCAACTGTTTCATTCATTTCCTCTTGTTCATAACTAGAACTCTTCACTTCAGCATAAGAAGTTTTTCCATGATACCATCTAACTCTCATTGAATTCCCAACCAAATATCTCTAAATACCCCCAAAAGCCACTGCCCAAACCTATTAGTATATGTTTATTAATCCAGTTTTTGATAAAAGTACAATGTGAACAAAGTATCACCTAATTTATATAATATAAAAACAAAACAGAAATTTGGTTAGCTGATTGTTTGGTGGCGCCAAAGTCAACAGTGTGAAAATAACCCACACGTCTTGGAACTCGGGGTAGGTTTTTGGTTTACTGAGTCTTCCTGAAGAAGAAGAAAAAGAAAAAGAAGCATTCAAGGATGATCCCTGCACTTCTGATACAAGAAAAATAAAAATAAAAATTCCTTAGGACAGTTAATTTTCTTTTAGGTAAGACTAATCCCTTTTCTAGCCCCGTATTACCCATGATATTTATCCCTCAAAAATTAAGCATGCAAGGAATATGGTGTTCAAACATCACCATTTACCTAGCTATAAATTATTTACACTCATTTACCCGTGTTTGCCCCTCTCGCGTGTCTACCTAGTTATAAATTATTTACACGTGTTTACGCTTGTTTTGGCCGCTCTCCCGACACGCGAGGGAAAGTTTTGAAGACAAACAATAAAATTACTGATCATGAAGCCAATTCATACAAGACTTTGTTATGACTTTAGTTGGATTCTCCGACTAGTGGACAATGAAAATGGATATATATAAATTGCTGACTGGATAACATCAGATACAATGGAATCAGTTTCCATTCAATTCATTTTCAATGGAGGGTGAAATCCAAGTTGCCAAATTGTACATTGCAATAATGAAAACAAGCTGGATTAATGTCAAACATATTATTTTTCATACACAATTTGTCTCTATATGCATATAGGGAGGTAAGGTTGACCCAAGTCTAAGGTGCTTGTAGGGTAAAGATGACGTCTTCTCAAAACCTAGGCTCTTCAGAAGTATTTCAGACGGTTCGAATTTTAAATACGTACACTCTTGGCAAGAGTGTATTTAAAATAAATCTTATTGGCAAGAGAGTGTATTTAATATAAATCTTATTGACAAGTGTATTTATAATTCAGACCATCCAAAACTGTGGTGGACGCGACGGATACAGTGAAGTGTTACCACCCAATTTTCCCTCCAAATATGAAACCACCCAGTCCTAAAGGACCTAAACCATTTTGATATACCCGGTTCGCTCGTGGGTAGTAGGGGAAATATGCTTATACGTGCAAATTATAATTTATACCAAGAGAGGGTATAAATTATAGGAGTATATACATAAATTATTATTGCCACTTTTGAATAAGTCAAAAGTATTTCAAAAATATAATTACAGACTGAGTCAATATTATAGTAATTACATACTCATGTGTACACTCATCTGACTGAGTCAATATCCTCTCCCGGACTGGACAGACGGTTGTTGGAGTGACGGCTGTGGTGTCGGCAAATTTCGTAGACCTTTTTGACTTCACTTTGGCCAAAAAAATAATATGAATATCGTATTGGTGTACCGGTATATCCAACTTAATTTTTGGCTAAATAACCAAAACCACCCCCGAGGTTTCTTGAAATTACAAAATTTCCCCTCACTTTTGAAAATAGGAAAAGTAGAAAATGAAAAGTATTTTAGCTCCTCAACCCCTCTTTTTCACTTCTCCTCTCTAAAACTCTCCAAATTGAAAACTCATTATCCTAAAATGTGTTTTGCCATGAGGCTGTCGAACACCCATAAGTTAAAAATGAGAAAATGAGACAAAGTGTGTTTGATAAGGAGCAAAGCTATAGATTTAAGACCCTGGGACTCTATTATGAAGCTTCTTTTACTTTTATGCTAAAAGTTGCAGCTTGAAGCACTGAACAATTTTTCCCAATTCTACTAGTTGGAGAAGCACAAAATCATTTCCTAGCTCTAGAATTCCACATACATTCTCTCCTGTATCTTGATTTGTCGGCGGGGGTTGCTCTCTCTAGTGTGTAGTATCAAGACCGTCAGATGTTTTTTCAATGGCTTGAATTTTATTTCGGCCTTTGTTGATCTGAGCTATTCATTGCCAAGATTAAATCCGAGCCACTGATTGCCGAGATCAACAACACTAGGGCTGCCCACCAGGAGTGTACACCAACACCCTGGGTCCGTCCTGATTCCACCTTCCTAAGTACTTGTAAGTTTATTTTAATGCATTTCAGTAAAGTTGTTTTCAGTTATGGTCTTTCATTTTCATTATGAATATGTGAGGCTAAGTTAATTACTAATAGGGCTAAGATGAAAATACATGGATTGTATATTTTTATTTATAATCACTTACTATTAACTTTACTTCTTAAAGAAAAAAAAAAAAAGCTCAAATCAACATTGATGAAAAAGTTTTTCTTACTCATGCTTGGGACACATATATCCGGAAAATAAATCCGAACATGATATAACCCAAGTTGCTCAATAAATGTGGATCTTATGTACGTTTTGGAGAAATCAAGAGTTTGAACTGTTTTGGACACTAGTAATTGAATGTCCATGGCACTATTCTGAGGAAAATTTCTTAAAACCCAAAAAAAAAAAAAAAAAATAGCCCTTCTGCCCATGGCTTGATTACACTTGTTAAGTAACCTTATGTCGTTATCAATCACTGGCAATCAGCAAAAACAAAAAGATTGCCTCAAGGCTGTGTTTTGGATTATGGAAAAGGTAATAATAATAATAATAATAATAATAATAATAAAGAGCATGCTTGCGTGTTGACGAGCACGACGATTGACTTCTAAATGGAAGACACTCAGGTAATTGCCCTTGCTTCTTGTTGCTATTCTTTACTTTTATATTCCTTAGTTGCAAATGAAAGTAACAAAATAGAAAACCGAAGACCAAATTCAAGGGTGTCTGACCATGTTTGAAACAAGGAGAACCCATGAGCCACTGAAAAGAAAATTTCATCTTGGTAGCTAAGAAACATACCGAAGAAACCAGCATCCTTTTCTTGCACCAGAAACATATATTCATAACCAAACACTACAAAGTGCAAGGGACCCAAAACATTCAAACAAGAAGAAGAAAAGACAAACAAGAAGAAGACGAAGAAAAAAGAAAAATCACTCTAAAACTAACAGTCACATTGCGCGTTGATAGAGAGTGGAGGAAGATGGAGGATTCACATATCAACACCTGGAGCTCAACGTCCCTTTGTCCTACCTCAGTTGTTGCTCCTGGGAGCCACCACCGTTGCTCTTGGAGAACCCATAGATTTGTCGCCAAGGCAAATCGGAGCTAATGGCTAAATAATCTAGAAAAATGATGGGGTTGTAGAGTTTGAACACAATAAACAAAGGTAATTTTATTGATTACAAGCACTTGTACATTTAAGTTGTGTACAACAACACGCACTATCACTCACACTGGAAGACTCTCTTGCATACAAGAGATAGTACACACACAATCTAAGAAGACACTTTAACTTTAGACACAAATACTTTAGTACTTGGACACCTCACACTTAGACACTCACTCAACTTGGAGTATCTCTCTCTTGCTCCTTATTAGGACTCTCTCTCTCTTGTATTCACATGCATTGCCACAAATGAAGACCTCATCCCTATTTATAGGCACCAAGGGATAGTTCTACAAGCACACACCACTCACTACTTCTAAGTGCTTCTAGAGAAGCCCATAAGCTTCCATCATATTCCGGAATATTCTTATACCATCCGGAATGTTCTAGTGTAGTCCAAGTATTCCAGAAGTGACCGGAAGACTCTAGCAAAGTCTAGAGGATTCCGGAGCATTCTAGATAAGTCTAGATATTTCCGGAATAATCCGGAAGTTTCCGGCGACGTCCGGAAGATTCCGGAAAACTCAAGAGAGGTGGTGATGATCTTCAATAGGGGTTGTAGGGGAATGGAATTGGGGGAGAACATCTCTCCTGAAGAGATGAGAATCTGAACCAGCATCCTTGACACATGGAGAATCTGAGACTCGGGTGAATCAGTAGCACAGGATGCATTTTTATCGTACTCAGAAAACCACAATATTGTAGTACCATTTTACTGCAAAATATCCTGGGAAATTTCAATATAACAGATAGCAGTAGCTTATTTTACACAAAAATCACAAATAGACTACAATCTATATTATGCACAAGTTTAGCGGGGGAAAAAAAAACTTTAGTATGCACACATGCAGAAGTTCAAACTGTCAATGAAAGTGAAAAAGAGTAGAGTATTCTTGCCGTGGGATTAGAAACATCACAAGGCTATATATTCCCTCCTCCGTCCTGATATCGAATTGAAATCCATAATCCTCACAGGTTTTAATTGGATGAAAGTGGAAAGGCCCCACTATAAACAAAGAGGCTATCATCGGTGTAGGGATGGATGTCCCCCTTAGTATTATCCACTTCAAGAGTTACAGAAGTGGATGACGAATCAATATTAGGGTTCAGACCAGCAATTTGCATAATGTTTTCAATCTCTTTCACCACTGCACCCATTGAAGGCCTCCGAGCTCCCTCTTCTTCGACACACTCCATTGCAAGATCCACAAAGTTCTCTAAACCCTTTGGTGTTGGATCCAAAATGGCAGGGTCAAGAATTTTGTCAAGACCATACAGGACTTGATCCCTGTCCATTCCCTCCCTCACCTCTCTTACAATGTATTTGCCTTTCTCGATTGGCTGTCTTGCAGTTACAAGCTCTAGCAGTACCACTCCAAAGCTATATACGTCGCTCTTCTCAGTAACCTGCTGGGTCATGTAATACTCTGGATCCATGTAGCCCTACCACGAAAGGAATACCAGTTTTAGTTTGAAATTCTAAGCCAAAAACTTCATGACTCCAACTTGGTCGGATTATCTATGCATCAATACATACATGCACGCATAAATGATGTGTTTCATTTTCAACAACAAAGGGAAAATTTACTGACCATTGTCCCCTTGACTTGAGTGCTAATATGGGACTTATTTGTATCACCCACAGGCTTGGAGAGACCAAAATCAGCGACTTTTGCATTCAAACGTTCATCTAGTAAGATATTGCTTGATTTGATGTCCCTATGTATGATTGGAGGATTTGCAAGCTCATGGAGATATTGCAAGCCTCTTGCTGCTCCAAGGGCTATTCGAAGCCGCCTCATCCAATCCAACCTAATTCCTGTCTTTCCTGCACAACTAACATGTATTTAGTTGTTGGCTAATTGGACGCACATGTTTTCAAAGGACATAGTCTGATACTGCAGCTCATGAACTCCAGGTTAGTCTGATACTGCAGCTCATGAACTCCAGGAGGCGTTCACTCGTGTAAATAGTGATGGAAAACATCAATATTTATCAACGAGGAATAGCATTACAAGAAGTACCAACTGAAATGTGACTAGCATCAGTAGCCAAATGTTGTGTCTGCCACTGTCCATGTTGGTGGAGAAGATTAGTAAAGTGTTTTGAGTACCTGAAAGACTCTCGTTGAGTGTACCATTTGCAATATACTCGTACACCAACATTTGTTCAGATTGGTCGAAACAGAAACCCACAAGGCCGACAACGTTCATATGATGTACCCTGGATAGAAGCTCAATCTCCGTTTTGAATTCCATTCCACCCTGCGCAGATCCTTGTTTGGCCCTTTTGATGGCAACAAGTTGCCCATCCGGAAGAGTTCCTCTGTACACCTATACAGAAAATGAAAAGTTGAGAAAAAGAATGATATACAGCACCCAAAAAAAAACTGATTCAAGTACTCCAGATACTGAGAAATTTGTAAAGGGAAAAAGTTTCAGAATGAAGGAATCCAGACATAGAATAAGGGTATCTATGTGGGAAAGCCGGAAAGAAGAAGAAGAAGGTTTTTCACTTTTTTAGAATGAGCTCGCATGTATAAGTAAGCGAGAAGCGAGTTGCGAGCTAAAAAGGTCATTTCCTCTTTCTCTAATAACGAATAAGGTAAGGTTTTCAGCTAAAACGTTTTTCACATATTTAGAATGAGCTCGCACGTATAAGTAAAGTTTGGCCATTTACATGATTTATCAGTGATACACCTGGATTGTTTTGTGAACGAGACTATCATTTTGAGACAGAAGGAGTAATAAATTGATAATATTCTAGGATCTAAGAGGTGAGGTGCGTTCTATAAATTTGAAGAGAGTGAAAGGAAATTTGAAGGGTTGCCTCAAATTATGTGGTCCGCTAGAGCACTTATTCCATGCTTTGATTCCTCAAATTTTCTGAAATTCGACATTTGAGAGATCTGCTACCCTAATGACTTGCAGTTTATGAAAGTATCTACGTCTTACAGGACAACAAAAGGTTAATGAATAAACTTAAAACCAGCAAATAGAAATGTAGAAGTTAACCTTCCCGTATCCACCGGATCCAATACTGTTGGCTTCTGCAAAATTGTTTGTGTATTTCTTAAGCTCGTCATATGAGAAATACTTAGCTCCTTGTAACACAGGAACAGCTCCACTGGTTGTATTCGGGTCCCAAGAAGCTGCAATGGTGCAACAAAATATTTAGCCCTAGAAAAACATGTTGCGTAAATAAATTGTTGAGATGAGCTTCTGATTTTACCAAAAGGATTGTTCACTTCAACAGCATTTTTAGCTCTTCTCCTTTGACGGAGAGCATAAAATCCTGCAAGGAGAGCCAATAGCAGGAGGATAGAACCACCAACTGCCGCTCCAATAATGATCCGACTATTGGATGAATTGTTTCCTTCTACATAGGAAAGAGATTAGAATGAGACAAAATAATAGTTCTCTCACGTTCGAGAAAAATTTTCAATGCCGAGCGGGTACCACCATGTGGTACCCATGCACATCTCAGTCATCGGATGATCCGAATTTTAGAGAGAAAAATCTGGGCCGTCCAAAATATTTTTGGGACGGCTGGGATGGGCGCTTGGGAACCATGTGATGCCTGCTTGGCACTGCAAATTTTTCCCTCACATTTGTTTTTCACTTAGGACAATACTTATACCTGCAAAATGGTAATAAGGGTCAGTGCTGAAAAGAATGGGTCCATAGATTCTGCGAGGAGCTAAAGTTTGGTTGTTCTTGAAGACAAACGCAATTCCAGAAATTCCCGAGTAATTGAAATGATTTTGGCCAGATGGAAAAATTTCTAGGCTCATCTCAAAGGACTGATCTGCATTTGTGGTCGGATTACTCAGAGAAACTGAATCCACAGGAAGTAGATTGGACAGGAAACAAGTCATCAGATAATCCGCGAGAGTTGTATAGATAGACGAGTTCGGGTGAGAGAAGGAAGGAGCTAGGAATATTAGGGTGCCCGTGTAAGGATATGCACATCTACAGTTGGGGCTAGAAACTTGTTGTGAATGGCATGCAGGAGGGATACAGTTATTATACGGGGTGGAATATGAGCCTGAGATGAAGGAATTTGATGGGTTGACACAATATGCGTTTGTCCCTCCTGTTTTGCAATATGGATTTTCTACAAGTCTGCAGGAAAAACAACAGAGGTAGTAGTAAAATGATTGTTGACAAATCAAAGAGGATAAAAATGCCCAAAAAAATCAAATGAATGAGTTTCCTGCTTACATGAACGTGACATTGGTATCATCCGCGCTCTCTGTTAAACGAAAATCAGATATCGAATTGTTCTGCAGATCTACAAGTGTCAGCTGGTTGCTGTAGTTGGAGCCAACATTCAAAGAGCCATTAAGCTGGTTGTTACTCAATGAACTGTCAGACGTACCAAAGAAAATTATTATTTGTCATAATTCAGAATAAAAGTTACAGAACCAGATCTTGTTGAGTTAGATCTAAGGAGGCTACAGCTTCCATGAGTTTGGACTCCAGCGCAGCATAAGAATTGCAATATGAGATTAAACTAATACTCACACAGTCTGTAACTCAGGAAGGCTGAAGAGCGCGGCCGGAATGTGAGCAACAAGTCTTGTGTTGTCCATAAAACTGCCAGTAAGACATTAGGGGAGTTACGTGTAATAGTTAATAATTTGAAACATTTTTATCATGAACTTTCTCCTTTTAGTTCCAAGCACACAGATGCTACGTTAGGGTTTTTTTTTCCCTTGACATGACTTGCTCTAGGCATAAAGATAAGTCAAAGGTTAGGAGACGTAAATTTAGGACATCCCTTCTCTGGAAGGGAACTAGGTCCTAACACGAACAATGTTATATTTTCTTTGAAAATTAGCATCACCTGAAAATCTTATTAAGAGCTCGTGAACATGATGTCCACATCAATTTTTCCTAGACGTGCTCAATTAACTGAAAACATCGAACAAAACAAGTTTATTTCGTATCTCAAGCTCCTCTTAAAAAATCCTACAAAATTCATTCATCCAAATTGGAGTGAGACAGAAAAGGAAAGGGTCTTTGTGATATCTATTCAGTGCATATGGAAGATAAGCTATACACAATCATGGCTTGCGATGCAGTATGTATAGAGTAAGCCTATTATAAGTAAATTACTGTGCTTTGATGAACTTGATGGTATGATTCGATGAATGATTGACACATTTTAATTAAGAGATCCCTATCGAGACAATTCTTTACCCAACAAACTATACAAGTGATGGATCAGTAATCTGCAATAAATGACCAAAAACAACCAGCAAGATAATGTAATATTTAATAGGCAAAGTCAATCTATATGAGGTCCAGGATAAAACCTGATGGTGGAAAAGGACCCCGATAGCATACCTTAAATGACTCATGTGACTTGTGTAGAATTAATTAGAATGTTCACTTGAAGTGCAAGTATGTGTCATGAGACGGATCAAGAGATACTTACATTGTTGTCAAAGACTCTAATTGTAAAAGCCACGAAGGAACAGATGATTCGTTGAATGCGTTATTGCTCAAATCCCTGCCAGCAAAATTTTCATCAAAGACCATGCAGAGAAAAATGCAGAAGTCTTCGAAGGGGGAAGCAAATAATTAACAAGACCGATTCATGCCCCCAATTTGGCATGGTAAGTGTTTTTTTGTTGCTTACAGCACATAGAGATAAATCAAGGTTGAAAGATTGGGCAAGGGGCCAGTCAGTTGATTGTTTGACAAGTATCTGAAAGGGCAAAATTAGAAGCCTCTGAGTAAAGTGAAAACATAATGCAGAATAATCTGACTTCCTGCAAAAAAGCCTAAATTGGCAAAGAATTTTGTTGTTGCTTACAGCTCATAGAGATTTACGAGGCTACTGAGCGACGGGACAGGTCCATTCAACGAGTTCGAATCGAGACGCCTGTGCCAACACAAAACATCAATCAAACTCTCATTGAAATTCATGGCTACAATGTACTTATCGTGATTGCATTCATGTAATCCAGATACTCACACCACCTGCAGCGACGAGACTAGAGCTAGTGTCGAAGGGATACTGCCATTAAGTTGGTTGCTTTGAAACAGCCTATTTAATCAAAATCATATCAAGAAAAACTCAGGATGAGAATAATATATATGAGGAAAACTGCGTACACACTTAAGCAAGTCATAACATTTAATCTAGTCCTGTCATTTAGTACATAATGTGGAACACTAAAAGTGAATAGGGTTGCTCAATGGAACTTACACGTGTATTAGCATCATGTTTGAATGAAAAAGAGTACGTGGGATTGGACCAGAGAGCTGATTGTTTCCAAAATGACTGTAAAAAATGTTATATGCAAGTGAACATCAAATACACGACAGGTTAACGTTTCATACAAACACACACTCACAGAGTTTAGACTTACAAGTGCCTCGCATTAACAAGCAAATCCAAACCAAGACCAGATGTCGTCCCACTAGAGACAGGGATAGTCCCAGAAAGGACATTATTCGTCAGATCCAGCCAATAAAGATTTGACAGGTTGCCAATTGAAGGAGGAATGGTCCCACTGAAGCTGTTGTTGTTAAGATACCTGCATGCGGGTAAGGAAAAGGAAAAGCATAGAGAGACGGCAATATAAGGAACTGGAAATTACACAATTAATAGTTAGTCCAACATATGTGCAAGCAGTGCTCAGCTGAAAATTTCTGGAATAGATACATTCGTGCTGGTATAATCGCACTCGGCATTCAGTAGTTTAGATGGCGTAGATTTATGAAAAGGAGCATCTGATGCAAGAATTAAAGACATAATCTAGATCCCACATTTCCAGTTCCCTTTCTTTTTATGGAAGGATTACCGAAGGCTTGTTTCTGGAAATAGTTTACCTGGAGAGGCCACATGGTGTGGGAAACCAATTGTTTGTTGAAGTTGGAAAGTTTAGGGTGCATAAAAAGCCAAATCAATCCACAAGCACGCATTAAATGATCTAACCTAATGATTTACAAACTTCACATTTTTAAACCGTCAATGACTTTAAGATGAAACTTTCCAGAGAGTAGTCATTATTTACTATGTCAAAAAGTTTGCAGAAGCTTGGAGTCAATGCTATTTCCATTCTGCTGATCATAAGAATTAATTCAGGGGATGGAGCAGTTTCTACGTAAATGCGTGAGACCAAGAATACCAAAATCCAAATCCTTACAGAATGCTCAGCTGCTGCAGGGACCCAATTGTGTCGGGAATGCGACCAAAGAAGTTGCAACTTTCCAGGGCTCTGAAACGCAAGTAGAAGCAATAGGTTAGTAAAGTGTTATTATATGTACTTATAATCCAAAAACCTGTAACAACAATCATAACTTTCTTACAGCACTGTTAACTTCGTCAAATTTCCAATTGCTGGAGTAAGAGGTCCTCTCAAACCGTTGTTGTACGAGAGATCCCTATATGCCGAAGCTGACAGTCAGACCTCACTTTGGACAATTCTTATGGGGAATTACAAACCACAAGCTAAGGCACATATGTCCAGTGTGACTCAACAATGCTTTACAAAATCAGTTGAAATTGGATCTAAAAAGTAAAACAACACATACAGCGTCTGTAATTCCGATAACGGCGTAATGTCCCAGGTAAACTGACCAGTCAAACCGATGCTTCCTAATTGTCTGAAAATTGGAAGCGACAGTTCACTTCAGTTATTGAAAAACGAATAAGCAACTTTCCACAAGTAGATGGGAAGATACAACATGGGATTTACATAGATGTTACACGTGCATTGTTGTTGCACTGAATTCCATCCCAACGGCTGCCACATGGGTCAGACCCAACCCAATTGGGCGGTGTGTTCGTCCAGGCATCTTTGAGATCCTCCAGAGCACCAACTGGTTCACAAGATCATTAGTCCAATAGTTTCCATGTATACATATACCACCTCAAAACTCACCTTTCCATTCCTTGTGGAAAGGAAAATAAGAACAAAAGTAACATCATTCCTCGAGGTCGCCCTCTCCTCGTATTACGTATTTCGAGTTCAAGGTACTGATTTGGTAATCATGCTACCATTCTAAATAATCAAGAACATACATGAATAACCCTTGCTACTGAGTGACAAATATCCAACCATATTAATTGCTTAAATTTAACGATACCTACTACTTAAAACTTAATCTTGTCATGTTCATTGTTAACCTTGTTCTCGTAGAAAAAGCGAAAGAGAAAACAACCAAAAGAACAGATTTTGATGTTTTCAAGTGACGCATCTTATGAGAAAACAACCAAAAGAACAGCTTATAATCTATTTGTGCCCTCTTTTGCAAAAATCATCAAACTACTCTAAAATAACTTAGTGATGTCGATGAAACTAGGACAAAGCAAAAGAATTGAACTTACAGTCCTGAGGATTCGTCCGCGCTGTCACAACAAGAAATAGGATGGACATAACTAGCAGACAAGCCTCAATTCTTGAACCCATTACCCAATAGAGAAATAAAATCACTTCAAAAAGCCAATTGTTTCATTCATTTCCTCTTGCTCATAATTAGAACTCTTGAGCAGAATAAAGTTTTTGCATGATACCAATTACTCTCATTGAATGTATTATAGTATATATATGTACTACGTTGCTGCAATACGATACTGCAACTAGTCCTAAAAAATTTCTATTACCCCCCAAAACGACTGCCAATACTCAAACAACTAGTCCTAGTACCGCTACACTCCAATCACCTAATTTCTGTGATATAAAACGAAAGAAAACGAGTAAAAACAAAAGCGTAATTGGTTAACTGGTTATTTTCTGGCTCCAATGTCAACTATGAGAAAATAACCCACAAGTCTTGGACCTGGTGGAGGCTTTTTCTTTGCTGAGTCTTCATGATGAAGATGAAGAAACATTCAAGGGATAATCCTTGAAACAGCTAACATCTTATTAGATAAGTCATTAGACCTTTTTCTTAGTACTTGAAACTACGGAAGTATATCCAATTAAATTCATTTTCAAAGGAGGATTCATTCCAAGTTGCCAATTGTGCATTATACTAATAATCATGAAAACCAGCTTAAGAAATTTGAATTAGAGGTTTTATGTGTAACGTCAGTACCTTGTATAAGTTGCCATCAAATATGCTTTGCTCGATTTTTAATTGGGTTTTACTCTGTATTTAACTGGCAGACCATGGAAATGGTCCAGAAATAACCCAAGCAAAATTACTACGCTTGTACGCCAAATGCACGGTCTGCACCGTCCAAAAGCATTTTTGATAGTCTGGATTGGCCTTTACTTTTTGACCGGTAAAAGTTAACTTTACCGGTCAAAAAGTGTTTAACATCCGGACCTTTGATTAGTTGAAATGAACAATTAAAATGCATGTGTATTTTGCACGTCTGTATGCTTAGCCGGACTGGCTCCCAAGTTATTAAGAAACAGAATGTAACACAAGTATGCAGTGCTCGAGGCTTGGGACTTAGAAGTTTTCTCTCTTCTAAGATTTCAGATTTGAAACATGGTAGGTGTTATCAACTATTTGGGGTAAGTCCATATAGAGTTTTGCTCTAATATTAAATGGGGCTCTGCTGATGGACAGTGGGATTGGACTACGAGGATTAATTGAGGTGCAGCAGAAACCTGGATATCAAAAACATGTAGGTGGAGGGTTCATGACATCAAGTCAACATATCTGTATCGATATTCAATGTGTGTGCTTACATATACATTGTGTGCTTGTATACAAGTACATATTTGCGGCTGTAATTCCATATCTGGTTAGCAAAAAAATGTTGGCGTACATATTTGGTTAAGCAAGATGATTAGAGATTACGGACTTAATTAAAAAACGTGCTTCCAAATCACGCTTTTAAAAGTCGTGTTTGCTGAACACGCCTCTGTTCTTCACCTTACTGCTTCTTCTCCCCTTCGCTTCTTCTTCGTAACTTTCTCTCGTATGGACCCCTAAAAAATATTTTAAACACATTGAATGGTTCCGATCATCAAAATTTGATTGAAAAATACCTCGTCCGGACAATCCTGGACCGTAACTATCCCAGATTGGATAGTTACTCTATTTATTGGTTCTTATCTTCTTGGTAAATGCGTTAAATTAATTGGGTCATGTTATATATAACACCCAAAATAGACGTTCTAAAAAATCTGTTTAGTATAATATTTTTTTCCTTGAATAGTCTACTACTCTACAACTGACTTTTCAGAGTGACATAAAGTATGTCTTCTATTTTACAAATGACAATTTTTACCTCCAACTTGCACTTTCTTTGACACTAAAACGGTGAAAAAGTTATATGCAAGGACGTTAGAATTTAAATTTACTCTCAAGTCTCAACCCAATAAAAATTCCCCGGTGAAAAAGTTATATGCAAGGACGTTAGAATTTAAATTTACTCTCAAGTCTCAACCCAATAAAAATTCCCCAGGTAAACAAGTTGTAGGATAGATTCGTTTTTTTTTTTCCGAAGCCGAGTCTACAAACTAAATCCGATAACTTTCGATTGGTTTGGTTGTCAGTTTTATGATAAATTTTAAAATTAAAAGTAATTGATATCGTAAAGTTAAGTCATTAATCAATTTTTTTTTAAAACTTCAACAAAGTTGGTAAAAGAGAGGATTGAGGGAACTCTGAAAAAGTCTGAACAAGTAATTGGACACCAGTCCTCAGGTCTTGCAAAATTGACCTGAATTATTCACTCTTCTTAAAACATCTTTTTACTCATAAATTTTTAAGTGCCCCCATAAAAATCAGTTCAATTGGATATTGGGAAAGATGTTTCAAAATTCTTTAGGCAAATTGCCCTGCAAACATGAAAAAACTCTTACCAATATCCGATCAGGCTTGAGTTTCCCAAAATAAGTCATGGTTCTAAAAGTCACTTTTAAATTTTGTATTTATTAAAAAAAAATCATGTTTCATACTTTTGTGTCAAACTTTTGTGGCTTATTAGTTCTCCTCGACAAGAAAAATTAAAAAATTATGACATTTACCAAATTTCTTGGGAAAGAACAAACTTTGAGCACTTTTAGAGCATCATTATGTTGAGCATTAAATACCCAATTTCATCAAAGTAGAGAGCCAAAGCCGAAAAAATAGCCCCACATCAGACTCCCTATCCTCCCTCGCAAAACTGTTGACCTTCTAACTTTGTTACAGTACCGCCAGAAATTTGGCGGGGCACTATTTACTCACCAGGGCACTGTTCATGCACTATTCATGCACTGTTCACTTTTTTTAGTTATTTATATTTATTACTTTTGGGGAGTAGGAGTAGGAGTAAAAAGAAAGAATAGTTAAAATAGAAAGTTTGATTTTGTAAGTTTTTGATAAAATGACTTGCTAATTTATAAAATGTGTTTTTGAAGTTAAATTTGGTGAAAATTTTGGATAGGCTGATAATGATGCTCTTAGACCATCTAAAAGTGCTAAAAGTTGTTCAACAAAAAGTGGAAGTTGTCTTTTCCCATAAATTTTTGGTAAATGTCATAATTTATACTTTTTCTGATTCTTCTCATCGAAAGAAACCAATAATTCATAAAAATTTAATGTAAAAATAACAAAAGAGATTTTATTTAATGAAATATGGATTGCCTGATGCGTGTGGTCTCATGCACAACTTGTGAGAAAAAACTTCTTAAAGCCAAATAAAAACATAGCTAAGGGCTAAAATGAGTCAAAAATATCAGATTTGTTTGTTTATTTGGTTTATTCTTTCCCTATGTAAGTTTCATGAAGTGTAGAAGTGATTTGAAGCTCATTACAAGTAGTGTTACAAATTACATCTAATAATAACAAAATCTTACTCAGTGACCCTGCACCTGAAAAGGAACCAAGCCACCACTATAATCAAACCCATCTGTTGTCTCCTCAAAACTTGAGGGATTGGATACCTCAACTTCAGTGTTGAGGTTCAAACTAGTATCCTGAATGATGTTCTCAATCTCTCACCACTTCAACCATTTCAGGCCTCTTGCTACTTATGTCATCAACACAACTCATTGCCAGGTCCAGAAACTTCCCTAAGCATACCACTGATGTGCCCCAACCCATCGTGGGATCGAGAATCTCGTGAAGCTCAGAAGGGTCTTTTGACTTCTCCATCGCCTCCTTGACCACCCTCACAATGTTCTTCCTGAGCTTTATTGGCTTTCTTCCGGTTATCAACTCCTAAAATACAATGCCAAAGCTATAAACATCACTCTTCTGGGTTAATTGTTGCGTCATGTAGTATTGAGGATCCATGTAACTCTGGATCAGAGATGATGTCAATTCATTGTACTTCATCCTAAGCCCAGACGGTAATATATAAAACGAACACATATCAATTACTTCAAGTATTACTTCAAGTTCAGGGCATGGAGCAGTTATTAAATGCGTGAGACCAAGAATACGAAAGTCCAAATCCTTACAGAAAGCGCAGCTGCTGCAGGTACCCTATTGTGCAGGGAATGGGACCAATGAAGCTGCAACCTTCTGACAGGTTTGTTAACTTCATAAAATTTCCAATTGATGGAGGAAGAGGTCCTGTCAAGGTTTTGTTGTATGAGAGATCCCTATATGCGGAAGCTAACAGTCAGACCTTACTTTGGATAGTTCTTATGAGGAAGTACCAACCAAAAGCTAAGAATATGAGAGATCCCTATACGCGGAAGCGAACAGTCAGACCTTACTTTGGATAGTTCTTATGAGGAAGAATTAACCCAAAGCTAAGAATGCACATATGTCCAGTGTGGCTTAACAATGCTTCACAAAATCAGTTGGAACTGGATCAAATTATGCGAGAAGAGGAACATAAAAAAGTAAAAGAAAGCATACAGCAACTGTAATTCCGATAAGTGCCCAATGTCTCCGGACAACTGACCACTCAAACCAAAGCTCGTGAATTCTCTGCAAATTGGAAGTGCAGTTTACTTCATTGAAAAACGAATAAGCAATTTTCCACAAGTAGATGGGAAGATACAACATGGAACTTACATAGATGTGACGCGTGCACTGAATTGCAACCCAACCACCACATGCGTCGGACCCAACCCAACTGGGTGGTGTGTTCGTCCAGGCATCTTTGAGAGCCTCCAGAGCATCAACTGGTTCATAAGATTGTAAGTCCAATAATTTCCGTGTATACATATACCACCTCAAAACTCTCCTTTCCGTTCCTCGTGGATGGAACTTAGAACCGTTCCGGCCTTATGGGTGGGGTGGTAACTAGGGATCAGAACTACCATTACAGCTAAGCTACCTTCTTACTTTATAAGAAAAAGAATGCATTGCATATGACTCATATGAGAATCCAATGATGGCCAGGCCAGGAAGATAAGAATAAAAGTAATATCCTTCCTCGAGGTCGCCCTCTCCTCGTATTACGTGTTTCTAGTTCAAGTCCTGCTTTGGTAATCATGCTGCCACTCTGAATAATCAAGAACATAGATGAATAACCCTCGCTACTGAGTTAATAATATCCAACCATATTAATTGCTTAAATTTAATCATACCTACTACTTAAACTTGATCTAGAGATGCTCATTGCTAACCTTGTTCTCATTGAAAAAGTGCAAGAAACAACCAAAAGAGCTCTAGAGTATGTTATCTTATTCTTAATTTTGACAAACAAATTTTGGATGTTTTTAAGTGACGCATCTTATGGGAAACTAGGAACATCTTATAATCTATTTGTGCTCTCTTTTGCAGAAATCATCAAACTCTAAAATAACTCAGTGATGTCAATGAAACTAGGACAAAGCAAAAGAATTGAACTTACAGTCCTGAGGATTCGTCTGCGCTGTCACAACAAGAAATTGGATGGAAATAACTAGCAGACAAACCTCAATTCTTGAACCCATTACCCGAGAGAGAAATAAAATCACTTCAAACCAGCCAATTGTTTCATTCATTTACTCTTGTTCATAATTAGAACTCCTAAGCAGAAGAAAGTTTTCCATGATACCATGTACTCTCGTTGAATGTATTCTATATGTACTACATTGCTGCAATACAATAATGCAACTAGACCTAAAAATTTTCTAACCCCAAAAAATGACTGCCAATATTCAAAACCTATGGGTATATGTAAGTACCTGTACCACAACTACACACCAATCACCTAACTTCTGTAATACAAAATGAAAGAAAACACGCAAAAACAAAACTGTAATTGGTAAACTGGTTCTTTTCTGGCTCCAATGTCAACTGTGAGAAAATCATGATGAAGAAGAAGAAGAAGAAACGTTCAAGGGATGATCCTTGAAACAGTTAACATCTTACAAGTCATTAGACCCTTTTCTCAGTACTTGAATCTCCGGAAGTATATCCAATTCAATTCATGTTCAAAAAAGGGTTCATTCCAAGTTGCCAATTGTGCATTATAAATAATTATGAAAACAAGCTTAAGCATATTCACTATTGGATTAGAGGTTTTGTATGTAACATCAGTACCTCATATCAATTGCCATCAATACAATACAATTGCTTTTGCTAGGTCTTTAATTGGGTTACAATGGAATTGGCTCGGAAATAAGTGGAGTGTGCTCCCAAGTTATTAAGAAAAAGTATGTGAGTATGTATGTGGAGAGTTCATGACATCATGTCACATATCAATATCAATATTCAATTTGTGTAGTACATATACATTGTGCGCATATTTGTATGTGTAATTCCATACCGGAACTCCAAACATACATCTCTCTCTCTCTCTCTCACACACACACACACACACACACACACACATACATACACTTATCTGACCGAGTCTCCGGGACTGGACAGAGGGGTTGTAGGCATTACTAGGTCTTTCCTACACCTATTTGATGTCACTATTTTTAAGGATTCCATGATGTGGTCGATAATATCAATCCTGTAAAAAATAATGATATTAAGAAAAAGTATGCGAGTATGTATGTGGAGAGTTCATGACATCATGTCACATATCAATATCAATATTCAATTTGTGTACTACATATACATTGTGCGTGTATTTGTATGTGTAATTCCATACCAGAACTCCAAACATCTCTCTCTCTCTCTCTCTCTCTCTCTCTCTCTCACGCATACATACATACACTTATCTGACCGAAGTTCCTGACCTGGACAGAGCCAGGAAAGACTAAGTAGGCCTTTTCCTACACCTATTTGATGTCACTATTTTAAGGATTTCATGATGTGGTTGATAATATCAATCCTGTAAAAAATAATGATATTTATCTGTTCTTGATAAGCACATGATCAAAACGCATTAAGTAAATTAAATGTGGTCTTAAAACAAGCCGCATCTTATAAGCATAACTCAATCATATTACGTTTCCCAATTTACTGTTTGCATTTGAAGGGTTTTGCGGCTTTTGCTTTTGCCTAGATTTTCCCAATTTCTAGGGCTTTGCCGAGATGCACGACATCAGTTAAATCTAGGACAATTTCTTAGCTTCTATATGATAAATTTATCATATTTGTTTACGTTTATGGTACGGCAAAATTTATCGTATTTGTTTATTTTGTAAACTCATACTATAATAAATTCATCATATGCAGCCCTTACGGGGTTCTCTAGGATAAATTTACCATAATCATACAGAGAAGCCAATATGAGATAAATTCCTTATTACATCGGAAAATTTTTACACACGGATAATGATCTATCAATTCTGCCATTCAGATAAATTTACCAGAAAATCGGAAAAACAAAGTAAACCCATCTCAAAACCCAATCATTAACCTAAAATCGAGTCTGAGAAAGAGACCCAGTTGATCCTCACTGACGCAATCTTCTCTGTACAATGGAAAATACTAATCTTTCACTACCTCCGATAATAAGAGAGCGGAAATGGACGGACGGAGTAACAGATTCCACTGGACGATCCAAGTTATTGACATCCAAGGGCGCTCAAGGTGGGGAAGACGAACAGACTGAGGGCGGATTTGAAGGTGTCGCTATCGCATCATCCGCTTCAATCCGATTCTCCTCCGCCGTCGTCGCCGCCAGCTCCAAGTTCACTGGCCGCGGAATCTGCTGACGTTGCCTCTGTAATCGTTGTTGAAGAAACACTTGTAGGTGCTGCCGAAGTACGGGCGGGTTGTAGTATCGATCAACGACGGGGGGTAAGCTTCCTGAACCACATTGCTTTGAGAAATCAGTGGTGAAAACAAAATATGAGTCTAATCTCAACCCATAAAATATATATAAAAGTGATTTTAATGAGATTTTTTCCTAAAATCTAACGAGAGATAATTAGGTATTTTGTAAAAAAAAAATCACTATGATTCTATTTCAGGAGATTTAAATGCGTATGATTCCGTTCTAAAATTCAAATAAACACAAAAATACCCTTTTTCTCTCTTAATTTTCTTAATATTTACCTCCTGATTTTTCTAATATTTATCTCTTCTAATTTTCTAACATTTTTCTCTCCTAATTTCTCTCTCTCTCTCTCTCTCCCTCTCCCTCTCTCCCCCCTAAAATCTTGAAATAAAATTGAAAATAAATAATCATGTCATTTTTAATGCACCATAAAAAATAGGTATATGTAGTCCAAGCATAAAAGTCAGATTGCATATAAAAATATGGTAGATTAATGCGTCATAAAAAAAAACACTGAAACATATGATAAATTAATGCATCATAAATCCACAACGCAAGCCAAAACCATGTTTGATTAATGCACCATAAAGCCACATGTAGTCCTTCCCATTTCGATCAACCATTTTATACATGAAAACATTATATATTAATAAACTATATTGACTGTACGCAATAACATCTACATGTGAGTATGGTAAAAGTAGTAAATCAATAAACCATATTCGCTATACAGAATAACTATTTTTTAATGCACATGTGAATATGATTTTTTGATTTACCATTATTACTGTATCGAAAAAGAACACCCGCCTTGAATCGAGAAAAAAAAAACTCCACCATTAAATCGGGAAAAAAAAATCATCATTAATAAGATCTGAAACCCATCACCACCATACAAAAGAAAACAAAGGAAAGTAATCAAATAAGATTGCGAGATCGATCGAGATTACTTATTAGGTTTTTTCATCGCCGCTAGGATCGATCAATTTCGAGTTCGGTGGTTGTGCACCTTGTGAGCTAATCTGTCGAGCACTGCATGTTTCATCATCTAGTCAATTGCAACCATCCGATTGTGAATTCAGTACTGATGGGGGATGTACTCCTACTTTTGGATTGCTTTATTCTTCATTTGGATAAGTAAAATAATGACGTTAATGGATGTTGTCACCACCTTAATTCTTCACGAGCTTGCTGATCGAACAAAAAAAAGATGTAATATAAGACAGAGAGAGAGAAGGAGATGATCAACCATGTGTAGAAGTAGTTTTTGGTTTGAAAATTGAAATGATAATGAGAAATAGTGGGGTTCAAATCACTAACTTAGCATTTCCTTGTTTTAAGACTAGAAAAAAGGAATTTTCCTTTACCACGTCAATCTCCTAATTTTGTGGAGATAGTACAACTGCATATAGGATATAGGTAATGTTATAAATAAGGAAAATCTATAAATGGTATCAATATAATATTTTAAATTGTGTTTAGGGGAGTTAATAAGGGCACAATGGTCAGACTATACAATTTCAAGATGTAAACATAACTAGCGATGACATCAGGGATGAGAACATAAATAAGATTTTTAGATAGGATGCCTAATTAAAATTCTCTAAAATCTATAGGAAAACCACTACATTTTATCAATTGGGAAAACAATTTCATTTTATCACCCCTCCATAAAATATTCATTTTATGAAATTTTCATAAAATGCACTTGAAATCTATAGGAGAACAAGGCATTATTCTCAAATTTATACTATAAATCCTAAACTACCCTTTCTCCCTCTCCTAACTTTCCAAAGTAAGGGAGAGTTAATTAGGAATCCTTTTCAAAAAAAAAAAAACTAAGAGGTGCTTTGGCAAAAAAGAGAAAAACTAGTTTTTTGGTTTTTTCGTTTTGTCTTTTATTCAATTTTTTTGCATTTGTTAGTTTTACGTCAAGTTTTTGTGGTTTATGGATTCGTCTCGTCGAGATGAATCCAAGAGTATAAAATTATGGTCAAAAATAATTTTTTTTAATAAAGCCAAAAATAAACCAGTTTATTGGTTTAATTTTGGCTTTATTAAAAAAATTAGTTTCGACCATAATTTTATACTCTTTAGATTTGTCTCGATAAACCACGAATATTTGACGCAAAACTAACAAATGCAAATTTTTTTTGAATAAGGACAAAACGAAAAAACCCAAAAACTATTTTTTATTTTTTGCCGAAGCACTATTTACTTAGAGCACCTCCAACCCAGACTCAAACTCAAAACCGAGTTCAAAATCTGAGTCAAAACTCAAAACCCCCAAAACCTCACTCTAGTCTTTGAACCAAACTCATACCAATTTGAGTTTTACTCAAATGTTTACCCAAATCAAGGGGGACTCAACCCATTACTCAAATTTCCAACGATAACCTTGTGGTGGTGCTCATCGCCTGAACTCTGTCACTGACGCTGTCGTCAACTCTGGCAAGGGTAGTAGAACATAGATCGTGAGGTCGCTGGCGGCAGGTGGTCGTCTAGGGGTCTTGTGGTGGCAGTAGAACACAGATCGGGCTATGAAGGTAGACAAACACGAAGAATCGACGACGGTTCAGTGGTCGATCCAGGCGTTTGAGGTGTCGTGGAAGAAGAGATCGCAGAGGAGAGAGAGAGAGAGAGAGACTTGGTTGGGCAGCGGCGACAACAATGGTTCACGCTAGAGGTGGTGGCGAGGGGCGGCGTGTGGCTAGGGGGCAGTGGAACCTTAGAAAGTCAGAGTTGAAGGAGTGAAGTTGGCCATATCAAAATGAGCTTTTACTCAAAATTTTACTCAAATCTGCGTTTAAAATTGAGTTAGGGCTGGACTTGCTCTAATGTTTCTATCCTCGATTTGAACCATTATGTTCAATTTTGACGGGAATATCTTCCCACAAAGTGAACAAATGGTTTTATCACAGCCAACGCTGCAGCTCAAGCGGCCATTATTAGAATTTGATTTCAGCTCTTTGTTTGCTTGAACGTGAACTCTCATGTGACCTCCCAATGCTTTACCAGAGCCGAACCCTTTGTTGCACACATTTTTTTATTTTTATTATTGGCAAAGGAAAATATTAGAGTTAGGGTTACAAATTGGAGAAGAAGAATGATGGGAAAATGTCTGTTTTGTCCTTTAAAAAGCCCCCTCAAATTGGAATTTCTGTCAAGTTCACAAACGTCCGTTATCGATTGGATCTATCTCAACCAAAATTGAAACTACAAGTTCGTTAGATTGAAATTGAAAATAGAGAGACAAAATCGAGACAGGGGTGAAACTAGATGGACCATTTCGATAAATTTCCCTTTAGACTATGTAAAAAAACATGATAAATTAAAGAACCATCTTCGACTATATAACAAACATGATAAATATAAAAAAATTCACCGTACAAATAATTTATACATGATTTTTTTCCCGGCAATAACCTATACATGATGACTAATTAAAATTCTCTAAAATCAAGTAGTTTGATTAATCAAAAGGGAAACTCAATCTTAGTGTATTAAAAGTAGTATTATTTATGATAAAAGGTGCTCCAAAAGTACCTAACATTCTTGACAAGATAAAAAATAATTGGACTCTGAGCATGTGAAAGGGTCACATTTACCTCTAACAAAATTGCATGTCCAGTACCTTTGAGGGTGGCACATTTTCTTGGAGCGAAATCCCCGAGTAAGATGAAGTAGAAATAATCGCTCCTGTTGTACGTTCTTGGTCTCAATCATCACACTCACAAATTCTAACAATTCGACATATTTTCGATCTGTGCTTGCATCGTAGGGCAGCAGCCAATATGTGTGAATTAAAAGGCTTGTTTAAATATTACTGCTTATGAGATTCTTAGTACCACCTTGGAAGCTTTTGAACTAATCATGGAATCTAGTGCGGGAAGTGCCACAAATAAATACTCAATTCACAATTCTTTTACAGCTCGTCTCCCTTGAGGCAGCAGAGAGAGCTACTATAACCCCCCAAACTCACAATTCTCATTTTCTTGGATCATGAGAGGATTCCAGAAATTGTACAGTCCAAAAGCTTCTGTGATAAGAAAAGGAAAATGCTTGGAACACATATATTCAGTGAAAACAAATCTGGACATTGGAATCGGGGTTGCCCAATGGGTGTGGTCTCGCGTACATCTTGTAGAACTCGCATATTGAACAGCTCCGGATTTCCATGGCACAGCTTGTGAGAAAAAAAATTCTTAAAGCCAAATAAAGTGATTTGAAACGCATTACAAATACTGTTACAGGTGAAATTTCGTACTCCTACTACTAACAAAATCTTACTCAGTGACCCTGCACCTGAAAAGGAACAAAGCCACCACTATAATCAAACCCATCCACTGCCTCCTCAGAAATTGAGGGATTGGATTCTAAATCTTCAGTGTTGAGGTTCAAACTAGTCTCCTGAATGATGTTCTCAATCTCTCTCACCACTTCACCCATTTCAGGCCTCTTGCTACTTGTGTCATCAACACAACTCATTGCCAGGTCCAGAAACTTCTCTAAGCATACTAATGATGTGCCCTGACTCATCGTGGGGTCGAGAATCTCGCGAAGCTCAGAGGGGTCTTTTGACTTGTCCATCGCCTCCTTGACCACCCTCACAATGTTCTTCCTGAGCTCTATTGGCTTTCTTCCGGTTATCAGCTCCAAAAGTACAACGCCAAAGCTATAAACATCACTCTTCTGGGTTAATTGTTGCGTCATGTAATATTCAGGATCCATGTATCCCTGGATCAGAGATGATGTCAATTCATTATATTTCATCATAAGCCAAGAAGGTAACATATAAGATGTTTGTTTTATTTATTTGGTATTTTTCATCCAAAGCCAAAAATTTCACCACTCCAAAGAAGATGTCTCTTTTATTTATTTGGTATTTTTCTGTTAGAAAATGGTTCTAGTAATTAGAATAAAATAACATAAGAATAAGAAACAATATAAATATAGGATTTAGAGGAAAATAAGTAAAGTTGGCCTGCGAGATTGTGAGGGGTGTAGTTATTGTTCCAAAGTCATTTTTGCCTCCCTACGTGAAGGTTTTGCGGACACCAATGACTCCAAGATCCAACCCAATGCTCACAACCATCCTCATCCAGAGTTCACGTCCTTCCGAAGGTAAGGAACCGTTCCAGTCAAAATTGCCCATAAACACAACAGAAAATAAGGAAACTAGAGATGTTGTACTGGAAGATAATTCACTTTTATGTCATAAGCCATGTAAAGTTCTTCTACATATATAGCTTCATGAAATTATAATGGTCAAGTACATCAATGGCAAAATAATGGATACGTATCGGTCAAATATAACAACCTAATAATTCTCAAAATAAGTAGGCAAAATAACTCTTGTAACCAAACATTAAATTCGACAATCGTAGTACCAAATTTTTGAAAGTTTTCAAATAATATTCCAACATTTTCTTCCTAAAGAAAATTTCCCTCTCCCCTAGACCTTACTGTAAGAGGAAGACTGGGCATTTGATGTGCCTTTACCTGACAGAAACTACTAGTAAAGGCCCTAGAGCGACAAGTATGCCGAACTCTAGCAACTACAACCATTCTCCATCACTGGTCTAATTGTCTTCCCAACTACACTCCTATCAAGAAAAATGGTGTTATCCTGGATTACACAAATGACTGGAGTATTTTTTACTTACCATTGTTCCCTTGACTTGAGTGCTGATATAACTCTTCCCTGTATCACTGATAAGTTTGGATAATCCAAAATCGGCAACTTTTGCACTTAAGTTTTCATCTAGGAGAATATTTGAGGATTTGACATCCCTGTGTATTATGGGAGGGTTTGCAAGCTCATGCAAATATGACAGACCTCTGGCTGAATCAAGGGCTACTATAAGTCTTCTCATCCAGTCCATCCGAATTCCTGATTTTCCTGCATGGTTATTTGCAGATTACCAATAGAGCACTTAATTATAGATGTTCATTTCATCTTCAAGGGATCTTGGTTTCATTTGGGTAGTCAATCCATTGGGAAAAACAGTCGTATCAATAAACTTGAGTTTTCATATTTTCAGTCGCAGTGAAAATGTACATCAGGACATTAGGGTTGAGTAGCTTGCCGGTTGTGGCAATGGAAATTAGTTGAATTTTGCAGGTTTTCCAATTCTCAAATGTGGAAAAAAATTCCTGGACCAGCACTAATGACCTCCGCTATTGATGCTCCTTTATAACCATCTTCATTATTACGTATCAATTTGCTTTATAGAAACCTAAACTGGGGCTCCTTTTTGTTGTCTTCATTATAACGTACCAGTTAGATTACCACTTTCTTTATCACTTTCAAGTCTGCTATAGCAGCAGCAATAGTATTAAGGTTCGGCGGTGAAAGAAAACAAAAGAGTGGAAGTACCTGAAAGGCTTTCATTTAGAGTACCGTTAGGAATATACTCATAGATCAGCATTTGTTCCCCTTCATCGTAACAGAAACCCACGAGGCCAACAACATTCTTGTGATGAATCCTTGATAGAAGCTCAATCTCATTTTTGAACTCATTAGCACCTTGCAGCGATCCCTGTTGAGCTCTTTTGATGGCAACTAATTGACCACTGTCAAGAACTCCTCTATACACCTGCAAAATGGGGGAAATCTTATTTGGCAATCTCAAAAGTTTCATAATGAGTATTTGTCTAAAGTAAATTAGAATTTGGGCCTCAGGAACCTCGAAAGTTTCACAAAAGGTACTTCACATAGGTTTGTTCACAGTTGGTTCATAGGTTTGTTCACAGTTGGTTCAGGCAAGAGGAACCCAATACAATTTATACAAATCCTAAATGATGATACCTTCCCATAGCCCCCGGATCCAATGTGCATGGATTCTGAAAAATTGTCGGTGTAGTTCTTAAGCTCTTCAAATGAGAAACATCTTGCTCCTTTTAAATGAGGAAAGCTATCGCTCCTCATTTCACGGTTCCAAGATGCTGCACCTGTAACACACACATCTAAGAACAGCCATTCTAGAATTGTTTGACATCTCTAAAAACTGCTTTCAGTTATTTGCTGAACTCACCCACTGTATTGTATTCAGTTGCCTTTTTTACTCTTCTCCTTTGTTGTAAAGCATAAACTCCCACACAGAGTAGCAATAAAAGTAGCACAGAACTAACTGCTCCAATGATAGTGCCAGTCTTTGATGACTTCTTCCCTCCTGTAGATACTAGACGTTAGAGAAAAGATAGATGAAGTGAATGCTAAAATAGAAGAGAGAATATCTTTCATTGCATAAATTAAGATCCCCCTCCCCAAGCTATGGCCTCCGATGTACCAAAAAAAAACACAAAAATATGCAAAGTTTTACCCATTTTAAAAAGAAAATATTATTACCTCCAAAGAAAGAATAGGTGTCATCGGTAAAGAAGAAGGGCCCAAAAAAGCCGATGACCTGGGGAGGTTGGCTGTTGAGAAGGGTCCCAATTGCAGAAATTCCTGTTCTATTGAAATAATCTTGACCAGAAGGAAAGGCTTCCAGAGTGAATTGACGGAAAAAATAAATATCAAAGGTTTGATTGACAAGCAAAACTGAATCAACTGGAAGTTCATTCTCCCGAAAAGCAGACATCAAGAACCCCGAAAGATATGCAATGTAACTTGAGTTATCATTTGAGAAGGAAAAATAGATGAAGTGTAGCGTTCCTATGTACGGATATGCACATATACACGTCGGGCTTAATATTTCATCTGATTTGCAGACTGTTGGTGTACAGTTATATACTGAAGTTATGTTTGGGAAGATAGTCTTCGGTACTGCACAATAACTTTCTGTTGATTGATTTCCCTTACAAATTGGGTTACCCTCAAGTCTGCGCAAGAGAAAAGAAAAATCACTTCCAAAGTTCATCAGAATTCAAGACAGGATAGGGATACATTAAATGGCCAAAAGAGTTCAACCAAAAGCAGATGAAAGTAAAAATACACTGCTTACTTTAGATCCATATCGTTTCCTATGCTTGTCGTAAGGCCAGTGATGAAATTGTTTTGCAGATCAACGAGTTTCAGTCGGTTGCTGTTGCTTGTGCCCAAATCCAAGTTTCCATTAAGTTGGTTGTTACTGAGTACACTGCCACCATTTGCCACAAGTACCCCATAACCCTCAGTTTTCTTTAACAGAACAGATATTGAGACACAACAGCATTGAAATATTAGAAATCCATATGGTGTTACTTGAGACTAAGTTGATACTCACACAGTCTCCAAAATGGGAGAGCTGAACAGGTCAGACGGAATTCCTCCTTGGATTTGGGTGCGATCCATCTTTCTGTCAGCACAGGGTTAGAGAATTAATTACTTTTGCAAACAATTGTAGTAAATATTTAAACCTGTTCTTATAAATTAAAAATGAATTCAGCGCAGACCCTCTCAGACAAACTCACACACGCACACATCACGTGCATGCAGGGGAGAAGGGTGCTATTTTATACTGACTTGTGAGACTGAAGGAAAAGCGATAAAAGAACTACGAAGACAAACTATTGACGCAAAGAAGTATTCACTGAGGCGTGTTTTCTGACGCATAAGATTGAGAGCCACAAGGAATGTCAGGAATTCTGTTAGAGTACAAGGTACAATCAAAGGGATGGAACAATTCGCTTATATATTAATTCAATAATCACAAGGTCCAGAGAATGTGTCTATTGAGCTTGTCATTGGCAACACGAATGGAAAATGGTGTGTCTTTAAGACACCACGGGGACAAGAAGAACCTAGTCACATTACGAAAGAACAACGGAAAGCAGAATAGGTAGCTATCCTAGTAAGACTTAAGACTTGGAGAGCGCTCTTCCTTTTTACGTACGGCCTGACTCTCCCTTTGCCAGTATCCTTCAGAAAGTAATTTGAAAACCATATTTCAACCGGGGCATTTTCGGTATGTCACAATGCTGCAACATGGAGACAAATGATAGCTATGGTGGACATATACGATCATGAGTTGCTTAGCTTTTCCCCAATTTATAAACATATCTCATCTGAACAACATGAAAAGAAACCATTTTTTTTCACATTTTAGATTTCACGAGAAGTGTTTATACAGAGTTCTCATAGCTATAATAGAAAGGTCTATCCCCAAATAAATTACTAAAGTTTTAGGCAAGAAACTCTGAGCCTAGACGAGGAGGGATTACTAAGTGAACTCCATAAGGTTTGTTATTTCAAGACCCATAGATGCTTCATGTGTTACAGATTTAGCTGCACATGTCCCCTAGTTTCTGAGTAGTACAAGAGTGAAGGAAATAACATACATATTTCAATGTGTCCAAGATGTGCCCAGTGTTCTCAACGAGTTTATGTCCGACACAGAAATGAAACCTTCTTAGAAGTCTCTGTGCTTCTTATTGAGTAGGAGAGTTCCCAAACTATGGGTAGGCTTTTTAGTTGTTCCTAGTTAGCAAACTTTCAGAGAGAGAGAGAGAGAGATGTACAGTGTCATCAAAGCCGGTGTAGTTGTAAACCACGAAGGAACAACTGCTGGGCTGAAACTGTTATTGCTCAAGTCCCTGCGTATCGCCATTTGGTAAGAGATAAGACAAGATTATACAAAGAAGTTATAGTAACGATGGAGAAGAGGCAAACAAAATTGTTCATGAAAGAAAGCAGAACAACCATCTTTCGGAAGATAATGCTCTTACACATAGTAGAGGGAGTTCATGCCAGTTAGGTTAGGAACAGGTCCAGTCAGATTGTTATTGGACAAGTACCTGAAAATGCACAAAAACATACCCTTTTCTTAACAAGATGAAAAAATTCAGCACCGTTGCAAGAATTTAACAGGAAAAATTTCTCTCGTCTTACAGCTGTGTGAGACTTGTTAGGTTGTTGAGGTTTGCAGGGACAGATTCATTCAAGAAATTTGAATCCATACGCCTGCGTCAAAAAAAGACATTCAACACTATAATTCCGAAAAGATCCCTGGCCAGCAAGAAGACCCAGTATGAGTGAGATAGATACTCACACCACCGTCAAAGTCTGCACGTATCCTAGTGTAGAAGGGATCCTGCCACTAAGTTGGTTGTGGTCCAGAACACTGCAGAAGAATAATATGATATGCACATTAGATAACAGTCAATAAGGTATCCAAGCTTTGTGTTATTATTAGGACAACAAGGATCTTTCAATATTCAAAATCTAGTAGCCGAGACAGCTAAATTCAATTTTTACAGATAAAAAATGATGATATCTGGGCACTAAAGTAATATGAAGTACATAAGCGTGAGGGCACCCTCATTTCATAAGCTAGCTTTTGGGGTTTGAGTTCTACCCAAGACCGTGTATTTGTATCCTGTGTACTTTAGTTCTTGCCGAAAAAGATTCCTTGAAGGATTTCCTTAAGTAGGCAGGTTACTTGAGAGTTTAAGATTGTTAAGGAATTTGAATGCCGCCTACACATGGATGCCGCCTCTTCTCATGAAAGCTTTCTATTTGACTTAGTCTAGCTATTTGAGCAGCAGAAATGCATGTAGGTAGCCGTTCAAAAAGAAAAAATGCAGGTACACAAAATGAAGTGCATGCGGGTAGATACACATCACTTAACCTCACTACCAAAGCTTGTCATCTCTTTTTACTCAAGTCTCACTCTACAGCAAGCACAAAAATGTCTACCAACAACACATGGTCATTCCGGTAAAAGACAACTGAATCTATCGAGTATCCAGATCAACAGACTTACAGGTGAATCAGAGTCAGATTCGAGCTGAAAAGTTTTTGTGGGATGATACCAGAGAACTGATTTGATCCGATATGACTGTGACAGAACTTTTCGTCAATTCCGGAAAATCATGTTAATTTCAAATAAAGAATTTGGCATGTCAGAAAGACAAGACATACAAGTGCTTGGTATGGACTAGCATATCAAGACCAGATAAGTTCCAAGTAGAAACAGGAAGGGATCCACTAAGCTGGTTGTTAGTTAGATCCAGCCGGCGAAGCTTAGAAAGATTACCAATGGAGTTGGGAATCGGTCCGCTGAAGCTGTTGTTGTTCAAAGATCTGCAAAAAAGTTGCAACACCAAAACTCTCTATGATAACACTGAAATATAAGATCAGAGATTTGAATTGGAACTTTCCGAGGTCGAGGATGTAGAAGGAAACAACTAAATGAGTCGGATAGGGGAAGTTTAATACGGGAGATTTGAGAATATCTTCATCTAATATTTCGTATCCAGCGTGAGGAAGATTATACTTTATCAGAAAGATATTTTGTGGCATTACTAACTGTAAATACGTTTGGCCTTCTGGAGGAAAATAATTCATTGAGAACAAGCCTTCATTATATCAAGAGAATTTCTCTAAAGTTGAAAACCTTACAGATAGGTCAGGTTCTGTAGAGATCCTATAGATTCTGGAATGGGACCAAAGAAACTGCAACTGACCAGGATCCTGCAAGCAAGGTAAAATAATTTTCTAAATATTACCAAATTATGAAAAGGCTAATTACCCAGAAACAATAAAATCTTACTTACAAATTCGATAAATTTCTCAAATTCCCAATTGAAGATGGAAGAATCCCTTTCAAACCCCTGTTGTTTGAGAGATCTCTGTATGAAGAAGTAATTAGTATCACCGGAGTAAGCATGTGTTTATAGGCTATAGAAGTAAGGAAACATGCTCCTGGATATTCATGCAAGATTGATGAAAGAGCGAGTGGGGATACATCAAATAATAATGTCTAGTACAATTAATATTTCCATATATGTAATACACAATGTTCAATAAATAAAATTGCTGCGACTTCTACAAACAATCAAAATCATTCTGCTTTGAATATAGAGTTGCAAATTATTAGCCGTCTGTGAGCTTGTAACTTGTTCACTTGGAAATCTTGAAAAATGTTGCAACCAATGAATTGAGCTCTTGGAAACTTCAGGACTATTATATTCGAAACTAGAAATCGAATTATAAACTTTTAGATTTTCAACTTTTTCCGCTCGCCTTCTCTGGTTCACCTATTGTACGCTCTTGAGCCTCAACAGACCTGAGCATCCAGACCCAACCTAAAGTGTACCAAACTATGAAAATGTGACCACATATTATCACATTCCAAAACTATAATGAAAGGCTGGCCAGCAAGGTGCTTGGTTCATTGATAACAAGAACATCCAGCGATTTAATAAGCTCCCGATTAGTGCTTGACAATATTGGCAGTAAAATCAAGGCTATTTGAACAGAGTCCAGTATGAAGAATTGCGTGTGAAATGCCAAAAGATACTTGAAAATGCAATCACAAAACTTATTGACATGACAAGTTGATACTAATCGCGAGAGAAAGTAGAAGCAGAGAATTTACAGATACTGTAGCTCAGATAATGATGGTATGTCTCCAAAATCGGTACCCATTACATTCATTCCTTGCAATATCCTGTCAATTGAGAATTGCTGGGTTAAACTCAGTTACTTAAGAATCAGAGAACTAAAATAAGAACGTTTTCTGGGTAATGATTAGACATCTGAATTACATGGAGGTCACACGTGAATTTGTGCAATTAATTCCATCCCAACCACTGCCACAAGGATCTGACCCAAACCAGTTGGGAGGCAGGTTCTGCCAGCTTGCTTTGATAGAGAGGAGCACAGCAACTGCATCAAAAAGCAAAGATTATTTTAAAGTTTTAATCACCGAAACCACTTCCCAAAGATTTTACATTAATTCTTCGCAAACTAACAAGAGATTATAAAAGGTCAAGCAGCATTTTACAGCACACACAAGCAATAGAATTGCAACAATAGTACGTTGGATAAGAGAACAACAACTCTTGCACGATTTCGTTAGGTAATCCGTGCCTTGCTAAGTTCCATAGGCATTGAAGAACTACCACGTACCTTGTATCACAATCAGAGCTTACTTAAGACATCTCCGGCTGCCTAATGAGTAATAAGTCGAAATCCCAAACTCACATTAAAGTAAACTTAGGCCATTCATCATGTCAGATATGTGCCCAGCATATTTGTAAAGCAGGTCATTCGTCCCAAGGCATTCTTGTGTGGCATGATAGAATGGTTTGGTAAATAACATCACTGAAATACTGTGCGTGGGTATAACTGTATACTAATCAGCTATGTCTTTAAAGACGAATGTGCAACGCAAGGCGTTTTATCCCTCATGAGATTGAAGCATAGGCCTCGAGTTGTACGTACTTATACAATTTTAAGTTTAAGTTTAATAAAAACATAAAATTATTAAAAAATACAAAAAGAAAAAGAGGCCTTGTCCTCTAAACCAAGAAATACAGCGCTAATGTAAGTATATAATTTTTATTCTAAAAGCAAACCCAATTAGGTACTCTCTCACTTCAAGCAAAGATTGCTAGGTTGAGAGGAGGGGGGTGCGAAGATAGTTTTGAATGGCATACGCCTCAAATGAAATGCTTAAAAATGACCAAAAGGTGCACTTTGTGCGAATGTCCTTTAGATGCAAGGCACAAATTTGAAGGACAAGGCCTAGGCTTTTGGAGTTTAAGGCACAAATTTGAAGGACTCAGAGGTGTTTTTCAGTAGCCTATCCTTGATGCGAAACTCGACTCAACTTGTCCTTTGAAAACATTGATAATCAAGGTGTATGTAACTAGGATGAACAACAAAATAGATCATTGATCACATCAAGAAACATATGTACTTTTGATTGCTAATATCGAAAAAACAAAAACAAAAAACAAGTCTAGAGAACGACCAAAGTAGCTTACCATCACCTGGGTCTGTTTCTGCAGCTACAAACAAGATTTGAATTGTAATAAGAAAGAGGAAGGCCTGAATTTTTTGAACCATTACTCCACAAACAAAAATATGCCAACCCAATAGTATTAAGGCAAAAGGGTTTCAAACCCCTCAGCTAATCAGGAATTTTGAACAATTGAACACCTATTGTAAGCAAAAACTAAACAAGTTCATGCCATGCTTGAACAAAATTACACTCCATTGACAATACCTACCTATTCAAATATATGAAATGTCAACAATCATATAAGACCTGCTGTTCCAAAAATTCACCTGTGACATCATGAATTTGGTTGGTAATTTTTTTGGTCAACCCAAAACTCACACGTGCAATATTATAGTACCTATTAGCCGATTTATGTTTTTTTTTTTAACTTTATTAATTAAAACGCATATTTTTAGACTTTGTGAATAGAAAATTTTCTAAAAATGCAACAGATAGCCTAGATTGAAAGTGCCGGATGAATTTTAAAAAATGAAAAAAGAAAAGGAAAAGTGTGCTTTAATCCGGACCGTCTGTTGTATTTTTAGACAGTCAAACGTGCGCGTGCGGGTACCATGTCATGTCAGGAAGAATTTTTTGTTTGTGAGCAAAAATTACCTCTGCAATCTTTGTCTTATTCTGTTTGTTCAACAAAAAAAAAAAAATCGTCGCCAAAGGATAATTTTAAAATGTTAAATTAGAACAAATGTACCAAAAATCAGCTCGATTGGATATCATTAAGTTCCTGATCAGGACAGATATAACTCGGCAAGAATGGGTTTGGGTGGGTTTGATCTAGTGTTTCGGATGCATTCTCTTCAAGATAAAAATGTTACGATCAATTACTAAATGATATCATGTAGGGTAAGAATATTGTTGCACATATATCATTGTAAAACAACGATGCCTGAAAATACCCAATCTTTCATTTCATTTTCTTTAGTACATTCTTAATATAATTACTGGTTAGAAATTTTTTATTATTTTTCGGAGATAACATCACTTAAAAATTAAAATACAACAAATATAATAGAACGGAAAAATATGAATGAGTTACTATTTAGATATCTGATATTAAAATATGTCATTTGTTTATTCTCCATAATGTTAAGTTTCTTTTCTTTTTTTTCGGTAAACTTCTTTCTTTCTTTTTTTCTTCTCAATTACAACATCTGCTGAAATAGTAGTGAAATCGCATACAATTATAAAACTTGTCTTCCACATCTTCGGGAAGAAATATTATGCACACCAGTGATCTTGTCAAGGATCCTAGATTGAAGAAAAAAATGGTATTTTCGAGGTTTTAAAAATTGTTTTTGCATAATCTGAACCGTCCAATATTTTTAAAAGGTGATTTTAAAGGTCTCCACAAGAAATCATCAAAAAAAAAATACCAGAAAGGGTTTGATCCAAGCTATTTTTCACAAAAACTGTATATATACATATTTATGAAAAACTGCTTCGATCAAGCCCTTCCCGGTATTTTTTTGTTATGATTTCACACGGGGACCCTTAAAAACACTTTTTAAACACATTGGACAGTTCAGATCGTGAAAATTTGATCCAGAACTACGAGTCCCGGATCCGGGATCCCTGACTGGATTGGGACTCATATTATGCAACTGGATAACCATTTCTCATTTTTATTTTTTTATTTCTTCGATTCCTTTTTAAATTTAAAAAGTGAGTGACATCCTTCAAATAGCAAATAGTTTAGTTTATTGTTTCACCTATTTCTTATTGTGTCTTTTGTAGATATATATATCTTATATATTCTTGTAGAATGACTTTTAATGAGGAGAGTCAAGGTTGCGACAAGTGGCAAAGAATCATTTAGTTGTGATTCAAGGTTTCAACTGAGACATGTGACACAATCTTATCACATTCTATAGATCTTTTTTTGAATTATGAAGAACTAAATCTTCTTCTTATTTTTCATAACATAGTGAAATATCTTTCTAATCTTGTTTTTATCTACCTCTATCTATATTTGTATCTAGATCATTATTTAAAGTAATATTAAACATATTAATATTTAAAAAATGACCAGTCTCCGCACGATTTGAGCCTTTACGATGTGAAGGAAACGTAAAAAAAAAAAAAGTAACCATAAATTACTTGTGATATTTGTGTATGTGTGTGTATCGCATAATATTCACATAAATAAAAGGCACATATCAGACCTATTCGTAAAAAAATCATTTTATACCATGCCTATTCTTAGGAGTTTAGAAATTAAGTAAATTTATGATATTCAAACATTAAAACCATCCTTTTGCATGCACAGATTTTCACAAACAAAGAAAAAGATTTCTTTAGACTCTAAAATGATATATCATTTCGAATTGAGTTTCATTCCTAAGTATAGACTCCAGTCAAGTCTTTTATTATTTTTATTTTTATCTCTTCTCCGATCCAGTTTGTTTAATTTCTAGAGATTCTTATTTGAGTGGAGTATAAATGTGATAGACATATACTCCACTCAAATATTTCTCTTTTTTTATTAATTTTGATCGTCTCTATTTTTTTTTTTTGGAAGTTAACCTTCCATTAAAAGCAAACAACTGAAATACAATAACCAACAAAAACCTCACCAGGTCAAGAAATACCTAGCTAGCTAACTGGAAATCCTAGCATCAAGAGGCAAAACATCCTACATTACATGGAGCGAAAAATCCTAGAGCTAAGGCTCCAAGTACGAGCTAACAATCTAATTATCTCTTTAAGATGTATAAGATATATTTATTGAACTTTGTTGCTCCAAGATTTCTAACAAAATAATGATAATGAATGGATGAATAAAGAGTATAATTCATTGCACGAATAAATGAGAATTATTCACCACCAATAAATAAAAATTACCAATACAAAAGGCCAAATCAAAGATTTGGTGGATCTTTTTTCATTGTCCTCAAAACTTATTAGTATATATATGCTACTATAGGCTTAATTGTGGAGTACCTTTTTCACAATTTTTTCTTGCATCAAAATGTGTTATGTACATCAATAATTATTTTCTCACTTAGTATATGGAAGAATCAAAATACCGAGAATTAACTATGCTATGAAAATTGTTGCATAATTTGTATGCATAAAGATGTTAATCTAAGTTAACTTTTATACTTATATACTCTTGCCTTTTTTCAATTATATCGATCATAAAAAAAAAATTGTGGCAGATTTTTTTCCTTGATGTTGACTTCAATTATTTTGTCAAAAAGTCACATATATGGATTATGATTTTATAGCCAATTAAATCACCATGAGAAATTAGAGTCAAGGGGAGCATATAGAAAATAAAATGGTTATGGTCTTAATTTAATTGATCCAGTAATTCCATGCACTTTGTTATAAAAATACAATTTTTAGCTGATAAAAAAAAAGGCAAAATACATCATTTATTTCATGTCTCTGTGCATGGCACGGGTTCATGTTAGTTCTTTATTAGTTCAACATTACTTTAAGGAGCTTAGAGTGACAAAAAACAAATTTTCTTTCAAACTATCATATAAAATAACATACCACATAGTGTGCGTAAGTTAATCCGTAAGTTAATCCGGACGTCCGAGTTATAAAAAAAAAAAAAAAGAAAAAGCAAACCTCCCTTTTAATACTCCCTCCATCCCAAATTGGATGTCTAATTTTGAAACCCGTGCTATTTTTCGATTGTTATATCTTTCAATTTATAATGTTTTTCGTAATTATGAACACTTTGTATTATAGAACTCGTCGAGAACTATCAAACAAAATCCATATTGAATATTTTTAGACATTTATATTAAAAGATATAAGCGATTGAAAATGGCACGGGTTTAAAAAATGGACATCCAATTTGAGACGGAGGGAGTATTAGAATTTGAAGTACCTTCAGGGGATGCTAATCAGAACATTGTCAGGCATGGTTCAAATCTTCAAAATCATTTTTCAAATCAATAAAATAAGAATGTCACAAAATTTCAATCATATTCCATTTTGATTCTTCAGAATGAAAACTTCATTTTGGTATTCTTATACACAAAAAGTCATCAAAATTATGGTGACTGGTCTCCTTATATTGACAATAAGCGATTTACAACTTCTACAATTGTAATAAAATTGTGATAAAATTGCTATTATTACGGAAGGTATTACCAGTATATTTCAAAATAATACCAACGTTGAACATATTTGTCGAAGGCTTAAAAACTAGTAATTAGAAGGAAAATGAGATATAGTTGAATTTTGAAGTGAAATGATTATGTGACTTAAAAGAATAGATATAAAATTAGAGAAAATGATTATCATTGTATAAATGAATTCCTCAAATCCCTTTTCTTTTTCTTTTTCTTTTTCTTTTTCTTTTTCTTTTTTCTTTTTTTTAGAAGAATAAGAAATCCATTGATAACCACTTAGCCTTTAAAATAAAGAGCGATATTCTGTTTCCTAGCACGCAAAATCGCAAGTGGACCTGAATTCATAGGCCGGCTGCGCATGTCATGTGGTTGAAAATCACATTCTCGTCGTTTCTCATTATCCTTGTATAGGCTTATTAAAAAGAGAAGTATATCCCAAGTTCCCAACGTCAGCGTCACCCATTGGCAAATAAACAAAAGGGGGTGCCCAACCCTTGCATAACTCCAAATATTATCTTGTAGTAGTACTACATTAGTTTGTCAGATCAATTTGAAAAAATTCTATAAAATTGGCCCGTACAAGTTCATATACATGTGGAAGAAATTCCTAAAATTTCAACTTATCAATCAATATTGTTGTCGCGTGTGAAATATTAAATAATAGCTACACGTACATAATCTCACATCTTTCTCGGACCTCGCAAGTAGCAATAGATACACTTGATATAAAATTAAATGTTATCAAAATAAAGACTTGCGGTTCGGGCGAGAGGTGTGTTCAGGAAGGTGAAAACAGGGGAATTCTGAAAAGACAAGACATCAATTGGATGTTTTGAACATAGAAAACAAATGCAGAGGCTACAAGACATCAATTGGCTGTTTTAAACCAGGCCTTCACAAGTCAATTGTATGAGACCAAACAGGTTTTGACTCTCCCGGTCTATTACAATTCCACTTGCTTTCAAAAGACAGGCAGCTTCTCCAGTCTACAAACAAAATTAATGGTGCAAACACTACTTTTATGTTTATTTCCCCAGAAATAATCAGCCATCATAGTAAGAGGAGAATGTATAAGTGCAAGAACTGATTATAACAGCATGTAAACATTTTAACACCAGAACTCGTAACTAGGTATCTGAAAACCTGTTTATGTCGGGGAGGAATACTAAAAAATGTTTATTTCGCGGAACAATGAGGTAGTTGAACTTTAGGAAACCACATAAGATGTTCAAATAAACACAACCTCAGGTTATTCGATCATTATTCTCATATAGACGAAGCTTGGTGGAGTCTGCTAGCATCGTAGCAGCTCTGCCCGAAATCTGCTTCACACTTCACCTAGAAACAGAAGAAAGGAGGAAGATTCAGTACAAAAACCCAACAAAGCCCTACCCGACCAGCAGAGAGAACTTGAATGAAGTATCTCAATATTGTGGAAAATCAAAGCCATTAAACAACCGCCATAAGGCCAAGTGGTACCTGTTACTATGTCAACATTGGTGTTAGGACTTTAACCACTTACTCCCCTTGTGTCTTTCAAACACCAAGCAGAGCAAAACATTGGAACCCCAATGCTTAAGTTGTGTTTGGATTGTGCATTTGTACAGGGATAAGACGAGGGAAAGGAAAATGATAGGGGCCAAAGCAATCATTTAGCTTCTTCACAACATTGGCCTCCTCTTCATTTCCCCTACCTTTCTGTTAGGTTTATTGGCAATTTCTGGATGTTGTCAAACCATTTGAGGGTTTTCCATTTGTTGGTTTTAGTTACTCTGCCCATTGATTCAAGACTTCTCAAGATGACAGTGTCATGCTATTGCTTGTGCCTAGTTGATGGAAGGGATTGCATTTCATATGCATTCATGTTAATGTTTCTTCATGCATCAAATTGATTTTTGGAGTCGCGGCATTTATAGGGACAATCAAGTGCTTCTAGTCTTAAGGCATTGTGTCTTGTTTTGCCCTTGAGAAGAGAGTTAAATTTTTCCCAAGGCATGGTATGATCACAACACCCTGCTCCTGTGGCGCCCCAGCGCTTTTGGAGTGCTTCCTCCATTATATTTTTTAATTGAAGTATATTTGCATGGCGCTCTCGCCCCTGCACTGCTCCCGTAGCGCAATAACAGTTGGGTGCATATTGGGAGGGTATATTTAAGCTTTCTTTCTACTATTTTAGGATATAACTCTTGCATCAACCCACTTTTAGAGAGAGAGTCATTTCCTCTTATATTCATGTGGTTCTATGCATTATAGATGATTTATCTTCCAATTTGATCGTCTTTTATTCATTCTATAGCTATACTCTAATATTCATGTATATACTCTAGTTCGATTCTTGTCAAAATCTTCATCAAAATTTCAAAATCATGCATTATGGCCCTGATGTCTAGTTGAGCAAGGATGGATCCAATGCCGTCGTGATTCGGAGATCAAGACGTGCTTGCTCGTGGTGTCCCATGAAGTCAAGAAGGAGCACGGGGTGCTACATCAAGAGGTGGAGTTTGGTGTAACAAGGCTCTTGTTGCTAATTCCTAATTGGGAACTTGTGACCTTTTGATTTATGGAATATAAGTAGAAATATGCTGTGGTTTTATGCTTAGGTGTGCTGACCCTAAGTAGTTTCCAAGTATATCCCTATGTTCTTGCTCTTTAGATTATTGCTCTTTAATTTCATTGTTGAATTGCATAAATTACGTGAAGCTAGGTTAATTGCCTTAGTGGTATTTGAATTAATTTTTTATATGACGTCCCATTCACCCACTCTGGGACTCTTTAGTGCTTTGGGTAATTTCACTCTCCATCCCTGCATAAATCCATGATCCAATCACAGGCTTAGGTGGTCAAGCATAAACGCAACTTTAAAAAAATTGCCAAGCAATTAGACACCTGAAAGCAATAATAAAAATCATAAGCCAGAAAATGGCAAAGAGAGAAGAAAGAGCATACAATAATAAGTACTTCCATATTCCTCAACTCAATGCCTAAGCTGGTGTATCCGGTTGGTTTTCTGGCGCAGAATCTATGAAGGCAGGTAACTCATTGTATGCCTCATTCAACCTAGACAGAAGAGGGTACGGAGTCTGAAAAAAGACCAACAAGAAACTTTTAACAGTAGCAGATGAAGATAAAGAATTATAAGAAAGCATCAATCTCACTTCAACAAGCTGTAATTTCATTCACAGTGAGGCTAGGGCACATATCACAGCAAGAGAGAACGAGGGAGTTTGTCATTGCACAAAGAACAAATCCTAAGGAGATAGAGCACAATTTAAAATCAAAGATGTTCCCAGTTCAACAGAGGAAAAAAACATAGAAGCTGAAATTCTAGAAGAAGCTTCACGTCTTTCTACAATACAATCACAATCAGGAAGGTCGACTATATAATCCACATTTAAGTTTTTGGACTGTCTTTGTAAATACTTGACGGGGGAGAAAAAAATAGTTTTAAAGAATCCACAATCCAGAATCCGGGACAACCATAAACTACAATCCCTACACATCAGCATCAAGCATCAGATCTACAAAGAAAAGACCACAGCAGAGAGTTCACAGCCCTCCCATATGGATTTCCACTTTCTTACCCTCCTTTTTTGGGGAAATGGGGATGCTAAACTTCTACATGCACATTATTTTAATTGTTTATGCCGAAACATAAATTACAAAAAAATTAACTTGGTCATGAGCTAAAGGATTGACATTACCATATCAAGCTTGAACCTGATTGCGGAATGTAACTGAGGCGCTATAAAGCAATCTGCCTGCAAGCGATAGCCAAAAAAATGATGTGTGATAACGAGATAATTTCACATAAGCACTCATACTGAAGTAATACACAACTTATATTTTTGGATCATGTGTAAATCATTCCATTGCTTTATGTCAAATCCTGGTCTGGAGCAGTAATTTGGTGCACTTGCTGCTTAGGGGCTACTGAGTACTGACCAATGGGTTTACTCCATAATTGTGTTTAGACTGTGGTTCAAATTACATTCTGAGTTCAGATTTACAAATCCTGTTTTGCCACTCGTATGGCTCTTTGTTGGTTTAAAGAGTCTATCAATTTCCAGGGCTGTTGTACCAGGACAGAATCTGGATGCTAGCAGAAAAGAATTGGGAGAGGGCATACTGTGAGGTATCATGCGCCCATGTAGACTATACTGATGGGTTTATCCAGTACGAACATTCTATGGTTGAACATAGATAGCAGGGAAGAAACAAACCAGACAGACTTCATCTCCGGTAGCATATTTCCCAGCATAGTCATTTAATAACTTCTCAAGAGCTGCAACATGCGTACGCGGAAATCAGTTGAAATTCAAAAAAAATAAAATTCAGAGTAACCCTAATCTTATCAAAGCAACCCAAGACTTATAAGCAGTCAGTGCCGAGAAATTCGTACAGGAAAACATTTACTCCCTAACTGAAAAGTATAAATATGGCATAGTATTTGTTCAGGGATTAACAAGAAAACAAAGAAATATTGATGATCCAGAAATCAAATCGGTACTCACAAATACATAATAAGACTAAATAACAGAAATCGGCAGCGGATTTTTTACATGGCCTAATAGTATATCAATCTTGCACATATTTATGGCATAAACATAACCTACAGAGAGTCAAATATATACAAATGGTGCACTTCCAAAACTCCACTGCCCCCATCCACAGATAATCACATATTGAATTAACTGATACTAGTTTTGACAGTTCAGTAAGAGTGACTGATGCACTCTAACTGAGAGCGTTGATAATATCATTTTAAAACACCAGAACTTGTGTGTCCACGTCAAAAAGGTGGTTTCACATCCTCGCGCCATAAAATATAAACTTACTTACAGTCAACTAGGGCATAAGATGTAGGCCCAAAAACAAAAGTGCAGAACAGGATATTTGTAGTGTTGGAGTTGCTGGATCATGAGTGTGATTAAGCGAGATCAATTGCAGTCAACTTCCATCTTTTTATCCTAAGATGCTCCTTAAAGTAGGTTTACAAACATTTTGTGAATAGTAAGGGCTTCTGGTCAGGGAGAACTTGAACATTTAAGCCTTTAAGGAGATAACACGGGCACATCTACCATTTCAAGTCCTATTTAATTGTGCTAAATTCAATGCTTGGAACAATTCTCAGTACTTCTGACAGATTGCTGATTGCTAATGAATAATGTCAGCACTAAAAAATTTCACATGTCCAGAGATGCTATTTTGCAGCTTACACTATAAATGTTCATGACTTCATTTAGTACCAATGCAATAGAATGCAACCGTTTTGTAGCTTCTATATCAGTTGAAGAATAGGCCAGACAGTAGAAAGGCAGTTCTGGAATTGTAAACCATAACCAGATTTATCCAAGAGATCCCAGTATATGTTTGTAATAGCATATAAAATGTCCTGAATCAGCAGGGAGTTATAGAAGAACAATATGCTGTATGCACAAAGAAATGTGCTTGGTAGAATGGAAGAAAATGGTCAACAAAAAATACATCACACGATACTAATACCAATGAGAAAACATTCATTGGCATGAGAAAAGATTAAAAATTCTCTATCAAAACTGGTAAGACAGATTAATTTTATTGGGAAAAAATCCTCAATTTTTCATTCGATAGGAAATGCCTACCTGCAAAACCTTTCCCAATATGGTCCCTAGCCCAAACATACTGCTCATCTGGATTAACTTTCTCCGCGATACACTTCTGCAGTTGAAAAGCAGGGGAGGAAAAAAGACACTTATCATACTATTCTTAAGAACAATGTCATGATAGAGTTACACGGATTTCAGCAATGAAACACTAATCTCAAAACCCTGAACCCGCTCTGACTTACCAGCACAGATAAGTTCTGCAGAGGCTGAATGCTTGAAGAAACAATATTTGCAGCCTATACCGAATTCAATGAGGGTTAGTCCAAGGAATTAGAAATAGAATGAAAAGATGACAAAGTAAAAAACAACTAATACAATTCAGAAACCTAAAATGGTACTTCACCTTGAATGAGAGTTTGGAAAAATAATGGGGGTTGTGTGGTAAAAAATAGTCAGCTCATAGCAGTGAAAGAAATGAAACAAATTTTAAAGGCAGTTTTGGATTTGCTTAGATGGTTTTGCGCACAACCGCATCTAAAGTCAATTTAGGTCTTCCCCTCCCCCTAGCGTTACTACCCAAAACTATCATATTTGCTCTCTTAACTACTGCATTTATAGTTTTACGGTAGACATGCCCAAACCACCTTAGCCTATTTTCCCTCAACTTCTCCTCTAACCCTACCATCTCACAAACCGTTCATTTCTAATCTTGTCTCATCTACCCTTATCACACATCAACCTCAACATTATAATTTCAGCTACACTCATCTTGCTCACTTGTTGTTTATTAATAGGCCAACATTTTGTCCAATAAAGTATTGTTGGTCTTCTGGCAATTCTATAGAATTTTCCCTTCAATTTTGTGGGTACCCTCTTGTCCCATAGTATACCAGTAGCGCTTCTCTACTTGAGCCACCCCAATTGGTTAGGTGTGGTTTGGTAGGCAAGAAAAAATGGATCACAGCTGAGTGAGAAAACAAGTCCGGAAGTTCCAGCAAGATGGTTTGGTCTAGGCAAGAAAAAGTGGATCACGGCTGAGTGAAAAACCAAGTACGGAAGTTCCAGCAAGACTAGAATATCTGTTTTCATTTTAATGAAGTTCAAAAGATTTCTATGTTCTTTACTTCGTGATTGAAAAGTCAATGGACTTCATTTTACTCCTCACATGAACAAAGCAAGTGGTATTTGACTGTACCACTTTTCAAAATAACACAGTGACCTTATGAGGAATATCCTTGAGAAAGTCCGAAACTAACTCAAACTGGTGATTCATTTGGCTAATATCGTCTCAATTTGTCTCTGGAGGTATTCATACCCCACTTGTGACAGGCCGCTGAATACGACAATCTACAAAGTGCCCTCCAGAAAATAATTCACAGAATATTGAACTGTACCTGGTAGTTGATTGCTCTTCTCAGAAGATCACGAGGCAACAATGGATGTTGAGGGTATTTCTCTTCCAGATACTGCAGATTAAAAAGAACATGTTGAAGAGTTTGAAAATAGTATTATAACCTATGGAATCCCACGGACATGAGGAGAAGAGGATAGATGTCCCCGCCACTCACCATCACGATTGCAAAAGAGTCAGAAAGTACAATGTCCTCATCCACCAACACGGGCACATACCCAATTGGATTGAGCTTTGTAAACTCTACAGCCAATAACAGACAAAAATCGATCAACACAGCTTATAAGAAAAGACAAAGCATTCTCGGTCCCAATAAATTTTGTGCTGTAGGGGCGGGATTCAATTGTGTTAAGTAAACCCACCCTTAACATTGCAAAAGTAATTGTTTTCATCTTCAAATCCTGTTTCGTTGCGAGGGGAGGGAAGAAAGCCCAGGGTATTCAACAGCACCGATGCACAAGTGAGTGTCCACAAATGAATCATAAGCACAAGACATAAGCTATGCAAGTGATACTGAGTTCCCGTATCTAGCTATATAACAGCTTGCAGTGCTCATTTTATCTTTTGAATAGTTTGAAGATTAATTAATATAACAAGTATACGCTCTCACAAAACTTAAATACACTTACTTCATGTCCATAAAAATTCAAATAATCAATGTTACGTCAATAAATTTCTTCCATCATTTTGACTTATTCCGACACATTCTAATCTTTCATTCATCCTCCATAGGTATCTAGTACTTTTCCATAAATTTGTCATCCACATCTCTCTTCAATAAATTTAAAATCATGTCTAGCATGGTTTCCAATTAAAATTCACGGTCCCGCCATTACAAATGATGATTTGCTCAAGCCCACTGGTGGACCTATTGTGGGGCCCCCGTGCGCGGGGTGGGGGTGGGTAATTTTCTTTCATTTTTCAATATAGTTTGCATAGTTTTGAAGATATTTATAAAAAGCTATAGAATTTCAACCATAATTAACAATTTTAATTTTGAGCACGCCAAATTATGATCAATGATACTGTGCAGTAATGATACTGGTGTCATTGGATTATATTATAGCAACAATATATTGAGATTAATTCTTTAATTTATCAAACTTGTTCCATAAAAATTCAATGAGTGTATTTAATCTTGAAAAATCATCCAAACAATATTTCTCTCATAGTTCGGCCCCTTTCTACTTCCGTTCCTGGCTCCCAGGGTTGGCTCCACCATTGTTTCAGCCTGGGTTCAAAAAATGTACTAACATTTTGTATTTTGTTCAAATAGAATTTAATTTTTACTGAATAATGTCTGCATTGGATCATTCCTATACATGAAAATTCACTTAAACTAGTGTTTAAGTAGATAATATAGCTCTATGCCTCTACAAAATAAAATAAACTAGGCCCGATAAATTTCAACCTAAGATAAATAGCACCGCTAGGCTAAAATCCTGCAGCCACCGCGTCACCCTCTGCCAATGTGCGAATCACACCCATTACTCTCATCTCAACCGTAGCCCAATAAGGTGCACTTACAAGAAGCAGGTGCACAATCTCAATGTCAGTCCCACGCATTAGATCTTAAGGGGAATTAAGAACACATTAACTTCTACTCACCAGGACTGAACTGCTCCCCTTTTAGTAAATTAACCGCTTTGTATTCATACTCCAAGCCTGCATTAAAGCGCAACAGTAAAGATCATTCAACCATCAAATAACCAGAGGTAAGCGTTTCGAGAAGAAATCCAAAAATTGGCACAAACAAATAGATTGGTGAAACCAGAAAATAGGTAAAGAGAGAACCTTTCAATTTGAGAGCAATACGAACTCGGTAAGAGCAAGAACTACGGAAGTAAGAGTAAAGCTTCAGCTTCTTTTGCTCCTGCCCACTACTCGCCTGATTATCGATTACCATAGTTAGACGATTGATCAGTCATTTCAGTTGGTTCCAAAAGAAATAGCAGGAAATTCGGTGACGGACACTGTCATTCCAATTACATGCTACGTAAACTCTGTGTGTGTGTGTGTGTGTGTGTGTGTGTGTGAGAGAGAGAGAGAGAGAGAGAGAGAGAGAGAGATTCACCATAGTTTCAGCAAAACTTTGACTGGAACTGGAAATTGGCTCGGCTTTCGGTGGCTGCTCACTTGCTCACCGTTTCTATTGCTGTGGTGTGTTGTTTGGATTAGAGTGAAGCAAAGAGAAGACAAACTCAAATTGGCTAGCGCCATTGAGGTTGAGGGTTTTTTGGTTTTCTTTTTATTCACTTTTTTCCTTTTCTTTTGCATTTGTATCACATTTTTGGTAATGATACGATCATCTTGAATTGAGATTTACAAAAATAATAATTACCTAAATATTTTAAAAAGTATCTAAGAAAAGATTTTAGACTTTTTCTTAGATATTTTCCAAAATACTATTACGGTAAAAGTCATAATTTTACCAAATTCCAATTTGTCTCGTCGAGAGGACCCTATTACACCAAAGGTTTAACGCAAAAGAAAAAAAAAAGAAAAAACCAAAAAATTCTTAAGCCAATGACTAGGGACGGCAGCGGGTGGATAGGGGTAGGTTTTGATTTACCCATACCCCTACTCCAAACTCCCCCTACCCCGATCAGGTAATAAAAATCTACCCCCTTATCCCCTGTCGGGTATCGGGTTTACCGTACCCGTCCCACCCTTCTTTTTTTCCCTTCTCAATTATCTTACATATTTAATCCTAGGCAACCATCATCATAAGCACATGCCTTAATCATCACATGCTATTACCAAAAAAAAAAAAAAGAGTTAATGATACGAAGTTACCCTAAATCTAAAATGAAAGATTTTGTTTATATATACCGTGGTATTTTGAAAATTAATTGAAAATAAAAGAGTTACCATATGTCATTTCACATGTTTATAAATGTCAGTGAGGGTATCAAGGTGGGATATCATTACACCTAACCCTACAATGTACTATAGCAGTGTAGTTGATCCATCAAAAACCTTCAAAGTTCAAACCCCAATTCTAATTTAAACAATTGGTGAGAGGTCCATTATAGGTATTTTTTACCATATCTAGTCCACTGACATTTTTCAAAAGCCCTCGGGTCCACTGAGGTGAATTTTGTATACTTTCGGGTCCACTCCTAATTTTTAATTGGACAAAAATGCCCATATGAATATGAATCGTTTTTAGAAGGAAGAGACACAGAGAGAGAGAGAGAGAGAGGGAGAGGCGATTGCCGTTCTGCTACAACTAGGTCGCCGGTGGCCGCCTTCCGCCCTGTTCGCTGACAATAAGCCGGTCTTTTCTCGCTCAGAACTGAAGCAGCTGTCGGCTCTTCTCTGTGTGTGTGTGTGTGTGTGCAGCAGTCTCGCTGATGCCTGCCTTCTTCTCCGACGTTACGTCGGTTTTCTCTTGATCGGATCTGAGGCAGTTGACGGCGACAACAACTTTTAAGGCTTTCTCAAAGCTGAGGTCCCGTAGCGCCTCTTGAAGCTTCGCGACGCCAATGATCTAAGTTTGCCTCGAAAGCACATTGCCGACCGAGATTGGTTCCGTTTCTTTGCAAGAGGGAAAGGTAAGGGATTGTTGTAGATCCGTTTTGAGCTTTTCCAAAAAAATGAGGTTCTTTGTTGTTTGCTTGTTGATCAAAATGTTGGCTACTCCCATTTCTAATTGGATCTTGTATAAGTTTGCCTATGAATTTACATTTACTTCACGCTTGAATGCAATAAAAATGGTATTTGGGGCAATATACGTAATAGTTTAAAACATGCTCAAAATATTGTTCTTGTTTTGGCTTCTACTTTTAGTTTAAATTCAGGAGTCTTATGTGTCTCAGATGTCTGTTTCCTACATTAGCTTGTCTATTGGCTGAATGCACTTATTCTTTTGGTCAAATGAGCTTGTGATGCAATCCAGTCTTTTGTTGTATCATTTGGGGCATTCTTTTTGTTCGCATAGGATGTGGCCTCTTGGTGTGCCATTTGATACTTTTTGAACCTTTGTTAACTATACTTAAGATGCATTTGTCAATTGTCGTGGTTGGATTGTGGCTTGTAATATCCCCAAAAAACAATAAATATTGCATGAAATCGGGTCTTCTTCCATTTTAAAAGACAAATGCCCTAATCTTGAACAAGATGGACCTAGCGAGTCTCCCGGAGTTGAAGTTTGTGCTTTGCTTTCTATTATAACATTAGCTCTCTTTTTTTAGTTTTTTTTTGTGTGTGTGTAATGTATTAGAATGTGAATGATCGTGCCGTAATCGTGATGGCATACCTTACATCCTATACCACGTAGTTGAAATCATATTTAGTGAAGTTATTTTGAAAACTACATTTACAATTTCACAGTTTCGTACTACCATTTGTAGGATCTGGGGGCCCTGTAATGAGTGAGCTCATTACATGTGTCTGATGAAGCTCTTTCTACCGTCCGGCCCGAGATCAACGGTGCGGATTGTCTTACACTTTAAAAAAAACACTTTTACATATACTTTAACTCCAATTTATCCGGATCGTTGATCTTGGATCGGACGTCGGTAGAGCTCACTCACTACACGCATGTAATGAGCTCACTCACTACATGGCCCCCAATTCCCCATTTGTATTAATATCAAAATGTTCCTTTGCAATGTCATTAGTGGGTCTCCAAATAAGTTTATATGTTGAAAATTAAGACCAAATTCAGGCCATGGATATGCATTAATACAAAAAGATAAGCTTATATGTTGAAAATTATGACCAATTTAAGCCATGAATAATTGTGAGATAAGTTTATATGTTGAAAATTAGGACCAAATTCAAGTCATGGATATACATAAACACAAATAGATAAGTTCATATGTTGAAAATTAAAATCAATTCAAGACATGGATATAAACAGATAAGTTCATATGTTGAAAATTAGGATCAAATTCAGGCCATGGATATGCATAAATACAAACAAATAAGTTCATATACTCCCTCCCGTCCCTTTTTAAATGTGTTACTTGGGATTCTGTGCCATTTTCAACGGCTTATAACTTTTAATGTGAACCTCAAAACATATGCATTATGGATCTTGTTTGATAGATCTTAATTATTTCTATTATACAAAATTTTCAAAATCATAAAAGCTATTATAAATTAAAAGTTATAAGCCGTTGAAAATGGCACAGAATCCCAAGTAACACATTTAAAAAGGGACGGAGGGAGTATTGAAAACTAGGACCAATTCAAGGCATGAATATGAACTGATAAGTTCATATGTCTAAAATTAAGACCAATGCAACACGTGGATATGAACAGTTAAGTTTATATGTTGAAAATTAGGATCAAATTCAGGCCATGGATATGCATTAATACAAACAAATAAGTTTATATATTGAAAATTAGGACCAATTCAGGCCATGAATACAAACAGATAAGTTCATATATTGAGCAAAGAAATAATTTTTTTGGAGGTAAATTTATTTGTTAATTGTAATGGACATACATAGTGGAAAAGATTGAAGAGATAAGTTTACCTAATGTGCTTTCAAATATAACTTTATTTTTTTTGGAATTTAACACAAGTGCAAAGCATGACTTTATTGGTTAGTTAGAAAGATAGGCGAACAATATAAGAATTTCTTATTATCATTTATCTATGTTACTTGATACAAAGAATATTGAAATTATTTATACATCACTCTCGACTACCTTTCATCGGCCATACGCTAGCATTGCAAATTATTTTCAAATTATAATTTTAGTCCCACATAGATAACTGAGTTGGATAAAAAGAACACAAAAGAAATTAACACGGACAAGTGGATGATCGTGACACTTGAGACACACACCTCCTTTTACGGGACAAAAGGAGTAAATGAATAATACTCGCATTACACTTGAACAATAAGTTTTACTCCTTCTGTACACAATTGTTTGTCCTCTTTGGTGAGTCGTGGCCATGGTCAAACCCAAAAACAATCTATTCTCATAAATCTCAACAGATGAACTATCTGTTCATAATGCACTGAATCTTATTTATTAACAGATGAACTAATTTTCAATATATGAATTTATCTCTGCTTATATTTGTGGCCTCAAGTGGTCCTAATTTTCAACATATAAACTTATCTATTTGTATCAATGCATATACATGGCCTAAATTTGCTCCTAATTTTCAACATATGAACTTATCTGTTTGTATCAATGCATATCAATAGCCTAAATTTGCTCTTAATTTTCAACATATGAACTTATCTGTTTGTATCAATGCATATCAATAGCTTGAATTTGGTCCTTCTTTTCAACATATGAACTTATCTATTTATATCTATGTATATCCATGCTTGGATTTGGTCCTAATTTTTAACATATAAACTTATATGTTCGTATTCTGGCCTGATTCAACATATGAACTTATCTATTCACATTCATGTCCTGAATCTAGTCTTAATCATAAATACAAAAGAAACGCTATTTATTCCACTAAATAAAACCACAAAACATTATCTTTACATAATTGTCTTTGCAAGATTTGTGATTCATAATCCATAAGAGCATTTCCTCAAACCAAACTATTAGTACAATCAAAGGCTATAGACTGCTCCAATTCTAAGTTTACATGGTAGGGAAAAAATCAGACTCTATTGTTGTTGTTGAAGTTTAGCTACCATCTTTTGCAGCTACTTTTACTTGTTTTACAAGAAATGGACTTTTATTTCCTCGCTTTGACATAACATTGGGATAACACCACCACCGCATATCCCAAACAATAATAAATTCACCCACTTTGCTTGATATAGTACTTGCTACCATTAACTTTCTAATAAATTTTCTGAACAACCTCGAAAACTCTTTTTAAAAAATCTCTAGTTATCACTAAAGCAAAATACAACTAGCACTACTTCTATTATTAGTGGAACCGATCCAATACATGGAGCTTGAGCTAAGTTGTGGCATCACCAGGTGTGTGAGTGTCACTTAACATTAGCTTGGAGGAGTTCCCTGACACAAATATCACATATATGTTGTTTATTTTTGTAAACAACATATTAGAAAGTTGCCATATAAGGCATAGAGAAGAGGGGAATAGAGAAGCTTTCTTGCACGGCAAATCGATCTCGATATCATACTTCAAGAATGAACATTCCAAAATTTCTCTAAAAATAAGGCATAAGTACGTACTCCAAAGCAAAGTAATCTCATGATGAACCTTAAACATGAATTATAATCGACAAACAAGTTTCTTTTTCAAAGGAGTTTTAATGTAGATACCAATAACTACATGACTGGAAGAAAGGAAAAAAATTGACAAAAAAGAGCATACCATTTTCACTGGAATCATCTTTGAAATGGGCCAAGATGAGCATATGGTTTCTTCTTCTTCCGTAATGGATTAGCTCTTCTTGAAACAAACATAAATAGAATTGTAACCTAAGTTATTAGTTTGATATGAAACAGAGTTCTAAAGTTATACTATCATGGAATTGCAAAAAGAGTCACCGATTTTGAATCATAGTCAATCAGATAAGCGATTGATCAAAATTGGAAATTTTGATCCAAAAAGAGTCAGCCGACTTCAAGTAAAATTCAATAGGACAGAGAATAAGCCTAAATTCAAGAAGGCACAAGTTCACCTTGGCATTTTGTCGACCATATTGTGTGCATAGATAAATATTCCATTTCCGCCTATAAAAAAAAATCTTAATCCAACAACTTTTCCCCAAAATTTCCAGAGAAGTAATCAGAATTGAAAGTTTAAAATCTTCGAACCTGACAAGTTGTTTAATCTCCGCACTTGATTCGATGGGTGCTTCCGCAAGTGCTTCACATGGCTCCCAATATTAGTTTCCTGAGAAACAGGAATAGAAAGGGAATTTTCAGCAAATTTATTAGATTGAGGAACAGAATATACATGTACAAAATCATAAACAAATGCAGAAATGGAAACCTATCTTCTGATTTTCACCGTTTTCTTTCTCAATTGAAGCCTACTTGTCTTTCTTAATGGCGGCGACGACTTTACCTTTGATTAGGTTCTGACGGGCATGTGCTGGTGTTGCCGCCTCTTGGCTGACGACAGAGGAGATGATCTTGTTGTAGCACTGCCCCATAGTTCCTATCTTCGGCGGCAACCACCGTCTGACCTCTCCTTGCGGCTAGGCCAACGGCTGAGACCACAGATCTCTCTCTCTCCCTCTCTCTCTCTCTCTCTCTTAATACGTAAGTTTGATTACATCGAGTATTTTAACTGTGGGATAATTTTGTAATTTGTAACGCGAGTGGACTGTAGACTTTATGAAAATACACAGTGGACCCAAGACTCTAGTAAATATCTACAGTGGACCTCCCAAAAATTGGCCCATTCTAATTTCCTACAATTTTCAATTATTTTTCCCCCACAAAATACCACATCTCCACCTTGACTGTGGGTTTTAGGATTGACATTAGCTATGAAGATTTTTCCATCGGAGGTTTTAACCAATGTTGAGGCGCCGTAAGTAGACTGTGCATGTATATAAAAGATAGTTCTAAATACAGCTAGCCGACGGATTTTACTTTCGCTATGCATTTCAATAAAGCTAAAATCAACAGAGCCAGAGGAGCAATAAAAAAGTGTCTTTTGACAGCTATTATGGCAAGAAAAAGATATGCAATGAACTTTTGGATATCATAGCTTACGGAATCAGACGAAGAAAATCACTACGGGGTCCCCAAATCCTTGAGAGATCAATCGTGGAGTTCGTCAAATGATACGAACAAGAATAAATAAAAGGTGGTCAGATACCCTTAACTACTTGGCTGGAAAACTTTTAACTTAGAGAAAAATAGTTGGTCTAATCGATGTTGTTCATAATTACAATTGTTTTGATCAAGTGATTGCGGGTGTCCAATCAACTTAAATTTTTTTACAAGGGCATTTTATTTGTTAAAAAAAACGGCTTTGATCATCTCGAAGGGATCGGGCGAGCCCATAACGCCTAAGCGACAACTTTCACTCCGGTCCTAAAATTTGAATGACTAATTATCATTCCACCACGCAATATCCATCCTCACATGGTAGGTAGTTACCAGGATCAAGTTGTGGACATAATTAGCGGGTTGAAAATGCATTTTGTGGGCCATAAGCACGGGAAACGTACAATGACATGAAGGTGTGGTGTTTGGATTTTTTGCTCAATTGATGACTCCCATGACCCTTGATTTTGTTCCTTAGTGTTCAACTTCATTCAGTTATAGTAGAGGTTTATGTTATTCACTTGAAGGTATTAATCTAATCAAGCATGGGATATTCTTCAATTTCAAGCATTGAACAATCAAGTGTCCATTTCAGGCATATCATAAAGTTGGAACCCAATTCTGCACAGCAAGGGCTTTGTTGGACAAGTTTGGATCCTCTTTCCCCATTTATGGGTAGGCTACTGTTGCTTCTGAGACGTAGCCGACCCCAATTGATTGGGACATAAGGCTTGGTTTGGTTTGGTTTGGTTACTGTTGCTTCTGAGATGCTTTAAAAAAACACCGTTTTTTCTGGAAAACTTGTTATAGGTTGGGCTACTGCTGTGCTTTAGTCTTTGTATTAGTGATGCCCTCTCTTTCAAAATTAAGGCCCTTGTGCAGCAGAAATTGATGACCCAAACACAGACAAGTGTAAATGATCTCATGCTCATGATTGTCTCTCTCTCATTCTCTGTAGTACACTCCCAGATAGAGGAATGAGAGTTGTTTTTGGCACAATGAAAAACAATGGAAAAGAAGGAGGCCAAACAGAGCTTGATTTAGCACGAGGTGTCTACATATAAAAGAGACACATGCTGGTAGACCATCATCAACCATTCCTATATCTTTAAGACGGATTTAGATGGTCTAGAAACTCAAACAGGAGAGCATGTCGGCTAGCTAAGTTTATATCTTGTCACAATCTCCAGTTTTAATCTTCAATGTTGTTGATCTGCTTAAGCACAATTAATGGCTGCAATCTCCTTGCGGAAGAATAGTGAGAACATAAAAGTATGCAAAGTGAGGCTTGGTGGTTTCTTGAAGTTTCTTATGGTTAAGATCAATCTTCAATGTTGTTGATCTGCTTAAGCATTTGCACGTTGTTCTCACAGTGTTTTTTTCTTGTCAAGGATATCTCTTACCAGGTCTTTTGCTGTGTATTTACCTGACAGCAGTTGTGTTTGAAAATTTGAGTATCTTCACGAAGGTTTCGTGGAGGTGCAAGAATGGACTTAGCAACCGTACCATATGCAAGTATTTAAGGCTACTCTTTCAATTTCATGATGGAAAGGTGGTTGCATCTGTTTTCTATTTGGTAGTTTGTTCTACGCGGTGCATTTTCCTGTGAAGAAGTTAAAGTTATGGAGAATGGTGGAATTTCATCCCTTTAGATTTCTACCAATACCTTCTTCTTCAATTTTAAACCTCATGTGATCCAGTTTGGCAGGAAATGTTCTCATCACCCGTCACTTTATCTTCATAACATAGATCTTTGGTTATTCCATCTTTTGACGGAGGGACCTATTTTATCACCTAGAGATGACATTTCTCGTTAAGTTACCTTTCTATTTCATGAAAGATCTCAATTAATGAATGCTCTTGAGGTATACGTTGTTGAGGTTGAAAGGCAAATAGAAGGTAAAAGGAATAGTCATAGAGTAAGATATAGGTGACAAACATTATGAAAGGTTTATTCCATACCTTAGTAGACATGGTTAAAGTATGTTTATAATTCCAAAATACCCATCATGTGAACATTGAAGAAAAGTGCTTCTAGGGGTTTGAAGGGGAGAATGGATGTTTTCAAAGATATGAGAATTAGCTGTATTATCTGTAAGACAACTTGTTCGGAGCATCACAACTTGCAGATGGCGTAGATTTATGAAAAGGAGCATCTGCTCTAAGAATTAAAGACATAATCTAGATCCCACATTTCCAGTTTCCTTTTTAGTTGTTGGAACGATTACCGAAGGCTTGTTTCTGGAAATAGTTTACCTGGAGAGGCCACATGGTGTGGGAAACCAATTGTTTGTTGAAGTTGGAAAGTTTAGGGTGCATAAAAAGCCAAATCAATCCACAAGCACGCATTAAATGATCTAACCTAATGATTTACAAACTTCACATTTTTAAACCGTCAATGACTTTAAGATGAAACTTTCCAGAGAGTAGTCATTATTTACTATGTCAAAAAGTTTGCAGAAGCTTGGAGTCAATGCTATTTCCATTCTGCTGATCATAAGAATTAGTTCAGGGGATGGAGCAGTTTCTACGTAAATGCGTGAGACCAAGAATACCAAAGTCCAAATCCTTACAGAAAGCTCAGCTGCTGCAGGGACCCAATTGTGTCGGGAATGCGACCAAAGAAGTTGCAACTTTCCAGGGATCTGAAACGCAAGTAGAAGCAATAGGTTAGTAAAGTGTTATTATATGTACTTATAATCCAAAAACCTGTAACAACAATCATAACTTTCTTACAGGACTATTAACTTTCGTCAAATTTCCAATTGATTGAGGAAGAGTTCCTATAAAATCGCTGTTGTATGAGAGATCCCTATATTCGGAAGCTGACAGTCAGACCTTACTCTGGACAATTCTTATGAGGAATTACAAACCACAAGCTAAGGCATATATGTCCAGTGTGACTTAACAAAATCAGTTGGAATTGGATCTAAAAAGTAAAATAAGGCATACAGCGTCTGTAATTCCAATAACGGCGTAATGTCCCAGGTAAACTGATGCTTCCTAATTCTCTGAAAATTGGAAGTGACAGTTAACTTCAGTTATTGAAAAACAAATAAGCAACTTTCTACAAGTAGATAGGAAGATACAACATGGGACTTACATAGATGTGACGCGTGTATTGTTGCACTGAATTCCAAACCAACCGCTGCCCACATGGGTCAGACCCAACTCTATTGGGTGGTTTGTTCGTCCAGTTACCTTTGAGAGCCTCCAGAGCACCAACTGGTTCATAAGATCGTTAGTCCAATAGTTTCCATGTATACATATACCACCTCAAAACTCTCCTTTCCATTCCTTGTGGATGGAAGCATTCCGGCCTTATGGGTGGGTTGGTAACTAGGGATCATAACTACCATTACGGCTAATCTATCTAATAACTACCGGAAGAAAAAAAAAAATGCATTGCATATGAGAACCCAATGATGGCCAGGAAGATAAGAATAAAGTAACATCCTTCCTCGAGGTCACCCCTTCCTCTATTACGTATTTCTAGTTTAAGTACTGCTTTGGTAATTATGCTACCGTTCTGAATAATCAAGAACATATATAGATGAATAACCCTCGCCCTGAGTGACTAATATCCAACCATATTAATTACTTAAACTTAATCTTGACATGTACATTGTTAACCTTGTTCTCATTGAAAAAGTGCAAGAGAAAGCAACCAAAAGAGCTCTAGAGTATGTTATCTTATTCTTAATTTCAGATGAACAAATTTCGGATGTTTTCTAGTGACGCATCTTATGGGAAACTAAAAACAACTTATAATCTTTTTTTTTTTTTGAACGGAAAAAAATGGTGCTCTAGTGGGGGTTTCATTGCACCGTTAGGCAAGGGCCCCGGAGAAACCAGTTGCCGGCCCAATTTAACCCAACCAAAGGAAGGGGCCTAGCCACCGGGCACCATTGGAGTTCATCATACCCCCAGGCAAAGGCCCAAGAGCCTCCTAAGGGAGACAGGGGAACATAGCCACTTTGTTCTCCCCGGGAGTCGAACCTGGGACAAAGCTGGGGACGACAGAAATAACTATTTGTGCTCTCTTTTGCAGAAATCATCAAACTCTAAAATAACTTCTTGATGTCGATGAACTAGGACAAAACAAAAGAATTGAAAACTTACAGTCCTGAGAATTCGTCTGTGCCATCACAACGAGAAATTGGATGGAAAAAACAAGTAGACAAATCTCAATTCTTGAATCCATTACCCGAGAGAGAAATAAAATCACTTCAAAACCAGCCAATTGTTATATTCATTTACTCATAATTAGAACTCCCAAGCAGAAGAAAGTTTTCCATGAACTCCTAAGCAGAAGAAAGTTTTCCATGATACCATGTACTCTCATTGCATGTATTCTATATACTATATTGCTGCAATACAATAATGCAACCAAACCTAAAAAATTTCTAACCCCAAAAAACGATTGCCAATATTCAAAACCAGTACCCTGTTTGTTAGCGGGATATGTATATAAGGGGTAAATGGGGATATAATAAGAGAGGGACATAAAGGTGGATATGATTTGAGGAGTATTATTTTAGAAGAGGACATAAAAAAATTACTTTGTTTGTTTTGTTGTTGTAGAAGAGGGATATGAGGGATTAGATAACGTAAAATATCCTTTTTTGTCTTAAATATAAAAATCAAAAAGTGAGTAAAGTGGTGGGACACACCACCTGTTGCCTCTCTCCCTGTCTAATGCGTCCCCTCCTCTGTCTCTCTTTCTCTTTGCTGTACCACTGCCTTGTGGGCCACAGTAGAAGGGCAGCTTGGAATTGGAGCCCGGATATGTCTAAGACAAGGGTGAGGGGTGCCTAAATATAATCCACCTGCAAGGAGATATTTTTATCCAAGCCAAAATTTATACGGCTTCCTCAATACAAACAAACACCGAATATAGAATGCCCGGATTTTTAAATCCGGCTTCTCTTTATATCCCCTCTCATCTCCCTCTAACAAACAGGGTGTATGGGTATATGTTAGTACCTGTGTTACAACTACACACCAATCCTCTGTTGGAATTGTGCCTTGAATTTTCCTTTTTTGGGAGAATTCCAATTGTGTTTAGGACTTCTTATTGTGTTTAGGATTTACTATTGCATTTAGGATTTCCAATTGTGTTTAGGATTTCTTATTGATTGTGCTTCTTATAAATAGAAGCTTTTAGGGATCTTTTGGCTCTCTCTCATATTGTGGCCTCTCCAGAGTTATGGATCATAGCTGGTTCTTTGTATCTCTTCTTCACCATTGATAGTGAAACTCTCTCTCTCTCCTCGCCCGTGGACGTACCTCAATCTTGAGGGAACCACGTATATCTTTGTGTCGTGTGATTGCTTGTTGTTTTGTTTGCTTTCTCCCAACTTAGTCGCATTCATAGTGTTCGTTACAACAAACTGGTATTAGAGCTTCTAGTTGAAAAACTAGGGTTTTGTTTCCGATTGTGGCTATGGCGGCTAAGTTTGAGATTGCGAAGTTTGATGGGCAGAGCAGCAACTTCAGTCTTTGGAAGGTTAAGATGAAGGCTTTGCTAGTTCAACAGGAATTACACAAGACCTTGCAGGGGCAGGAAAAATTTGGCATCAGCGCAGAAAATTGGGAAGACATGGATGTTAAAGCTCTGAGTTCAATTCAGTTGAGTCTAGCAGACGATGTTCTTCGCGAAGTGGAAGAAGAAACTTTAGCAGCAGAAATTTGGCTGAAGTTGGAAGGCATATATATGACGAAATCGCTCACGAACAGGTTGTATCTTAAACAACGTCTTTATATGTTTCGAATGTGTAAAGGTACACATGTTAAGGATCACTTAGACGAGTTTAATCGTATTTTGATGGACCTGAAAAATATTGATTGTAAAATCGAGGAGGAAGACCAAGCCCTAATTTTGTTATGTTCTTTACCGTCATCGTATGAACATTTTGTTACAACCTTATTGTATGGGCAAGACACCATATCCATGGAGGATGTTAAGGCTAGTCTTCATTCGAAAGAGTTGAGGAAAAATGTGTCAAGAGAGGTTGATGATCATGTGGAGGGATTGTTTGTTAGGTGAAGAACGACAGAAAAGGGTGGTACAAGTAATAGGGAAAGATCCAAATCAGCAATTAAAAATAAGAAAAAGGGACAGTGCAATTATTGCAAGAAATCGGGGCATCGGGCAAGAGACTGTTTAAAACTCAATGAGAAGGAAAAAGAGGACAGAAAGGGGGTAAAAATATTGTCGGGGTTGCCGAAAGTTCGGATGAGTTAGATACTATTTTATCAGTTACAGTGGGAGATTCTCGTTGTGATACTGAGTTGATTTTGGATTCTGGGTGTTCATATCACATGTGTCTACATAAGGAGTGGTTCACCACTTATGAGGTTGTCAATGGTGGCACAGTTTTAATGGGTAACAACATGCCCTGCAAAACTGTTGGTTGTGGAACGATCCAACTCAAGATGTACGACAATATTGTGAGGACTTTATCGGATGTTCAGCATGTCCCGGAGTTGAAGAAAAATCTTATCTCTTTGGGTGCTCTAGATTCCATTGGTTGTACTTTCACTGGTGAAAGTGGAGTTTTGAAGGTCTCAAGGGGTGCTTTGGTGCTGATGAAGGGTTAGAAGCGTAACAATCTCTATTCACTCATGGGCAGTATAGTTACAAGTTCTGCAGTAGTGGTTGCTTCTTCAAAGATTTCGGGTTCGGATTTGACTCGATTGTGGCATATGCATCTTGGGCATATTGCTTGACCGTTCGGGTATCTAATAATTAACTCTAATTTTGTCCCAAGCGCAGGACTATAGACCGGTGCAGCATAATAAATCCGGAAGTACCGGAGTCGAACCACAGAGACGGTCTACGGTGTTTCACTCAAACTATGTCAGCTCTATGTTTGTAATTGGCTCTCAGGTAGCCACCCCTTGCTCAACTGGTTTAATTAATTAACTAATTTAACCTAATTTAATTACTGAACTCTGAATTTAAAAAGGAGAGCGCGGCCGTGGGCACTACGGTGCCGCAACTAGTCTAATTCACATTCACTCGGGCCACAATAATCCAATTAATAGATTTAAAAATATGGAAAGATAATTCCAACAAATGCGCACCGTTGTCACCAATCTCTACGCATTTAAAATTGGTAATGCTTGGTTTTGTTTGCTAGAAAAGTTCCGTATTCAAAATTGCGCATTAATTGGAGTAATTCGCACCGGGTAGAACGTAATTAGCCCGCCACGGAACACCTTGTCCCGCGGCCGCATCTCCTCGATGCTTACTACTCACGCATTATTGAAGAAACAACAAAGATAACGCAAACCCTAGATCTAAACATCATGAAACAGTGAAAACGATAACAAAGAATTATACTAAAGATTGTGCAAAGAAATTACCCTTAATTAATTAAGGCAAGCATCAATCCACGCTGAAATCTTGAAAACAAAGTGCTGTCAAGAAAAGCCGGTCAGTAGCCGAAAACTTCAAAAATACGAAACCTAGGTAAAAGTGCGGAACCCTAAAAATTGTGGAACCCTAAACTAGGTTAAAACTTAAGTATTTATACTAAAACCCAATAATCCTAATGAAAATCGGAATTAATTCACGCGGATAGGCCATACGACAGCGTTTAAGGGGTCCCATAAGCTCTCGGTAGCGCTACACCAAAAGTGGTGTAAGCGCTACCGCTTCGCTATCTCCTCAAGTTGATTTGTTGACTCTTCCCCGCTGACCATTGACTTTTAACAATCCGGTGCGCTACACTACTTTTGGTGTAGCCCTAATCCTTCTGTTCACTTTTTGGACCTCTTTGTGCCAATCTTGAGCGCTCCAAATAATTAGTGTAGCGCTCCCGGACATATTTTCTTGAAATCTTGCTCCAACACTTAGTCTCCACAGTGCTCCTTCTCAATCCACGTACACGAGCCATCCGGACACTTTCCATTAGCACCAAATCACCTCAATTCCCTGCAAATTAAGCAAAAACACCCAATGCAACCGCGTGCACATATTAAATAGAAAATGAGGATTAAATCCATGATAATTAGGCCAATTCTACCCTACTCAGGCGCTCAAATGCAACCATTTCACACGCCAATCACATATGAGCGAGAGAGGGATGACAGTTTTGAGCAATCAGGGTCTACTTTGTGGGCAGAAAACTGAGAAGCTGGATTTTTGCGAGCATTGTATCTACGGTAGGCAGTGCAGGGTCAAATTCAGTATAGCTGTTCATCGCACCAAAGGCACGGTGGATTATTTTCATTCGATCTTTAGGGTCCCGCCTGAGGTAACTTCTAAATGTGATTTTCGATATTTTATGAATATTATCGATGATTTCTCTTGTAATGTTTGGGTGTATACGCTAAAACATAAAAGTGATGATCTAAGTACATTCAAACAGTTTAAAATTTTGATAGAGAATTAGACGGGTAAAAAAATAAAACGTTTGAGAACTGACAATGGTATGGAGTTTTGTCTTGGCAAATTTGATAAGTTTTGCAGTGATGAGGGCATTGTGAAACATCACACAGTGAGGAAAACCCCCAAGCAGAACGGTGTGGCTGAACGAATGAACAAGACTCTTTTGGAGAAGGCGCGTTGTATGTTGTCCAGTGTTGGGTTGGGCAAAGAGTTTTGGGCTGAAGCCATTTCCACAGTATACTATTTGGTGAACAAGTCTCTGTCGACTGCTATTGAGTGTAAGACTCCATTTGAGGTATGGTCGGGTCATAAGGCTGATTATTCCGTACTGCATGTGTTTGGGTGTCCAGCTTATGCTCATGTGAATGAGGGTAAGTTGGAGCCACGTGCCAAGAAGTGTATTTTCTTGGGTTATCAAACAGGTGTGAAAGGGTACAGATTATGATGTCCGGAAACCTCTAAGTTTTTAATTAGTAAATATGTCACTTTTGATGAAAACTTTATGGTTAAAGGGTCTAAGCAGGTTGAAGATGCAATTGAGGAACTGAGGGTTCCAAAGCAGGTGGAGTTGTTATGTGAATCTTCTGGCTCAGGGAAGAATGACAGTAATCAGTCAATTGAAGAGGAGTTCAAGAGTTCAGACACAGATGATGATGTACCAGCAGAGCAACCACGCACTATTGCTAAAGATAGGCCAAGGAGGGAGATTCGGCCTCCTGAAAGATATTTGGCTTATTCTGAGATTGTGGCATATGCTTTATTAGTTGCTGAAACAGTGGAGTATGATGAGCCTTCTAGCTATGCGAAAGCTATTTTGAGCAATGAGTGTGCACAGTGGTGTGTTGCTATGAATGAGGAGATTGAGTCTCTTCAGAAGAACCAGACATGGGAGTTGGTGGAACCGCTGAAAAATAGGAGGATTGTTGGGTGCAAGTGGGTCTTCAAGCGCAAGCCAGGTATTGCAGGGGTTGAAGAGGCACGGTTCAAAGCTCAGCTAGTGGCGAAACGATTCAGTCAAAAGGAAGGTGCTGACTACAATGAAGTATTTTCACCAGTTGTAAAACACAGTTCCATTCACACTTTACTTGCTATTGTTGATAGCGATTATTTAAAAGTTGACTCTGATGGAGCTGCTGGGGGCCTTATCTGTATTTGGAACCCATCCGTTTTCAAGTTGACTGGAGCATGCTATTCTAGAAATTTTATTCTCCTATCAAGTTCGATCCATAAACAATAGTTTCTTTTGCACTTTGGTAAATGTTTATGGTCCTTGTGATACAGTTAATAGGAGGAAAGTTTGGAAAAGTTTGTTAGATTTACATCAACTTTTCTTGGACCCTTGGTGTATTGGTGGTGATCTTAATGAAATTAGGTGTATCAATGAAAGACAGGGTTGTTCAAGAAGGGAGGTGGGTATGAATGATCTAAACCAATTGATAGATGACTTGGAGCTGGTAGACTTTCAAATGTTGGGAAGGAACTACACTTGGTCAAGAGGAAGAGAAATGGAGTAGGATTGATCGCTTTTTTGTTCATCCTGAATGGTTGGACAAATTTAAATTTAAACTTTGGGGCTTACCAAGAACTATCTCGGATCACTGTCCAATTTTGTTGATGGAAGATGAAAGAGACTGGGGTGCTAAACCTTTTAGGTTCTACAATTTTTGGTTTTCTCATTCAAATTGCATCAAAGTCATGGAACATGCTTGGATGGGAAATCAAGAAAGGGATTGAGCTGCTTTCAGAATTACCAAAAAACTGCAGGCTATGAAAGAAGCTTTAAAAATGTGGAGCAAAGAGGAGTTTGGCTCATTGCAAACAAAATTGGATCAGACTGAAGAACAAATGCCTGCTTTGGATTTAAAAGCTGAAAATGGTTCACTCCTACCAGAGGAGATGGTTTCAAGGAGATTGAGAAGTGAAATGTGAAAACTAGGCCAGAATCCTGAGAGAATGTGGGTACAAAAGTCCAGAATTCAGTGGCATTTGAATGGGGACAGGAATACAAAGTTTTTTCATAGAATTGCAAACTCCAGACAAAGAAGGAACTCTCTTAATTCAGTGTCTGTTGGGGATCAGCTGATTGAAGAGCCAGATGCAGTTAAGCTGGAGGTTTTTAAATTCTTCAAAAATCTATATGGTGAAGACCGGGAGAAAAGGCTTTTCTTCACAACAAGAATTGAGCCTCTCATAAGTGATGAAGTGAAATAAGAACTAATCATGCAATTTTCTGTTGAGGAAGTGTGGAATGCAATCAAGCTCACTGATGGAAACAAAGCACCAGGACTTGAAGGTTTCAACCTTTCGAGTATCAAAAAAGGTTGGAAATTTATGAAAGCTGATATCATGCAATTCAAGGGAGAATTTCATCTTAATGGAAACTGACAAGAGGTATCAATTCATCTTCATTGCATTAATTCCTAAGATTGATAACCCTTTTCTCTTAACTCATTTAGACCCATCAGTCTTATTGGGTGTATTTACAAAATTCTTTCAAAAGTTCTTGCAGCTAGACTTAAGACCACTAATCCAAGTGTGGTGGGTAAGGTCTAATCAGCCTTCACAAAAGGTAGAAATATACAGGGTAGTATTCTCATTGCAAATGAAATTCTGGATGGCTGGAAAAGGAATGATTCAAAAGGCCTGGTTATTAAGCTTGATTTTGAGAAAGCTTTTGATAATTTGAACTGGAACTTTCTGTTTAAGATGATGCAGCAAATGGGCTATCCTCACAAATGGATTGGCTGGACAAGAGAATGCTTATCTACTGCATGGATTTCTGTATTGGTCAACGGGGCTCCAACAAAGCAATTCAATATGCACAAGGGCATTAGACAAGGTGACCCCCTCTCTCCTTTTCTCTTTATAATTGCTGCAGAAGGTTTAAATAGATTATTTTTGGAGGCAATTGAAACAAGGGAAGCTCAAAGGTATGAGTGTGGTGGAAGGTGGGCCAATCATCACCCACCTTCAATTTGCTGATGACAGCATTATTTTTTGCAGTGCGTCTATGGAAGAAGTGGGAATTATCAAAATACTGTTAAAAGGTTTTGAGATCATGTCAGGTTTAAGAATCAATTTTCATAAAAGTCAGGTGTGTGGTGTTGGTATAAATCAGGATCAACCCAGTGTATTTGCAAAAGCACTCAGATGTCATCCTCAAAAACTGCCAATCAAGTATTTAGGAATGCCACTGGGAGCTAGTCCGCAACTTAAATCTACCTGGAAACCGGTAATTGATAAAATCAAGTCTAGACTGTCATCTTGGAAGAGAAGGAACACATCCTTTGGCGGAAGACTAACCCAAATCAAATCAGTTCTGAGCAATCTACCCATTTATTACTTGTCAATCTTTAAAATGCCAGAAGGTGTTGCAAAAACCATTGAGAGTATTCAAGCCATTTTTTTTGTGGGGAGGATCAGATCTAAAAAGAAAGATTCATATAGCTAGTTGGACAAAGATGATGCAAAAGAAAGAGCATGGTGATGGCTCTACAATATCCTTTTGGCAAGATGCTTGGGTAGAAGGAAAAAAAACTCTCTGTACTGTTTTCAAGACTTTTCAGAACTGTGCTTAAGAAGGAGGAATCAATAGCAGATGTTCTTATTAGAAGGAGTGAGCAATTGGCATGGGATTTTCAGTTAAGAAGAAGACTATTTGATTGGGAAATCACTGAATTGCAGGCGCTTACCAACCTTTTGGACAATCAAAATCTCAATGTACAATTGGGAACATCTGATCAACTGGTGTGGAAAGCCACAAATACAAACTCTTTCTCTGTTCAATCTATGTACAGAATACTCTTATATGGGGAGGCATTACCCTATGCTCCAGATAGTAAAGTGTTCAAACTGATCTGGAATAATGTTGCTCCTTATAGGGTCCAATGTTTTGGGTGGATGGCTCAGTTAGGGAAAGTAAAGACAGCTGATTATTTACTAGGTATAGGTATTATCACTGATGCTGAAGACGCTCTATGCAAATTTTGTGGAGCGGAAGTGGAATCACTTGATCATTCATTCTTGCAATGCCCTCATGTTTGGTTTGTCTGGACTCAAATTTTGAAATGGTGGGGTGCTCAATGGGTGACTCCAGACTCTATCTCCCTTTTACTTCAATGGTGGCTAAGTTGGAGGTTCAATAAGAAGAGGAAACGTATTTGGGAGTGCATTCCAATGGCAGTTATGTGGTCAATCTGGAAAATGAGAAATGAGTGGGTTTTTCAAAACAAAGAGCTTGACTGGGTTGAGTTGGTGGATATAATCAAGGTACGCATAGCCTTGTGGGTGAAAGCCTCATGGGATTCCAACACTTACACAATTAATGATTTTATCTTCAGGTTGGATAGTGTTTTGGATGCTCTCTAAGTTCCAATTTTGGGTTCTATATTATGGGTAGTTTTGGGCTTTTTGTCTCCCTTCCTCCTTTACCCCTTTGGTGTTTTTTGTTTTTTGGTTATGAGTCTTGCTTTTTCTGAGTTGTGGTTTTGTGTTTTGGTTGGGTTTGTCCACAGATACGAGTCTTGCTTTGGGTTGGGTTTGTGTCCACAGACTTTTTTGGTCATATTTCAGTGTTCTTGGGTTGGTTTTGTGTATAGTTGGGATTGCGGTCTCTTCATTCGAGTTTGGGTTTTGGGGAGTCTAGTTTTTGGGGCTAGTGTTTTGAGTCTGTCTCAGGTCTGTAAAGTCAGTTGGTGTTAGTTGTACCTTGCTGAATCAGTTTTCGGGGCAAGTGTTTTGAGGTTGTACCTTGCTGAGTCATTTTGTCACGGGTTCTACTACATTGCTGTTGCTCCTACGATTGTCTCACTATGGATTATTACATTTGGCTTTGAGTATGGATTCATTATTGACTTCATCACTGCGCTGCTGATTTTGTGTTTGGTTCACTCTGATGCTGCTTCTATTTATGGATACTTTTCTGATGATACTTCTGGGTTCACTCTCCCTACTTTTGCTGCTAGTGTATATGGATTGATTGCTTCGTACTTCTTTAGAGTTTACTGATCAAAAGATGCCAAGGATATGTACTTAGTTATCAACTATCTGCTTGCTTGCTGTTTTCATTTGGATCGGATTACCTATTGCTTGCTCGTTTGCTGCTTCACCACGATGCTGTCTGCAACCTCATGGTGTTTCTACAAGGTTTTATTGTGCAAATTGAGTCAAGAAGCACGATGGAAGTTCTCTGATGCATGGGTTTTTACTTTGCTGAATCAGTTTTAGATGCTTTCGATGTATTGTGCTTTTGTAACAGCTCCGTGCCTGGTTTTCCTGGGCTCGGTTGATCTCTCTTCAACCTTGCTTTTTTCGGGTTGAGTGGCATATGATTGTCAAGCGTGTAGGGTGCCAACCTCATTGGGATGTTACACTCTTGTTGTGATGCCTTTTTCTCTCATCCTGTTAATCCCTTTTATTTTTACATGTGATTAATAAAAAAAATTGCCGTTCAAAAAAAAAAAGGAAGCAAAGATGATTTTCAAGTTTTAATCACCGAAACCACTTCCCAAAGATTTTTTACTAATTCTTCGCACACTAACATGAGATTATAAAAGGTGATTTTCAAGTTTTAATCACCGAAACCACTTCCCAAAGATTTTTTACTAATTCTTCGCACACTAACATGAGATTATAAAAGGTTAAGCAGCATTTTACGCCACACACAAGCAATAGAATTGCAACAATATTACGTTGGATAAGAGAACAACTACTCTTGCACGATTTCCTTAGGTACCCCGTGCCTAGCTAGATTTCAATAGGCATGAAGAACTACCACGTACCTTGTATCACAGTCAGAGCTTACTTAAGACATCTCTAGCTGCCTAATGATTAATAAGCTGAAATCCCAAACTCACATTAAAGTAAACTTAGGCCATACATCATGTCAGATATGTGCCCAGCATATTTGTAACCATTAATTTCAGCTTCATGTTTCAGAATGTAAAGATAGAGTTAAGGACGTAAATGGGAGTTCGCAAATGAGGTTGCTACCAAAACTCAGAAAGATGAAGCCTCTTTATTTATTTATTTATTTTTTATTAGCAAACATGTAGCACTTTTGTGCAGGATCAATTTTCTTGGAGTCTTGAATGCTAACCATAATCTTGACCCTAAGTGAATGGAAATGTGTTATGGCATACTATCTTCGTTTTAAGACATGAAAGATCATCGGCTGTGAAGGTATAACAGGAGTAAAGCAGGTCATTCGTCCTGAGCATTCATGTGTGGCATGATAGAATGGTTTGGTAAATAACATCACTGAAATACTGTGCATGTGTATAACTGTATATAATCAGCTATGTCTTTAAAGACGAATGTGCAACGCAAGGCGTTTTATCCCTCGTGACATTGAAGCATAGGCCTCGAGTTGTAAGTACTTACACAATTTTAAGTTTAAGTTTAATAAAAACATAAAATTGTTGAAAAATACAAAAAGAGATAGAGAGAGGGACAACGAAGCTAAGTCATAGAACTTCATCTAAACCTAGACTCAAAGCACACCCAAATAGGTACTCTCTCACTTTAAGCAAAGATTGGTACATTGAGAGGAGGGTAGTACAAAGATATATAGGCCTTGATGTTTTGAAAAGCGTATGCCTCAAATGAAATGCTTAAAAATGACTAAAAGGTGCACTTTGTGCGAAAGTCCTTCAGACAAGGCCTAATTTTTTCGAATGCAAGGCACAAATTTGAAGGACAAGGCCTAGGCTTTTGGAGTTTAAGCCACAAGTTTGAAGGACTCGGAGGTGTTTTTCAGTAGCTTATCCTTGATGTGAAACTCGAGATGAGCCTCAACTTGTCCTTTGAAAACATTGATAATCAATATGTATGTAACTAGCATGAACAACAAAATAGATCATTGAATACATCAAGAAACATGTATGATTACATCAAGAAACATATCGAAAAAGCAAAAACAAAAACCAAAAACTAGTCTAGAGAACGACCAAAGAAGCTTACCATCACCAGGGTCTGTTTTTGCATCTGCAAACAAGATTTGAGTGATAATAAGAAAGAGGAAGGCCTGAATTTTTTGAACCATTACTCCACAAACAAAAACATGCCAACCCAATTAGTATTAAGATTAGGGTTTCAAACCCCTCAGCTAATTTGGAATTCTGAACAATTGAACACCTATTGTAAGCAAAAACTAAACAAGGTCATGCCATGCTTGAACAAAATTACTGTTGAAAAATAGGCTTGATTAAGACTGAAAAACATGTTGATTAATATTAGTTTGGAGGCCGGGATGTTTTTTGGATTGGATGTGCAAGTGGGAGATTTTGGATAACTCATGATGCAAGGAAGTCCAAGAAGTTAGACATATGTGTGTGAATGGAGAAAAGAAGTTTGGCCATTTGTGGGATGGTTGGCCGGAAGTCTAAATTGAGGTTGATGCGTGTTTTGTTTTGTTAGTCAAATATGGTGGCTTGCTTAGTTGTATAAATATGTGTGTGTATTGGCTTTGCAAGGTGTGGGAATAAGAAGAGAAAGAGTGAGAAAAGAGAGGAGGCACAGAGAGAGGCAGAACGTGGGGAGCCCCAAGGGGGTCTCCCCCACCACCACAAAATGTAGTGTGTGCTTGTAGATGTGTAAGAGTTGTATTTGTATTTGTTTGTGAAAAGATTAATAAAAATGAGTTTAGTTGTGTGAGGAATTTTTCTAATTTCCATCAATTACACTCCATTGACAATACCTACCTATTCAAATATATGACATGTCAACAATCATGTAAGACATGTTCAAAAAAAAATTCATATGTGACATCATGAATTTGGTTGGTAATTTTTTTGGTCAACCCAAAACTCACACTTGCAATATTATAGTATATGCTCCCTCCATCCCTAAACTTTTGACACTTTTTGGACAGTGTGTCATTTTCAAATGTCTATATCTTTCAATGTAAATGTCAAAAAATATGTAATATGGATCTTGTTTGATAGATTTTAATTAATTCTATTAAACAAAGTTTTCAAAATCACATAAAACTTATAAATAAAAAGATATAAGCAATTTAAAATGGCACGCAATCCCAAAAAGGTCAAAAGTTTTGGGACGGAGGGAGTACCTATTACCTCCTTCAACCACTTTTTGTGACTCTTATCTGCTAAGACCCAGAAGGCGATTCTTTATGTTGCTATTGTAGAAGTTAAAAAACGTAAATCAAAACATGTTCAAAAAAAAAAAAGAACCTGTTGGAATTCAAAAACACGTGAAGTTGATTACGTAAAATGGGAAAAAAATTCAATGCCGTGCGGGTAACATGTGGTGTCCACTCGCGCACATCCGACTGTCCAAAAATGCAACAAACAACCGAATTGAAAGTGCCAGATGTATTTAAAAAAATATGAAGAAGAAAAAAAGGAAAAGTGTGTTTTAATCCGGACCGTCCGTTGTATTTTTAGACAGTCGAATGTTCGCGAGCGGATACTATGTCAGCAAGGATATTCTGTTTGTGAGCAAAAATTACCTCTGCAATCTTTGTGTTATTCTGTTTGTTTATAAAATAAAATAAAAAGTCGTCGCAAAATGATAATTATAAAGTATATCAAGTAAAGATCTGTATGTAGGAGTACATTTCCCTCTGTTTCCCTCTTACACACGAGAACACATTTTTTATTTTCTTTTTATTTTTGAGCTAGTATGCAAACAACTCTGCTGCGGCGATGGTTTGTGTGTTAGAGAGAGAGAGAGAGAGTAGACCAGTTTTAATGTTTTATGGTTAAGCACAGGTTCAATTCTAAACCATGGGAAAAAAACGGGGTTGGGTTTGGATTTGACTTAACCCATTTTCGATCCACCCATATTCAACTCATCTAATATTGGCCTATATTTAATTTGTCCGTATTCAACCCATAATTCATATCAACCAGTTCAAACCCAACGTAACCCGCTCATTTGCCACCTCTGAATACGGCTTACGGGATTCCGAAAATGTTTCCTTCTATTTACCCAGAAAATTGGTTTGGATATTTACTTGTGAAAAGTGGATTGAACAGTGCTCGTTGAGTAGATTTAAAACCCTAGCTCCACTACTCGATACGACATCAGGTTGATGGGAGTTACTTCTACAAGCGAATTCAAACTTGTAATCACGAGGAGAGGGAGGGAGTTGCACCCTGTGCTCTTGTCAACTGGTTTAGTTTTACCACCCTTGGTGGTCCGTATTTTTCTAGTTCGTCTCTCTTTCGCTTCATCTTTTTTTTTAGGGTGATTCTATTTGCAACTCTTGTTTTTCTCCATGCAATCTATTTTCTTCATTCAACCCACAACTAAAATTCTTCAAACCAATTTACTTCACACAACCCACTAAACACACCTAAACTTTCAACAACACCCTTCACCTTAAAAAAAACCCTAAATCTTCTCCACCACCCATTACCACCACCACCCGTCGCCACCATTAGCCATTGGCACCACCACCCATCACCACCACTAGCTAGCGCCACCACCATCACTCCTCTCTCTCTCTCCGTTGTTTGCAAATTAAAATTCAAAATGCGACCAGTTTTCATACTTTAAATGCTGAAGTAGTTTTCATTTCAGTCTTTACTCTCGGTACCCATACTTTTTTTTTATCTTTTCTTTGAACCAGTCTATGGGTACTGGGAGGAGAGGTACTAACCACATACTGACCGGCGTCGGGAACCCACTTGTGGGACCTAAACGATCAATTCGAACTGTTTATCCATCTTAAAATCAAATTTCAAGTGGAATCATCCCATTTCAAGTGGGTTCATACTGGAATCATCCCATTTCGTTCAAATCATTTGGGACCCACAAATGGGTCCTCGGCGCTGCATGTATATGGTATGTACAAAGGGGTCGCTACCCTTGTATTTCCCCTTCTTCTTTTTTTCTAGGCTTTCGTTTCATCTTCTTTAGTAACATATTCTTAATAAAATTACTGATTAGAAATTTTTTATTATTTTTCACAGATAACATCGCTTAAAATACACCAGTTTGATGGTTAAGCACATATTCAATTCTAAACCACGGGAAAAAACGGGTTGGGTTGGATTGATTTGGGTTTGACATAACCCACTTTTGATCCACCTATATTCAATCCACCTAATATTGCGGTCTATATTTAACTTGTCCGTATTTAACCCATAACTCATATCAACCCACTCAAACCCAACGTAACCCACTCATTTACAGTTTACCACCTCTAAATATGTCATTTGTTTATTCTCCATAATGTCAAGTTTCTTTTCTTTCTTTCTTTCTTTTTTTTTTTTCTCAATTACAACATCTGCTGAAATATTGAAATCGCATACAATTATAAAACTTAGTCTTCCACATCGTCAGGAAGAAATATTATGCAACTGAATAACCTCAAACATCATTTCACATTTTTTATTTTTTTACTTCTTCCCTTTTTAAATTTAAAAAGTGAGTGACATCCTTCAAATAGCAAATAGTTTAGTTTATTGTTTCACCTATTTCTTATTGTATCTTTGTCGGTATTTACATTCTTTATTAGTTCAACAATACTTTAAGGAGCTCGGAGTGCCAAAAAAAAAAATGTTCCTTCAAACTATCGTACCTTATGGTGTGCATAAGTTAGCCCGAACATCTGAGTTATAAAAACAAAATATTAAACCTCACTTTTAATATTAGACTTTGAAGTACCTTCTACAGAAGCTATCAGACAATCGTTAGCCATGCCAGATCTTCAAAATCAATAAAATAAGAATAGCACAAAATTCCAATCATATTCCATTCTTCAAAATGAAAAGTTCATTTTGGTACTCTATACACAAAAACTCGTCAAAATTATGGAGAATGATCTCCTTATATTGACAGTAAACGATTTACTTCTACAATTGTAATAAAATTGTGATAAAATTGCTATCATTACGAAAGTATTAAGAGTATCTTTCAAAATAATACCAACGTTGAATATATTTGACGAATTTTTAAATGCTAATTAGAAGGAAAATGAGATATAGTTGAATTTTGAAGTGAAATGAATATGCGACTTAAAAAAAATAGATATAAAGTTAGAGAAAATGATTATCATTGTTTAAATGAATTCCTCAAATCCCTTTTCTTTCTTTTTCTTTTTTTGGAAGAATAAGAAATCCATTGATAACCAATTACAGCCTGCCTTTAAAATAAAGAACGATATTCTGTCTCCTCATTATCCTCGTATAGGCTTATTAAAAAGAGAAGTATACCCCTAGTTCTCAACGTCAATGTCACACATTGGCAAACAAAAGGGGGCGCCCAACCCTTTCATAATTCCAAATATTCTCTTGTACTACATTAGATTTTTGGATCAAGTTGAAAAAATTCTATGAAATTGCCCCCGTACAAGTTCATAGAGAAATTCCTAAAATTTCAACTTATCAATCAATTTTGTTGTCGCGTGTGAAATATTAAATAATAGCTACACACATACATAATCTCACATCTTTCTCGGACCTCGCAAGTAGCAATACATACACTTGATATAAAATTTAAGTTTATCAAAATAAAGACTTGCGTTTCGGGCGAGAGTGTGTGTTCAGGAAGGTGAAAACAGGGGAATTCTGAAAAGACAAGACATCAATTAGATGTTTTGAACATAGAAAACAAATGCAGAGGCTGCAAACATCAATTTAAGGTTATCAAAATAAAGGCATGGTATGATCACAACACCCTGCTCCTGTGGCGCCCCAGTGCTTCCTCCTTCATTATATTTTTCAATTGAAGTATATTTGCATGGCGCTCAAGCTCCTGCACGGCTCCCGTAGTGCAATGACAGTTGGGTGCATATTAGGAGGGTATATTTAAGCTTTCTTTCCACTATTTTAGGATATTGCTCTTGCATTACCCCACTTTTAGAGAGAGAAAGTCATTTCCTCTTATATTCATGTGGTTCTACGCATTATAGATGATTTATATTCCAATTTGATCATCTTTTATTCATTCTATAGCTATACTCTAATATTCATGTATATAGTTTGATTCTTGTCAAAATCTTCGTCAAAATTTCAAAATCATGAATTATGGCCTTGATGTCTAGTTGAGCAAGGATGGATCCAATGCCATCGTGATTCGGAGATCAAGACGTGCTTGCTTGTGGTGTCCCATGAAGTCAAGAAGGATCATGGGGTGCTACATCAAGAGGTGGAGTTAGGTGTAACAAGGGTCTTGTTGGTAATTCCAAATTTGGAACTTGTTGTAACCTTTTGATTCATGGAATATAAGCAGAAATATGCCGTGCTTTTATGCTTAGGTGTGTTGACCCTAAGTAGTTTCCAAGTGTATCCCTATGTTTTTGCTCTTTAGATTATTGCTCTTTAATTTCAATGTTGAATTGCATAAATTACATGGAGTTTGGTTAATTGCTTTAAGTGGTATTTGAATTAATTTTTACAATGACGCCCCATTCACCCCTTTTGGGACTCTTTAGTGCTTTGGGTAATTTCACTTTCCATCCCTAACACAAATTCATGATCCAATCACAGGCTTAGAGGTCAAGCAAAAACCAATTTTAAAAAAATTGCCAAGCAATTAGACACCTGAAAGCAATAATAAAAATCATAAGCTAGAAAATGGCAAAGAGGGAAGAAAGAGCATACAATAATAATTACTTCCATATTCCTCAACACAATGCCTAAGCTGGTGTATCCGGCTGGTTTTCTGGCGAAGAATCTATGAAGGCAGGTAACTCATTGTAAATTCCCACAATCTACTGACCTAACTCTCCCTCCCTCATCCTCCATTCTTCACCTTCCCCATACGTAATTTTATATGCAATTGTTGTATTAATTTTGTTTTTCTAATCTTAATTTATCTGACTTGCATGAGGGATGGAATGTGACACACCGTGTGGTGTGCACCTTGAATTGTTTAACACTTTTTATGGCATGGGGGGGACACACATGGGACATATAGGGTTTGCTTTTGTAAATTATCTCTGTCCCAGATTTCATTTGTTTTGAAGTGGCAGGGGGACCTCCCTTGTTGGCGAATGTTAAGGGTTTTTTGTTGTGTTTGGCATCTCCGATGTGATTACTGACTGTTAGTGATGAGCGATCTACTCCCAGTAAGAAGTGTGATTGTGCCTCAACTTTCTTCTTAGTTACTCTCTCTCTCTCTCTCTCTCTCTCTCTGTTTTTGAAGTAGGGTCAGAGATGTTAAGTTTTTGTGAATTCAGGCTTGTAACAAGAAAAGCTTTTTTGAGCCTCAAGTATCCTGCTCTTGCATATTTAATCGATTAGTCACTCAATTGGCATTAAAATTTGTTCACTGATGATGTCATGTAGTAAACAATCAATTCAACAATCGATTATTAGTTTCGAATCTCAAGAATTGAAACAAAATTATTTAGCTTCATTTCCTAACCATGCTAATTGCATGTACATACCTTGATCCACTATTAATGGATTCTCCAATTTCTTGCAGATATGTGGTTCCTACTGCTTCCAACTAGAGAGTTTTCATTGGCCTAATTGAAATGCCAACTTGGGTTCTTCTTAATAACCCTGATCTCGACATATGTGATTAAAAAGATTAACCATTATGGTGCTGGGTTGGGCATAACTGTGATGTGGGTTGAGCAAAAGTAAAATAAAAAAAAAGAAGAAGAAATTTCAATACCAATACACAACTGTGATGTGGATCAGTGGGTTTGATGTGCCATCAATCGGCTTGCAAAAACGTGGGACAATATATGGATGGTGGTGTTCACCAGGAGAGAAAACAAGGAAGAGGGGTTGGGTGTTGGGTTTTAATTCACTGAGGGGTATTTGAGGGAAGTTATTTAGGGATACCATGTATGTGGAAATATTTCTCTCATTGTCATCAATTCAGTCATTTACAAAAACCTTACCATGTAATTGGTATTATTACTTTTAAATACCATGTATCTGATTAATCTTTACAAATATCAAAATGAAAATAAGTACAGTAATCATAACAAAAAAGCAATCAATGCTTGATGAACACTGAACTCACAACCTTGCAACTCTTAGACCTGCAATTAGAAAAGGAAAAATGGAAACATTCATTATTATAGACCATATGCATCTATAAAGAAGCATCAGACAAGAAAAGATAACATGACACGGGATCAAGTAAAAGTGTTCATCGATGAATACGTGAAAGCTCTCATATCATATTATTTCAGGACAAAACCACAAGCATAAAGGGCAAACCATCCTTCCTCAAACCATTGCCAACTCAACAAATCCCAACGTTTTTTGTAAATGCCTATAGATTTGTTGATTCTGTACCTTAGGGTATTTCATATAGAGGTGGAGAACCTGGTGGAACCATAATAGAGAGAGAAAAAGAGAATTAGAGCATGTAGCTTGCTTTCAACCGTAATCAATAATACTCGAACAAAGAGAATTGCATGATTACACCTCCAGCAATTTTCCACGATGCTCATAAAACAAATTGAAGCATCTCAATCAAAGCATTAGTTTCCCAATACATCAATTCAGTTTTTAATTAGGTTTTACCCTCCACCAGTGACGAGTTTATGGTAATCTATTAGAAATTTGGAATATTTATCCATCTAGCGAATTATTCAAAAAAGCACCTGACTGACATTTCATGCACGCCAAATGAATGAAGGTAATTTTGAGAACAGTGTAACAAACTTGTTAGTGATTCATAATTCAGCTCATGCCATATTCAATTGAAATATGGAGTCTTAGAGTTGGTGAACTACCTTTTAGGTCAGCTTGGTCTTCCTCATAGTCCATCACACCACCAGGTTCAGAGAAGATCTCCTTTTGCCCTCGGAAGTCCATATTGGCCTGCTTACAACGTGTAACTTCTGCCACAACGCAAGTAAGACAATCAACAAACAACTCAATTTAAGAACATTATAACAACAGTCTTCCCAAATTCATAACTGAAACTCTATCAAAGATTCAAAATAATTCCTGATGAATGCAGAATTTAGGTCCAAAACATAACGTGCGCACCTTCTGTTCTCTCTCCCCCTAAAAATAAACACCCAAACACTACTAGAATTAAAAAAAAGACGTATTAATACCAGAAATATTACCAATTTGTTAATGTTTGTATCAGACTATCTAGTTGTCAAGGTCTCAGATTCTAGACAGCTGCAAATTGTACCAACCACCACCAACAATTAAGCACAGTAGTAATTTAATGGCTAACACACACACACACACACACACACACACACACACAGAGGAAAAAAAACATGCCAATTAGAAAGACAACCCCAAGCTGGACTCTGACAAATTCAATCCTTGAAATATCTTCACAACTGATCTAGCTTCTCTCTAACTATGCCCTAAACCAATGCATAATCAATTTTATTTCAGTTGGTAATATCATAACATATTTTGAAGGGAAATTCATAGGAAGGTGATCGCTCAACAACAACAACAATAATATAACCCATTTAGTCCCCAATAATTGGGGGTATGGGCGGGGGGATGGATAGGAGACAGACCTAACCTTTGGCAATAAACGCACAAAGTGGCTACTCCCAGAATACCACTGAAACAAATGAATTTGAGACAGACCTAACCTTTGGCAATAAATGCACAAAGTTTTTTGAGACTTCCTAAGTCGCTGTGTTGTTGGAGGATGCTATTGCGGATCCTATTATGTTGCCCAGATTTCTGCTGGTGTCATAACAATTAGGGCCTCAGTAGGGCCCTGTTGTATGCTCTCTGGATTATACCCCATCAAATTCGAATCGTTCAAAAGTATCTTTTTACATTCCGAATTTTAAATGTGTCAGAGGTCAAAATATTCAATCAGCGGTAATAGTCCATTTCAAATTCAGAACGTCAAAAAATATTTTTGGATGATTGGAATTTGATGGTGTACATTTGGGGGACACATGGATGGATGGATGGTGTGCCTACTATAGGCTATAGACGCGTGTGTTATTACACCACCGTGTTACACGTTGGGTGGTTAAACATTATTACTATGGGCTATAGACGCGTCTGTGTCAGTGCGTTGGGTGGTTTTGATTTCGGGGCATCTAGTCTAGCAGTAATTACACTGCTACAATAAACATAAAAGATCACGGTTTTTACCTGTGATTGTTTTAATTTAATTACGGTTTTAAAACCGTGGTTAATGGAGCCGTTATTAAAAGTCACGTTGATTCGATCATAATTTTTAGTTGTTCTTAAAAGTATGCCCAAATTGATATTGAAATCTATAACGCGTGCTAATAAATGCGGTACAATCACGGGTTGTATGAAAAAACGTGATTAAAACTATTATATAATTTCGGTTTACCATGTAAACTGCAGTTAAATCAACAATATTATCACGGTTTGAACATAAAACTACGATAAAATTAATTTTAAGATCACGGTATGGACAAATAACATGATTAAAAATATTGTCCAATCATGGTTTGCCCATAAAAACAGTGATTAAATTAACTATAACATCACGGTTTGGACATAAAACCATTGTTAAATTAACTATACCATCACGGTTTGGACATAAAAACGTGTTATATGTATTTATTGTGATGTGTCACATGGCGTCATCTCCACAACCTCTTAATTCTTATCCCAACATGCATTTGCTAAGAGGTGAACCCCAACCTCCCAATCACATCCTAACACTCAACCACTAGGCTACCCAAGTTTTTACGTCACATTTCCAAAAAAGTATGTATATGTATTATCTTTTCATTTATTTCCTCTTATATTGCAACAAATATGTAATATATTTGACATAAAATATATATTAATTATATTATGATAGCATATCATTTTATTTTATTTTATTTTAATTCATAGAAATTATACAATCGAAGACATGAATTTGGTCGCCGTAGACTAACCTATATTTGACATAAAATATATATTAAAAAAGTTTTTTTTATCATGATTGTAACATAGTGTTGTTAAAATAAATGTATTTTATCACGGTTGTAACAAAGCATGGTGAAAATAAATACATTTTATCACACTTATAACAAAGCGTGGTAAAAATAAATACATTTTATATATCACACTTGTATGAAAATGTGATTAAATTAAATAATTATAATCATGGTTCTTTTAAACATATGATAATTATTATTAACTGCTACGGTTTTATTAGCAAAGTGACATTAAAAACTCACCTTACATTTCTTTATCACATTTCATCAAGACCGTAATCTTTCAAATTTTCTTAATGTAATCTTTATCAATTATTCTTGCAGTGTTAATGATGCATGTTGTGAGGCGCCATGGCACGAGTTAGCATTCTCCTATATAGGAATATACCATTACTGCCTCAACACAGCCACTATATACCACAAAGAGCGTGTCGAATCCTTTTCTCAGATCATCGCCGAAGAATATTATGGAGTCAAGAGTATTTGAAGGCCAGGCCTACCCGGGGAATGCTCCGCAGCAGCAGGTGGCTGCGTATCCGCCTCAGCAGCAAGGATACGGGTATCCGCCACCGATGCAGGGGGGATATAGGTAATTAGGTATCCGCCTCAGCAGCACGGATACGGGTATTCCCCGCTGTGGCAGGGGGGACAATGGCATCCGCCTTCGCAGCAGGGGGGATACGGATATCCGCCTTCGCAGCAGGGGGGATACGGGTATCCGCCGCAGGGGGTGGTGCAGCCTGCAGAACAGGTGAATAATTTTAGAGCTAGGTTGAGAGAGGGGCTTCAAGCCGGGTGGGAGTTGTTCGGGGATGATATGACGTCTAATGTTGGTGAGCGTGTTGCTGCGTTTGTTGATGGGAATGCTGATAATTATAATTGACACCGGAGTTTCCAAAACTTAAGTTCCCAATCAAGAAACATCCCAAGCGTCTTTTAAGTTTTCAAGAGTGTTCATGGTCAATTCTAGCTTTGAAAATCATAGTTTATTCTACCTTTGTTTGGAGGGATGTTTCTTCATTTTTGTTTTTGTTTTATATTATTATTATTAGTTAGAAATAAATTGGCATGGTGGTGTTCTTTAACGAGCTTGAAGATGCATCAAGCTTATGTGCTTTACAAATTAATGATAGTACACTCTCTTCTTCTACCTACAGCCAATGCTATGCACCTTTGTCTCTTAGGGTTTTTTTCTTTTCCTTCCTGATTCCCATGTTGATCGGAGTGAGTCACTCTGAAAGAGTTGAAATTGCTCGATTTCTTGCATTTTTTATTTGACCATTACCAATTTGGGATGAATCTCGAGTTCCAACCTCCAATAGCTTCTGATGAAGGCGTTAGTGGAAGTTGGATACAGATCTTTCTTCTCTAAAACCCAATCTTGAGTAGATTTGGGTTGATCGTTCTTAATGCTATATTTTATTGTTCTTGTTGCTATTTTTTGGGTTTTTTTTTTCTCTATCATTTGCTATTTCGATGTATCCATAAAAAAATTAAAAAAAAAAAACACCAACGCTATCACAACAACAGCAGGCCTTCTGATAAAAGAAATTAAATTCCGAGATCATGCATTTTATTTATAAAAAATAAGATTATCACATAAATATTCCCCACTTTCAGAAATTTAGTCCTCCAAACTTGAGGGCCGAAACATCTGAAATTATAGTTATACTTGACTATATATATATATATATATATATATATATATATATATATATATATATATATATATATATATATATATATATATATATATATGTACTCAAATATACAATCTGAAATCTTCCTCATTAGACATACGAAATGTAGTTCAAGATGATTTCTCATAGTGAGAAGAACATAGTTTCACACTGCCTCCTACCCTTTTCTTGGGAAAAAAAAAAAAAAAAAAAAAAAAAAAGAAGTCATCAAGATGAAACAAAGAAAAGTTTATTTGTTTAAAGATCTCCACGCCAGAGAACTGGTTAATTAGGATGTAGAATTTGTTGGGATTTTAGCGGAATTTCGGTGATACCACATCACATACAATGAGATCCAATACTAAACAAATATAAACACGAAGGAAAAACAAGAGTCACACAAGATTTATGTGGTTCAATCAAAAACCAGCTTAGTCCACGGGAGACAGATACTTAGTGGCAGAGCTACATAAGGGCCGGGGGTGGCCCCAGCTCCCCCATATTTTTATTTTGGAGTATATTTTGCATATCAAAAGAGTTAGTAAGACTGATAAAATAATAATAATAGAGTTAGTAAGAGAAAAAGGAAATACAAAACTAAAATGCAAAGAGTCAAGTGAACAATTTGATCTCAAAACTAAAATGTAATTTCAATATTAAATGAAGGTAATAAATCTCATGAAGTCATTAGCTGAATGGAATTCCAAGTCACAACTCAAGGTGGATTTTCTAGTCCACACCTCCTAGAAATAAGAAAAACATGGCTTTTTTGTGTTGCAAATTATTTTTGGAAAATCCGATCCGTCCAATGTGTTCAGAAGGTGTTTTCAAGGGTCCTCGTGAGAAATCTTCAAAAAACAATAACGGGAAGGGCTTGATCCAAGCAATTTTCACAAAAACTGTAAATATAAAAATTTTGCGAAAACTGCTTGGATCAAGCCCTTCCCGGTATTTTTTTTTTGAAGATTTCTAATTGGAAACCCTTGAAAACACCTTTTGAACACATTGGACGGCTCGGATCGTCAAAAAAGTATTTGGATCATGGAGGTCCGGAAACGGGAATCCCGTTTTAGAAGCTTTGCCCACAACTCAATCTTCTACAATTCTCTCTACATTTCGTGAAGATACATATAACGTGAGTATACGGCATACGTACGTAAAAGAAATTTATGTATCATAAACACGAATCCCGCTTAATTGGGGGTTGCCCCAACGGTTAGGGCAATTGTCTGCCTTTAGGTGTAGTTCATTTGGTCAGATGTTCGATTCCCTGCAGGGTGAGTACCTGTGCTAAGTGGGGGGCTGTGACTAGTGTAGGTTGCGCGAGCTCCCCCAAGGTTTGGGTTGTACAGTGGGTCCAATTAATGGCCTATTCATGGTTGTTCTTCGGTTATCAAAAAAAAGAAAAAAGAAACTCAATATGCATCCAGTAACAATAATGGCTGTGTTCGTTTGGGCGTTTTGGGGGCAGTTTTGGCACTGTTCCAGTTTTGATTACATCATCAGTTTTTTTCATTTTTCTCTCTATCTTTCTCCACTTATTACACTATGTTACACTGCTCTTCTATCTCTTTCATTGGCACAATCAGACTACAAGTTGTCCAATACCGATTCCCCATCCTTTAGTAAGCAAGCATTCTCTCGATAAAATCACATTATTTTCCTAATTGATAAAATCTAGATTTGATAAATGTGTTTTCCAGATGATTTTTTGAGATAATATCTAGTTTTGATAAAATCTAGTTTTGCTAAAATCTTTTAAAGATCTTAGATTTTATCAAAACTAAATTTTATGAGATAAAATCTATTGAAGAACAAGGCCTAAGTGAAAATTAGCCAATCGGAAAATCGCAAAATAGAAATATTGAATACCCGACATCATGTGAAAAGATATATTGATCAGAACGTATGGTTGAGAAATCAATTACTAAAACAAGATCATAGAGTTAACTAGCGTTGTACCCGTGTTATGCACGGGCGAGATTAACATGCACGCCAAATATATGTATATGGTATAATAGGTAGCATGTGGATAAAAAATATATGTGCATAATATATCTAGAATAAGATAATAGTAGAAGGTGGACGTTAAACACAGAGATAAAGGCCAAAAAAGCATACATAATTTTTGAGTGCTTGTACGGAATCTGAATTGAGGTAGTTTTTTACCAGAATAGGAGTGGAACGTAATCCTACGTAATTACCAAAAAAGTGTGAAGTAAGAGAAAGAGAGAGATATAGGCAAGAAGCATAACATTTTTTCCGGACTCGTATGAAAGATGAATTGAACATTTTTTTTCACTTCATGACTGTCCACAAAAAAAAAAAAAAAAAAAAAAAAAGCGGTAGGATAAGATGTTTTTGATAGTTTAGCTATATCTTCCGGCAAGTCACGTTTTTTTCCCCTTAATTTTATTAGCTTTCAATTTTGTTTCAGGAACCAATAGTTATGTGCCACCTATTTAATTTAAGAATTCATAATTACAAATTCTGAGAATTGAGGGATTGGGGTTTAGAGAGTTTTGAGGGCTCAACTACATTGTTATAGTATATTTAAAGAACAATTAAATTATAGAGGGAAAAAACTTGGAAGGAGGGGAGTAAAAGTGGGAGTAGTTTTACCTAGGTTGTGGGCAGTTTTTTTTTTTAAAAAAGGAAGAAAGTGGGGACGACCACCCCATGTTTTTGGCGAGATTTATTCGAGAAGGAATGAACGTGGGACTTTGGCCGGAACAAAGGGGGAAAACATGGGCAGTTATGTGGTATTTTGTGGGTAAAAAATAATTAGAAATTCTGAGAATTTAGCATATTAATTAAGTGGTAGGTAGACTCAAATCATAACCGCATAAAAGATATCTGAAATAAGATAATGGTATCATATGAACATTAAACACGGGTTCAACACTAGTTTATAATATCCTAATGGTAAAAACATTAAGTAAACTGATGATGAGGTAAATAGAAGCAATAAATTTGAAGCAAAAAACAACTCAATCTGTATGCTAACAATTAAATCAACGCAACTCTTGCTACGACAATAACGGATACTGTAAATGAGTTATAATGACAATCTCATACTCATAAAAACTATTGAAGCACTGAACACTAAATAACATTGACCTATTCACAAAATGGATAGCATCAAACTCCTGAACGTAGTACAGTGTTCATCAAATTTCAATTTTCGCTTCACTCCCTACAATTGCAAGAGGCAAAAAGAAAAAAAAAAAATCGTTTCGTAAGTGTAGTATTGAATTGCTAAACAAATTGGCATGTATGAATAGTTAAAATCCATAAATGGAATGACAAATAAATTCTCGTAATAAACAACGGAGCCGGAACCGATACTCAAAAATCGTGAACCAATTCTTGTACTTCTTCTTAATTTTTTTATCCGAAGCCGAACTTGATCCTCAAAATACCATGATAAAAAAGAAGATAGTGGGAAGCTTTTAAGCGTTATGGACTTGGTGACTCCGGCTCCGGCGGTGCAGCAATTACCTGAAAAAGTGAAAATAATGTTGAATTAGATTAGGAAGATTTCGATAAAATTAGGAAGAAATCTGGTCGCAAGAGAGGAGACGGAGAGATCTAGAGAGGAACTACTGTACCCATTCTTCTTCTTCTTCTCTTCTTCTTCTTCAGTCTCACAAACCCATTCCGACACAACAAACCCATTACGAAAGGAGAAACAGAAAATGAAGTGGGGATTTGGCTTTTTACGTGGTGAGGAGAGAGAGTGGAGCAGTTAAGTGTTTAGCGAATGGGTAGTTTTTTTTTTTTTTTTTTTTCTGAAACCTGCTGGGAAGTGGGAACGCGGGTGTGAATACCATGTGATTTAATTAAATTGGAATAGGGAAAAAGAGTCAAATAGAAAATTGGTTGAGCATGAGGGGATGACAGCCACGTGTAGGGAGAGACTGGAAAACCTATTTTTAAGGAGAGTGTAGAATTTGGGGTTTGGAGGCTTTTGAGAGCCCCAACTACACTGCTATAGTATATTTAAAGATACTCATTCATTAAATCGAGATAAGGTGCAATACCAAAGTTAATTAAGTGCGAAAATTCAAAATCGGTCCGTGTAATACAATAGCTTCAAACGAATACCCAATATATAAAAGAGACGACATAAATTGCATGAACTCGTTATTTTACCATTAGAAGAATCGTAAACCAATTTCGCATAGAAAACTATTAAATAGCACATATTTTCTTCTAAAGGAAAAGCCAATCCACCAGATAATCACAATTGTCAAAATATTGAAAACAATAGAAAATACAGGAGAGTTTTGGCAAGAAGGACATAGCATAAGAGTTAATTCTATAGTTAGGACGTCAACTTTTTCGTATAGCCACAAGGACATAGGGCTCGCTCTTCTCAAAAATACCCTGAAACCCAAAGCACGCCTTGAAAAAAAAAAAAGAAAAAAAGACGGACAGGAAGGAAGATCGGGAAACATGCAAAACCAAAAAATCATACATTAATGCTACATATACACCCTTCCATACACATTTCTCGCTCACATCTACTTTAGATTGTTGACACATGTCATCCCTCTCTCATGACTTCCAAAATGAGAGGACATGTGTCAGCAATCCAATGTGGATGTGAGCAAAGAGAAATTTTCTAGTGCCGAGTGGGTATTGCCCATGTGGTACCCGCTTGGCAATCTTAGTCGTCCAAAGTGCGATCCGACAGTTCAAAAAAGGAGAGAGAGAGAGAGAAAAAAGAGAGAGGAGAGAGTGTGATCAGGTGAGAGGAGCGAGAGAGAATCAATCTAGGCCATCCAAAACACTTTTGGACGGCCGAAATTGTGCTCCATATGGACAAGTGGTATCCATTCAGTATCCAAAAAAATTTTGTGAGCGGGGATGTGAATGGGAGAGTGTGTATGTAACATTACTCAAAATCATACCCATGCATGGGCAGCCAAATCAACACCTCAGTTTCTCTCTCCTCTCTCTCTCTCTCTCTCTCTACCTCTGTATTCACAATTTCATCTCATCTAGTTGGATGCAAATTAGTGATAAAAAAAAAAAAAGTTGGATGCAAATCACAGTCAATGGGCCCTACCTCTACAGATTCATCCCAATTTCCTTCTCTCTTTTTAGCCTGGTAGAATATATACATGAAAAATAACCATGAAAAACATCAAACGAATGAGATCTGTCTAGTACACTATTTAAATAGTTTATTGAACGAATCTCATCCGTTGGATGTCTTTTCATTTTTTTTCTTTTCATGTTCCTTACGCTCTCTCCTTTTACTTTTATTTTTGTAACAATGAAACATGTACAACAAAAGTTTCCAAATTTCCTGATAAGTTCCAACACATTACATGGTGTGTGAAGCCATAACATTTCACATGTGAGCCCACTCATAATTTAATTATGAGATGGTTAAACAATTCTGATTGACTGTTTGAGACCCAAAAAGAGTCCATGCTGCCATATGTGAGTGATTAGTACTCACCAGTCTTTGCGTATAGAACGATTCCAGTCATTCTCCTGTTGCAAGTCCCATGCCCTGCTCCTAACCTGACCGAGTAATAGAAATTAAAGTATTCCTCGTGTACTTTAATTTGGTGCGGGAAAAAAATAAAAAAAAGATACACAGAACCACTTCATTTTCTTGATTTAAAATATCATGATTTTAGCACCTGGATACTAAAATCTTTTGAAAAACTGAGCAAGACGATTGGTTTGTCATTTCAGTTGGTTCCAAAAGAAATAGTAGGAAATTCAGTGATGAACACTGTCATTCCGTATACATGCTACGTTAAGTCAGAGAGAGAGAGAGAGAGAGAGAGAGAGATTCACCACAGTTTGATTGGAACTGGAAATTGGCTCGGTTTTCGGTGGCTGCTCAGCGTTTCTATGGCTATGGCGTGTTGTTTGGATTATGACAGGTTGTGTTTGGTTTTGGTTTTGAGTTTTAGTTTTTGTAATGCTTAGAGGGAGAAATAAAGGTAATAATTAAAAAAATAGGTATTAACGATTGGAGAGAGATAGAGAGAAAAATAAAAAGAAAAATTAAAAATAGGGATAATAATTGAATAATAATTGAAAAAACCGGTTCTTAAGAACCAAACCAAACAAGGCCACAAAGTCTTCATTAAACGGTAGAATCGGAACCGAACCAAAACTTGTCTGGTCTTGTGATTTGGATTTGGATAGGTTCTTTATGTGTATTGGTTACGTTTTGGTTCTAAATTTTCTAGATCCAGTCGGAATGGTTCTGTTGCTGGACTTGTAGAGAACCGGTCCAATCCAGATTGTGTGCACCCCTAACTCAAATTGGCTACTGCCATTGGGCCATTGGTTTTTTTGGTTTTCTTTTTATTCACTTTGTTTTTTATTTTTGCATTTGCATCAATTTTTTTGCAATTATAGGTTCATCTTTGATTGACACGCAATATCATAGATATAAGTGCCTAAATAGGGTAGTTTTAACACGTTGTTATCTAATTTATTCCCTATTTTCCACTTGATGCGTTGCTTTGGTATATTTTTGCGTTTTTGTTAATTTCCAGAAAAATAAGGCTGTTTTAGCGCCAAGATTGGATTGCAGAGCGAAGCCGTGGAGACTAAGTGTCGAAGTGGATTCTCAAGGAAAGCAATTTAGACCGTCGGGAGCACTACAAGATTTTTGATGGAGCGCTCAAAAGTGGAATAACGGGGCTCAGGAAGTGAACAGAAGGTCTAAGAGCACTACACCGAAATAGGTGTAGCGCTACCGAGCGGCTTAAAAGGTCAACCGGTCAAAGGGCGATCAACGGTCAAACTGAGAGTTAATGGGTTGTTGGTGTAGCGCTACCTCGGGCTTAACTTTGCCTAGTAATGGGTTAGGTAGGGCTACACCACTTTTGGTCTAGCCCTACCGAGAGCTTATCCTGGCTTTGGAACAGCGGCGTTTTGAGTCGTATGCGGGTCCAATTCCTTTTTCTTTTAGGATTTTAATTGTAAATTAAAGGGGATTACTATAAATACCCCGTTATAACTCGAAATTAGGGATCCATTCATTCATAACTTAGGTTTTATTTTTCTTAACTTTTGCGGCTGTTTTCAGGATTATTTCAGATTCAAGTTTAATTCAAGTTCTTCAGGATTTTCCAGTTTTGATTTCTTGTTCTTCGCATCCGTTCTCTCTCTGCAAACATTGGGTATCGTGTTTTATTTATTTCAATTGTTTGAAGCATGTTTAGATCTAGGGTTAATATGTTTGTTGCATTTATTTAAGTCATGAGTGAGTAGTTTCGTAGAGTGCGGCCGCGGGGCAAAGGCGCTCCGTGACTAGTTTGATTAATGTTCTTACCTCGGGATCGAATTAATTTAATTTTTGAGAAATTTTAGAAGACGAAAACTCTTCAAACAAACAAAACCCAGGCATCGTCGGAATTCAAATGTGCATGGAATCTGGTGACAGGTGGTGCGCATTTGTTAGAGATCCTTTTTCTTATTCTAAAATCAATAAAATGAATAATTGTGGCCCGAGTAAACATTGGTTAGGCTAGTTGCGGACGCTGGGTTCCCACGGCTGTACTCTCATTTTTAATCTGCATTCAGTAAATTAGTCCGACAACTTAGTTAATTAATTATTAAACAAGGGGTGGCTACCTAAGAGCCAAGATAAACTGTGAACCCATCATCTTTGAGTCCTGCACACGTTCGTCCGTCTCTATGGATTCGACTCCGGTACTTCCGGATATTATGCTACATCGGTCGAGAGTCCTACGCTTGAGACTCGTCTTATTTTTAGTCACTCGGTTGGTCAAGCAATCTTGAATTGAGATTTAAAAAATAAAAAAATATGAGAATTACCTAAATATTTTAAAAATTATCCAAGAAAATATTTTATACTTTTTCTTATATATTTTCCAAAATATTCTGGTAAAAGTAATAATTTTATCCAATTATGATTTAATGCAAAACTAATAAACGCAAAAATAAATAAATAAATAAAGATAAAACCAAAAAATTCTTAAGCCGATGACCCTGGAGCAACTTTAAATTTAATTTATATCCCTTCAACTATCTAATCTCTCTCTATTTCGTCCATATATAATATAAATTTATTGAGTTTTTTTTCTCCATATACCATCAACCAATCAATCCTATATACTATAGCAATGCAGTTGGGGCCTTCAAAAGCCTTCAAACCCCTTATCCTAAACTCCACTTAAAAGTAGATTTCACATTCTCTCTATCCCTTCCCCGTGGTTCTCCTCCCTCAGTCAATTTTTACTCTTTTCCCATGTTACGAGCAAGTCTGAATCCCATTCCTAGCACTTTATAGCATCTTCAACCAAGCTCTAAAATTTTATTTTAGAGGTCAGATGTTACACATTGAGGAGAGATTGTAATTGAACTCCTCATTTTCTTAAATTTTTTGTACTTTTTAGAGGGACTCATTTCCTTTTTAGAGATATAGAGACCGAAATAGAGGTGTAGGTCTTTATGTTTGGAGACCTAAAAGTAAATTAGGAGAGACCAAATCTCTAAAAAGTATAGTGGGTCCATCCATAAAGTACAAAAAGTTAAAGAAAAAAGGAGTTCAATTACAAAATCTCCCCTCGATGTGTCAGATCCGACCTCTAAAATAGAGTTTTAGATCATAGTAGAAGATGCTCTTGAAATGGGGTTTACTTGTAACTTCTAAAATACCCTTTTAAAAAGAGTGATTTTCACACCCCCAAATTGTTATCCACACCCCTATTTTATATTCTATTGAATTTTTCATGTGTGAAAATTTCACTAGAAGACAAAAAAAGGTGTGGATAACAATTTAAGGGATATGAATATTAATTACCTTTAAAAATATATATTCTATTTATGAGCGTTCTAAACTTTTAAATTTTGACTGTTTATGTTGTTTTTAAAATATACATATCACATATTGCTTGACCAAATCCTAGACCTAAATTAATGGGTTGCCCCAAGCGTAGGGCTGAGACCGGTGTAGCACAATACCCGGTAAGACCGAAATCGAATCCACAGGGACGGTAGAGAGTGCTTAACTAAAAACTCGGGTTGTAAGGTTTAAAACGGCTCTTAGGTAGCCACCCCTGGTAATATGATGGGAAGATTTAACTGAACTAAGTAAATTTGGCTTTCCTTAAATTACTTAAAAGAAGGTACGGTCGTAAGGTTCTTAACACGGGTGACCAGGCCTGGATATGTCAGCTCCATTCAATGTTCCAAAAACATTTGACTTTAGAGAGAAAAAGACACCCCGAAAGATGCGAATCCATGTGGTCGCCGTTTACCCATGTACAGCGAATAACGAGTTTTGGTCCCCCGTTTCCTGCGTTACATGGGCTCCGACAATGCCCGAATTCGTCCAACGGAAGTTCTTTATTAACCTAAAATTGCTTTTTCCGTTAGTAATTATGAAAACAGGAGCAAGACGTACCCAGCCCTGGCCACGGCGTGCTAATCACCCTGCGACCATACCTGCGCGACTACTCACTCATTATTTTATTAAACGCTGCAATAATGTTAACTCTAGATCTAAACATGCTTCAAGCAATCAAAATAAGAAAACAGGAAATAGAAAAAACACAATACCACAGAACGCGGAAGAATAAACGGGTTCGATAACTGAAGAAGATCAAGAACTCAATGCTTGAAAGTGCTAAGGAACTTGAATCTAAAAAAATCACTCTGAGAATAGCAGCAAAAGTTAAGAAAATAAAGTCTAAGTTCTAAATTTTGGAACCCTAACTACAAGTTATAAGAGGGTATTATACTAAAAACCCCCGCTAGTTACAATGAAAATCAAAATCAAAACATAACAATCCGTTGCGTGAAGACCAAACGCTGTCGTTCCAATGCTAGATAACCAACCGGTAGCGCTACCATGAAATTGGTGTAGCGCTACCGCTTCCTTAACTCCCTCCCTTTGATTGCTCCTTGACCGTTGACCTGGCTTGACCTTTGACCTCTTAGTCCCGCGGTAGCGCTACACCAAAAGTGGTGTAGCGCTCCAAAACCTTTTGTTCACTTTTGTGCCTCTTTGTGCCATTTTTGAGTGCTCCAAAAAAATAGTGTAGCGCTCCCGACGGGTTTCGAGCATTTCCACGCGAAATCAACTTCAACACTTAGTCTCCACAACTTTGCTCACTCTCGAACTTCCATCACGGCCTTTACGGATACCTTCCATTAGCACCAAAACATCACGAATATCTGCAATTAAACACAACACAAAATCCAACCACGTGCACGCGTTAAATGGAAAATGAGGATTAATCGCACGTCTAACGCGCTAATTCTACCCTACTTAGGCGCTTATATCTGTGATATTGCGCGCCTATCACATATAAAATATCTCCTTAAACTTTTATAAAAAAGATACAAGTGTGGAATTTTGCTTTTTGCGTTTCTTCTCACGTGATAGATAAAACATATGAAGGTGGCGGTTCCATTAACACAATGAATAACACAACATTTGACACAAATTATTTTTTTTGAATCCCACGAGAATGATCGGAGCCGCTCAATTTATCTAAAATATTTTTTGTACGATTATCTATAAAAAAAATTAACTCATTTGGATATCGGTAAGGGTTTGATCAGTTCATTTAGTTGATTCCTGTCAGATTTTACAGGATAAATTTAAATGAACCGATCAAGCCTTTACAGATATCTAAATGAGTTGATTTTTTACTGGTAATCTTAAAAATAAATTTTAAAGAACTTGATCGGGTCCAGTTATAAGCGTGGGGCTCCGATTATTGTTGTGTCAAATGTTGTGTTATTCGTTGTGTCCCTGGAACCGCCCCGTTACATGAAATAAGTATTTTCCTTTTTGAGCTATAATTTTTAATTTTTGAGCTAAATTTTTTATGACAAAGTAATTAAAAACTGAAGGAAAAAATAAACGTGTCGGGAAGATTGAAAGAGCGGTTTTTCGAGTGATTTTTCAGTGTTCTTGGTGTTTCGAAGGTCGTTTGTTTTTTTTTTGTTTTTTTTTTTAAGATTATTTGTTTGTCCCGACAAGAGGAATATAAAAAGTAAGAAATTATGCCTAGAACTTAATTTATTTTTTTTTTGGAATAAAGGAACAAAAAGTTCAATAATTCACTACTTTTGTCTTTATTAAAAAAATTAACTTCAAACATAAAATTTTAATTTTTCAGATTATTCTATCCAAAACGAATCAATATTCCACAAAAAATTAACGTAAAACTAATAAATACAAAAAAATTTTTTGAATAAGGACAAAAAATAATTTGGATCAATTATTTTGCCAAACTCCTGCAAGAATATGTGGTGGTAAAAGGTCCTTCCTTGGAGCAGAAGTGCACAATTGACGCTCGAAAAGAGAACTTGAATGGTTTGGTACGGAACGAGGGGATGTTCTACTGAGACAATTTTTAGAATAAATTGAATTTTTACGATTTTTTAGATGATGTATTATGAGAAAATGACATGTCTTAATTTTTTTTTTAAATTATTTTTTGTTAATGGAACACCCCTAACAAGGATTGAAAATGTCACGCGACTAATAACTGTGCACAATGTGAAGTACTTCTGCATTTCTTGACTTTGAAATGACACATGCAATTAAAAGGTCGTAAAAATTGAATTCCTTAACCTTTTCATAGCCAATCTTTGGCAAATCTGGAAAGACATAAATAAAAAAAGTTTTGATAACATTGAGTAAAATTAAATGGAATGCCTTGGAACAACCTTTTCATAGCCATTTTTTGACAAATCTGTAAGAACAGAAATAAGAAAAGTTTGATAGCATGGAATGCAAAAATGGAATTCCTTGGAACAACCTTTTCATACCCATTCTTTGGCAAATCTGGAAGGATAGAAATAAAAAAAAGTTTGATAGCATTGAATGTAATATTGCACTTGTTAAGATTACAAAAAGTACACTTTGTGAGTCTCACTTGTATTTTAAAAGTATACTTAAAAGTACAAGTGGAGCTCAAAAAACGTACATTTTTGCACTTTTAATGGGTGTAATGGTGCACCTGTTAGCAATACCCTACATAAAATGGACCCTTAACAAGGCTGCGATAATGCAGTGGTGCAATATCACAGTTTTGAGTTGGGAAATTATTTTACTCCTGACATCTCAAATTACTCAAAATTAGTATATTTTTACATTATCGAATGACTTGAATTATTTGTGTTGGACTCCAAATTGAGTCCCACAAAGCCTTATGTGTAAAATCAAGTTTTCATCTCTCTCTCTCTCTCTCTCTCTCTCTCTCTCTCTCTCTCTCTCTCTCTCTCTCCAGATAAAAAAGAAAATCTCTCTCTCTCTCTATGTATATTTTTTAGATCAATCACATATCTCTCTCTCTCACACACACACACAGTCGAGTTTGAGTTTGCTAGTACAAAAATTGTGTCCAAAACCTCAACCGAACATGCGTGCATGAATAAGTGCACACACACACACACAGAGAGAGAGAGAGAGAGAGAGAGAGGAGAACACGTTAGAAAAGAGAAACATGGTTTTTTTTTTTCCTAGTAAATTGCTTCTTTTAAAATTGGAGGACTTTATGCCTAAGGGCATCTTCAACCCAATAACCTCCATTCCTCCATTTTTCAAACACATTGGCTTTATTATTGGAGGGTGAGGACAAAAAGATGACATAAGAGGAATTTGGAAATGATGAATAGTGATATGGAGGTGATCCTCCATAATTTTTTGATCCTCCATATTTGGAGGGTGAAAAACAATCCTCCAAAATGGAGGGAGAAATGAATGATGGGTTGAGAAGAGGTTTTCCTCTAAAATGGAGGAATGAAGGGTGGGTTGAAGATGCCCTAAGTGCTCCTAAAAGCATGGACCCTGGATCTTATAAAAAGTATAGGCTAGATTAAACACTCACCGTACCCATAAACTTGGACTTTAGCCCAATTTTTTTGTAATCAAAATTAGAACCATCTAATTACCCCCCAAAAAAAAATTAGAACCATCTTAATCATTACTCCAATTTTGACATCTGTATATTCAAAGTTACCAACCTTTTCACAATAATAAAATTTAATAGACCTACATCTCCTCAATTAAATACACACCCATCATTACACAAAAAAATTCTCTCTATTTTCTCATGCTTTCTCTTTTTCAACAATGTTTTCAAAAAATTATTGATTTTTTTTTTTCAAAAACGGAAACTGTTTAATTTTTTCAGCTACTGCTACATGAATAAAACCGTTTCTTTTATGTTCCCGGAGACCATATAGCTGGGTCAGTTCAGCAAAAGAGGGTGTAATATTTTGAAGTATTGTGTTGTAAGTTTTGGTAACGAGACGTGTTATTGTAGGCCAATTCACAAAAAATACAACCAAAAAGGACAAGACTGAAGGCCCAAAATAGATGCAATCAAGTGTTTTTTTAGCAAAGCAAAGTTAAGAGAAAAACATTTTTTTTTTTTGGAAAACTGTTTTTTTTAAATTGTTTTTAAAAGTTTTTGAAAAGAAAAACAGTTATGACTGAAAAAACTGTTTTTAAAAATAATTTATTTTCATTTTAGTTTGAAAGCGTGTACTCAATTTTGATTATGTCATTGTTGACCTCTATATTATTAACTTTAGCAATCCTCTAAATGGATAATAAAAAAGTGACGGACAACTTTTTATTATTCAATTTTGTGCATACCATTGGATACCCAAAAGTCTTCTTTTTTAAGATCACCCATTGGAGAGGCTCCAAGTTGCAACCCCCTTAAATTGGACAATTGTGTGCTTGCTTTACTTGTCATATCCTCTTAGACTCTCTCCATCTTTTTCCAGCCATTTTTCATCTCCAATGGAGTTGGGTAATGTTGTCCAGTTTCTTGAAAACAAGAACATTTTAGTTACTGGTGCCACTGGCTTCTTGGCAAAGAGTACTCTCTCTCTCTCTCTCTCTCTCTCTCTCTCTCTCTCTCTCTCTCTCTCTCTCTCTCTCTCTCTCTCTCTCTCACACACACACACACACACACACACAAACACACATTCTCATGGTTTGATTTTATTTTTATTTATTTTTATGGGTCTTATAGTATTTGTGGAGAAGGTACTAAGAGTTCAACCAAATGTGAAGAAGCTGTATCTACTTCTAAGAGCTCCGGATGCCAAATCAGCTTCTCAAAGGTTTCACGATGAGGTTTGGAGGTGTTTTGGTTGTTCGGCTGGGTTTTTTTTCTTTCAGTTGGCGTCTTGCCTTCCGGTTTTGGGTCTTGGGTCGTGCCTTGTCACTTTGTCTTTGGTCCGCTTAATTTTTTGTGTAACTTATTTAAAGATTAATAAATTTCTTTTGTTGAGGGAAAAAAGGGGTTCCATGATGAGGTAAAACTCCGCCATGCATCTTAGGCCTAGTGATAATTTTTTACAAAATTCAAAATTTGCACGGGGTTATGTTTTTGAATTTTTGTCGAATTTTGAATTTTTGTGAATAATTTATCAATGTAGGCCATAGCAAAGGACATATTCAAGGTTCTCAGAGAGAAAATGGGATCAAGTATGAATACCCTAATATCGGAAAAAGTCACTCTTGTCCCTGGCGATATCACCTGTGAAAACTTGGGTGTGAAAGACTCCAACTTGGCTGAAGAAATGAGGAGAGAGGTGGATATTGTGGTTAATTTAGCCGCAACGACCAAGTTTGACGAAAGGTGATACATGTTACACATATGCATCTCCAAAATGTTACAACGAGTTTTTAATATAAAAGTCACGACACGCACGAATATGTTAATAAAACTTTAAGATGTGTGTATTGTAGATTTTTTCGTATTTAATTCATCAAAGTGTACAGTACTGAATTATGTGAGAGTTGTTTCTTTGATCATTTTTATCTAGGTATGATGTTTCATTCAATCTCAATACAATGGGAGCAAAGAATGTTTTGGACTTCTCCAAAGTATGTGCAAAATTAAAGATGCTTCTCCACGTATCTACTGGTTAGTATAAATTTCTTCAATATATTTTGCTCATCAAACTTATATTTATAGTATTTTTGTTTGAACATTTCTTAGATGTGTATGGATTGACCAAGAAATAGGTGCATACATGCTAGCCGCAACGATTTCCATGAATTGACCATAATTTGAGGCACGTAAATTTTTTTAACTTTTTTTAGTAGATGGTAAGATGGTAATTTCACTTTTCACTCAATTAGGCAATAGCTAACTAGTGAGGGGTAAGAGGACCGTTTAAACAAATACACAAAAACCCAAACTTCCCGAGAAATAAGTGCATGCATACCCGCCGCAACCCGGGAAAAAATAACAGTGAAAATGTCCATGAACTGCATGAACCATAATTTGAGGTGCATAGGTTTTGTAACTCAGATGTCATTGTCAACTTATACGTTCCTTAATTAATTCTTGGGAGATCAATCACATCATTTTTTTTCAGCTTATGTTTCCGGCGAGAGGGGAGGACTTATACTTGAAAAACCCTGTTGCATGGGCGAGACACTTAATGGAACTCCTGGGTTGGACCTTGACATGGAGAAGAAAATTATGGAGGAGAGATATATTGAACTCCAGGCGAAGGAGGCTACAGAACAAGAAATTACATTGGCAATGAAGGATTTGGGCATTCAAAGGTGTTTAATTTACAGTCTTGATAGTTAATTAATCAACTTAATTAACAAGTTGATTATCTCCGTGCATTTTTTTTCTTTCTGTCATAAAAGTAAAAGAACAAGAATCGAGCCAAAAGAGAAATAATATATATTTTGTTCCGCCTAATAAAAATAATTTGATTCCTTTCTTTTAAGGACAATCCTGATAATTACATTAAACTATTCAAATTGAGAAAAAGGCTACAATATACACAAGGGCGGATCTACCCACGGATTACGGTGGGCGGTAGCCCAGGTGAGGTCGAGAAAAAGCAATAAATAAATAAATAAATACATGTGGAATTTTAGTCCAAAAAATTTTAGCCCACCATATTTTTGTTGTGTAGCCCAACTCATGTCCGATATGATGTTCAGAACCTTAAGTAGCCCAGGGCAAAATAGCTTCCTGGATCCGCCCTTGAATATACACCCTTTATTTCCCTTTCATTTTAATGTTTTAATCTTCCAATGTACAAAAAAGAGAAAAGAATAAGTAACTAAATTTCGAAGAACAGATATTGATCACAACCTCACGAGGGAATCCAATAAATGCAATATAGAAATGTCAAAACGGACGAGGGAATCAAAATTTTCACATACAATCAATGCTTCATGAATCCATCAAGATATATGGGAGTCCATTTAAAAATTTTCATTTTTTTTTCGACGGATAGTGTGTCTAGGTCAACTTACGCGCATCTCGACTAATACCCTCCCGGGTCTGATAAAAGGCATGCCATCCACATAAGGACTTGGGGATTCACGATAAATTTTCAGTACTTTTTTTTTGCAGCCTGACCGTAATAATCAAACTTTGGTCAGTATATGGAGTAAAACCATCAACCAACCAGAGTAATTCTTTTGGCTTTGATTTTCCTTTGGTATTACAGGGCAAAGAAGTATGGGTGGCCAAACACCTATGTATTTACGAAGGCAATGGGAGAAATGCTTTTGGGGCAAACCAAAGGAAATATTCCTCTAGTCATCCTTCGCCCCACCATTATTTCTAGTACTTACAAAGAGCCTTTCCCCGGTTGGGTTGAAGGTATCAGGTAAAAATTCAACAAATCTTTTTTTAAAATTTGATGTTAATTTATTTCCATTCTATTTTCACATTATCGGATGAAAAATGGAGAAGGTGGTATATATTGATTGGTCATTCTTAATGTTGAACGTTAATGTTTTTTATCGGAGAAAAACTTGGGTGCAGAAGGGTACCATGTGGCAGTACTCAGCGTGCATCTCGACTGCCCAAAACATTGTTAGATGGTTTGAATTTTGGGTGTATTTAAAAGCTGGGCCATTCAAAACACTTTTGAATGGCTCTGATGGGACGTTGCGGATACCAGGTGGTATCCTATTTGCATTCAAGTTTTTCACTTACTATTGGGAAGGCCTAAATTATCACGGATGGCAGATGGAAAAACATATAAAATAGGAATTTTTTGTGAGTTGAGAAAATTGACCATCCTAAAAATTATGTTAATAGAATATTGTTTTGCATAAATTGAGAGCGTATTTATCTTGAGAGAAAATGTTATACAACACAGGATTAGAACCCATTTCAAGTCATTCACGTGCCTCGGAATCATGTCAAACGATATCCGATCAATATAACTTTTGGTGTGATTGATATTCTCAATAAGCTTCGGACAATAAAGAGTTCTGATTGTTTAAGTGGAAACGAAAGACCCCAAAAATATACACCACGACACTAGATTCCATTCCATTTTAAAATAGCTCTTGACTGAGTTGAACGTTGAAAAATAAGTCATGTACTTTGTTTTGGTAACCAATTGTTTGGGTCAGAAATAATTCATGTAGTTGGTCTCAATATAACTTTGTTTTGGTTGTATATTTTGTTTGTGTTTTGTTGGATGCAGAACTCTTGATAGCCTAGTGGTTGGTTATGGAAAAGGAAGATTGACATGCTTCGTGGGTGATCCACAATCTATATTAGATGTGGTAAGTTATAACACGTCATTTCTACATCAAATGTCCGTTGCTACCCAATATGTATTATAGATATGGCGAGCAAGTGTTACTCCAATTTACACGCATATCAATTAATTTGGGATCTTTAAGCTGACTATCAGGCAAACTTCTATCAGCCTTCAAAAAAAAAAAAAGGCTTGTAATTTATTCATCTTTTAGCTAAACTGAGAAAATCCAAACACAAACAACTTATTTTGAGGAGCAACTGTGCAGATCCCAGCTGACATGGTGGTGAATTCAATGCTGGTAACAATGGCAGCTAATGCAAATCAGGCATCCGATGATGTGATGATATACCAAGTGGGTTCCTCAGTGTCAAATCCTATAAGATTGAATTCTATTCAGAACTATGGCCAAATTTATTTCCAAAAACATCCATGGATTGGAATAGATGGAAAAGCTGTCAAAGTTGGCAACATTACATGGTTAAGCTCCATGGCTAGCTTCCACAGATACATGGCCATTCGATACTTGCTTCCACTCAAGGTTTGTGTTTTTGGAAAACCAATAAGATTTAATTCATTGGCTTCAACTTTTGACTTTCAAGACATTTTTTCCCCTCTTTCCGCTTATTTTTGTCTTTTTTGAACTTTTAAATTTGGGATCACGATTTGATCCTAAGTGGCCGATTCAGGCTTGACTAAAACTGATATCGTCTTCCTTTCTTGTGCTTCTTTTCAGGGATTACAGTTAGCAAATACAACATTTTGCCACTTATTTGAAGGCACATACTCTTCTCTGCATAAAAAGATCAAGTTCGTAATGCGGATGGTAGAACTATACGAGCCCTACTTGTTCTTCAACGGCATGTAAGTATCTTTAGTGCATGATTTTTATTATTATTTTGTGTGTGTGCGTGCATGCATATCTTCAACCATTAATTATTGTGTCAATAACAATACTCCATTCACGTTCAGGTACAACGATATAAACACAGAAAAGTTACGCGTGTCAGCAAGAGAAGATGGTATCGAGACTGATGTGTTTTACTTCGATCCTAAGATAATTAACTGGGAAGACTACTTCATGAATGTTCACTTTCCTGGGGTTGTAAACTATGTATTCAAATGATTAATTACTACTACAGAGTGTAAGTTTGTGTTTTGGGTTACACTTCAAGTAACATGTCAAAACACTGTGCTTCCAGAGATATGTTCTTAATTATATTTAGAATAAGTCTAGAGGCAAAAAATAAATAAAAATCTAGAGGCCAAAAATAAAACTAAGAAAGTTATGTAGAATTGATGCATCAGTGTATCAAGACCCGGTAAATGTGTTAAAGTTATGTAGAAGGTGGCCTTTGATGACTTGTCTTGTGTTAATTTTTTACCACTTCATTTGATTTAATTCTTGGTCATATTTATTTGAAGACAATGTATATATTATTGCAGCAAATGTGATTTTGTAGTTCCGCACAATGTATTAATTCAATTGTAATCGTTATTTATGCTGGAATTGATTTTTCTTTTTATCGGCAATAAAATTTTCAATTATGTTCAACATGAGGATAATTTTGAAAAGTAATTATTCTGTTCTCTTAAAAAATTGATTCTTAAAAGGAACTAACATTTTGGAATGGAGAGATAACTTATAACTATGTGTAAAAATATTTATCAAATTAACAAAAACAAATATTTATATTCATATGTAGGTACCATATACTATAACTCTTGTCCCGTTCAATTAATCCATGGCTCCATACCAATAATTCATGAACCAAACTGTATATAATTGTTCTCAATTTTTTTAATCATTGTCTAGATCATTAAACCGCGGATTTGATTTTGTTGCCACCCAACGATTGAGGGGGATGCTTAGGACAAAACTACTGATACACTATTTAATGTACACCAAACTCACACCATCTTGTGTGAAGTTCATTTTAAGATCCCACACTAATGACCGGATTCTTTTAATTTGTTTAAAACATTGTTCTAAGGGTCTTTTGATAAAAAAACCAGCTCATGCAAATATCGGTAAAGACTTAAAAATTCATTTAATGTCCATCCCTCATGTCGTCTCTCTAGCCTCCACCTCCTCAGATCCCCTCCGGCCTCCATCCATTTCTCTATCACCGTTTTCACTCTCTCTCCACAGATCGATCTCCACCCTTTTCTTTCGTCGTTGCAGGGTCATATCTGATATAGTTCGGAGCTTCGTTTTGGAGTTCCTCTGGCAAATAAGTCATCGGAACCAGCAGTGGCAACCACGATGATAGTCTTTTGACAAGCCGGTGCATTTCATGTTTTCTTTTCTTTTTTTAGCGGTTCTCTCTTGTGGAGGGGTTAGTCCCCGTGGGATTTTCTTAACCTTTTATGAGTTGATCATATTTGTTCTTCGATTGGCTCCTGTGTAGGTTGCTTTTGCCCTTGTGGGTTCTTTTAGCCCCTTTCATGGGTGTTTGCTAACGACTCATTAGTATCCTCTAGTGAGAGCTAAGACTTTCATGCTAAATACGAACTAGGTGTCTCCAATATTATATCTTAGGCCTTACGCTCGTCTAATTATTGGTCTGCTTCTACAGTATGTGTCATTAGACTAGATTTTTGTAGTTTTGGTTCTCTGCTGCCATATCTTAGACTCACCTTACGCCCGACTAATTATTGGTCTGGTTGTGCAATATGTGTCAATAGGCTAGATTTTGGTAGGGGTCGTTGTATTGCCTCCGACTTTGTTTTGTTATGGAATTGCCTTTTCTTTTTTCTTTTTTTTATAAAAAGGTTGAGTTATTACAAATTACTATTTTTAAAAATAAAAAAATTGAATCCGATCTTCTTCCTTTTTCTTTTTTCCCCATAAAATAACTGATGCAAAAACCCTGCTCGCGGCGGCCTTCTACCCTCCCAGTCTGAGTCTCCCTCCTCCCTCCCTCTCTCTGTCTCTCTCTCTCAAAAAAAAAAAAAAAAAGAAAAAAACGCAGTTATGTGTATATAGACTTTTCGGAGTACGATTCTCAGTATCGTGAAGATTAAACGGTAGGGTTTTAAGCATAACGTATCAAGAGGAACAATGGGAAGCAAGTCATTGGAGGGGATGGAGGTCCCCATCATCGGCAGTGACTCTGTCAACTGGCTTGAAGTCTCAGTTCCTTCCTCTTCGTCTCCTTCCACTGCCGCCGTCACCAATGGTACTCTTGCTTTGCCGCCGCCGCCGTCTTCTGCTCTTCCGACCAGGGATGCCGCTTCTTGCTCCATTATTGGAGATCCTCCCACCTACCTATTTTGGTACTCTATCTTTCTCTCTCATACACACACACACACAATTTTTTTTTTTTTTTGCTATTGAACACTACGATGTCCCATGGCCAAGGCCAAAATTTGGCTATGGAACACTGAAATACCCAGAGCCAATGTGTAAATTTGGCTATTGAACACTGAAATAGCCCATAGACAAAGCCAAAGCCAAAATTTGGCTATTGAACACTAAATAACAGCTCCAGCGATGAACTAAACCCATTGGCATTGTGGTGCGAAGAGATTTGCTTGGAGAAATACTGTAGATAGCAAGTGACAAATTATATGGGTAGGACATGTGTCCAACAATCGCACATTGGAATTAACAATTAGATGTGAAAACTCGTTTGTTGTGCCAAAATTTTGGTGACAGTTTGGCTTTGCGAAAATGTCCACATCGCCCAATTTTCCATGGTTTCTATTCAACCATAGGAAGCCAAAATGGCTTTCTGCTAAGAGCGGGATTTCCATTTTGTTGTGGCATTTTGAACGAGCAAGCTCAGAAAGGTCATTGGCTTTGCGAAATAAGCTTGAATGAAGCTTTGCTTTTCGGTGCAACTTTTTTGAAATAGTGATCGTACTACTCCTACTTAATAATTCCATGGATATGATATTCACTTTGTAAATTCTGTCCACTACCCAGTATTCACGTGATCAAGCTTCTGATTGGTTGTAGTAAAAATTTAGGTGAATTTGCTCACCTTCTATCTTTCTTTTGTTATACTTTCTAAATATTCTGCTAGTTTGTTAAGGAGATTGGTTGAATCCAGACTTCCAGAGGTTTTAGCTGACCATTCAAAGTGTCTGCAACAGTTGTAGCTGGTGTTTGTGCCTGCATTTTTTTAAAATTTTTTTTATAGCTAATTTCATTCCATCTATGAAGATGCTTAGGAGGGGTTTTCCCTTTTCGTGCTCAGTAATTGAGTTCGTTAGGAATGTAATCTTGGGGCTGATTCCCTTCACTAAGCTAGTGGAACTTATAATGTGTAAAACTTTTTTTTTTTTTTTTTTTAAGCTTCTTTCTTTCTCCTTTTTGGTGTCTTTCTGTTTACTTCATTGTTGTCTTCCATCATGCTTGCAAAATGACACTATGTAAAACGAGTTTTTGACTGTATGGAGGTCCTAATTTTGACTTGTCAAGTTTTTTGTCTTTGTCCCTCTCCCTAACTATTTCCCATATTTTGCTGTTAAACTTTATGTTCAGGCCACCTTTTTCTGTTTTTCTTAATGCTGCTAATCCTGCTCCACTATTAGACGTACTCTTTTGTTCTCATTTTGCTCACAAACAACTGACAATACACTTACCAAAAAAATCCCGCTGCTTCTTCCCCATTTTAGAAGGGGATTTGATCATCACTTGCTTGTGCTACTGCTACAGGCGAATTCACAAGGATGATCCACATGCTCTGGAAATACAGGAACTCTGTGGTTATAAAGAATTCCCAAAGATTGGATTGCGAATCATCTTTCCTGATGCACTCTGTCCATTTGCTTTTATCAGCAAAAATGAGGTTCGTCTTGTCCCATTTCTTCTGGATGACTTGTGGCAGACGGGTTTTTTCTTACATGTTCTTTGTTTTTTCTATGTAGACCAGTGGTGCTTCTGGGAATCCCTACTTGCTTTACGCATTGACTGTCTCAGGAGTTGCTTACCTGTTTAGACTCAAAAGCATTTATGATTATGCTTCTTCCTCTGTCTTCCCACCAAATCAGATCACAGTGTACAATATACAATCTCATCCTCCTCATGGAACAATAACAGCTATAACAGCAACAGCGGGATGCCTTGTAATTGGGAGAAATGACGGGTTTGTTAGTTGTTTCCAACTTGGCACACTTGAGCCTGGTGGTCCTGGTGAGAGATAAATTCTCCTTTTGGAATGTCAAAATATTTGTGCAAATTATTACTCCTCTTCTGGGCAATTTTAAAACTTTATGTTCTATCTTGCCTTCTGATTAGGACGGTGAAAAATTATTTTAGTAGCCTGTTAGCAGTCACCACAACAGTTATATTTGTCTTTATCTGCTCGAAGATGCTTTTTTGCTGTTCTAATTGACCCCATGATGTGAATCTTTTTGGTTTATACGTAGTATTTCGTGGAGCATTATTACTGACTTTTTCCTGTTAAACTTTTAGGTTTCGTGCATGAACTGCGTGACGATGCAGGATTTGGTCGCTTGTGGGGTTTAGTGTCAAGGTTTTCTTTCGCACTTCTGTATTTTTCTTCTTTTCAAGACATTTGTAGTATAAAAGCATGTCCCTTTCTTCTTCAATATCATTGTGATTTAGTTGTTTTACAAGGGATTGAAAGGAGACTTGTGGACAGATTTATGGTCGATCAAAACTATGGATGTATTTTAGGTTCCATACTCGGATGTTGTTTTAGCACTCATCTATTTATGTTGACGGTGGGGTCATCGTTTCACCAATACGTAAGAAGTGAACGAAGTGTGTCTGAATGTGTAACTACATAGATTTTCTATCACAATGTAATCCTCTTAATCCAATTTCGTATCAGATTCTATTTCTGTTATTTACTATCTACAACTGTGGATCCTGTTGGAAAAGTTTGTTCGTTGTTGCACTCTGACATGTAGTATCGCTTGCTAAAGGTTAGCTTCTCGTATGATGAATAAGAATTGAGAAAAGGGTCTTTTTGCCAGTCTCTATTGGTCCTGATCTAGTATTGACGATGATTAATCGCAATGGTGGAGTATGTTTTATTGTTTTGGCTCAATGGGGCATTATTAATAAAAATGCCATGAAATAGTTGCATCTTTTGTACCGAAATATAATTGATAAACATCTAAGGAAAGGATAGTTCAGATATAATAAACAACATTTTCCCCTTAATACACTCTTCCCTTTTTTTGAATTGGTGGACCATTGCACTAAACAAATTGAATCTTGCCATATGTCGATGAGCAAAGCTCACTTATTCCAAACTCTTGTGGGCTAACATATTCTGCTCTACTAATGAAGTGCAACCACACCAAATAAGTGGCCAAAAAAGTTAACTGCCACCGGCGCACCTAATTGCCCGTATAGTTCTTTGCAACAAATAATTTAAGTGGACACTAGCAATTGAAGTGTGCACCTATGCATCTCCAACTGCTCTGGGAAATTGCCCTACTTCAATTTTTTTCTTCTTAGTATCTCTGCTTCAGAGATTGAGCAGAATTGAGTTTACCCCTGGACTGCCAATTTCTGCAAACAATCCCCTGAATCATGTATTCTTTTGATCTGGGAAACCTCTGCTTTGGCGTATGCCATGTTCTGTTCGTGTTAATCTGACCATTTGTTCTTCTATACTGTGGTTAATTACTTTGTTCCTGAAATGTGATGCAGGAGGTCAGTTGGTGCAGTGCAGGATTTGGTAATATCAGAGCTGCATGGGGAAAAACTTCTTTACGTGCTTCATTCTGATGGGACCATACGAGTTTGGGACATTTTAAGTTGTAGCAGAATTTTCACTAATACCATGAGCATTCCGACATTGACAGGCAATTCCAATGTTTGTTTGTTTGTTTTTATGTTCTTTTGTATTTGTATGTTTACTTTCATGCTGCATGAGGTTTTGACCCAAAATGATTTTAAATTCATAGTATTTGGAATCCTAAATGTGTCTACATGTTTCTCGTCCATGATTTCCTTTGCTTCGTCTTAAAATTTCCAATAGACAGTCATTTGCAAAAATTCGAGCTCAATTTCGACATGGATTTTTGTCAATCATTAACACCTGTTAATCAGTCGACGAATGATGTTTGGGAACTGTAACAATGCAAGTTTCAAGGACATGGAAGCGTGTGCAAAATTTAAATGTTTTTTTCACTTATTGGCAATTCATTTGCTTGTTGAGACGTATTTCTGGCATTTTGAAAAATCAGCATGCTGAATTTTATTTGCATTTTTTAATTCAATAGGTAAATTCGTTTCTTTTGACTCATTGCATTTGACACGTCTTTAGTCTTTCCCAGTTTCTCTCTCAATTTGTCTGACTTCTGTTCAATCAGTGTGCTTGTCTTGGTGATGTTTTATCTGATCTTTTGCTTGCAGGAGTTACATTTGTAAAGTTATGGGTAGGTGAGGCTAACAGTGATACAAGTCTTATTCCTTTGGCAATCCAATGTAAAAGTTCTCAGGTATGCATGACCGAAATGACAAATGGTTCTTTGCTTTAGTGGTATTTCCATCTCATTTTTTGGGTACACAAAATCTCTTTTTTCCTTAATTTGTATTTCAGTACTGGCATTTCAGTTCCCGTAATTTTCTTTGCATTTATTCTATCATGATTTCATTATGAAGAGCTAGAACCTCATAGGGAATGTTGTGAAAATTGGTTGAAATTGTATTGGAAATAAAGCTTCAGAACTTACTCTTTTGTATTTGCATACGCATGCATCATTTATGTGTTTTATTTATTTCTTATTGAATAACTTTTGAGTAATAGATACGATTTCTTTGACCAAATTATATTCTTGTTGTTTTATGTACTTTCTGAGTACTATGTTTTCTATGCGGGTTTGGGAGGAAGATTCTTCATGTATGTTCACGTGGTCTTCGTTTGCCTTTTATTGTTGGTCCATGACATGTCTTTGATTCATTGCGACAGTAATTGAATGAACAAAGTATGAAGTAACACTTAGATTGTTTTGTTCTAAAAATCGGTTTGCGACTTTGCATTACTGAGAGGACAGAATTTGAGGAGTGTTAGTTTCGTCAGCATGATTGGCCTCCATTCTGGTCCGATTGTTGAGGTTGATTAAGTGCAATTGTTGCAATGTCATGGAATCTTCTTCAATTAAATCTAGTGGGGGGTAGGTGATGAGCTTACTTTTAATTTGTCCTTCAGTTTCAAGGGATTGAAAAGCCAGATGAAACTAATATTGACTTTTAATATTTTATATGGCCCTTGACACAGAAGAATTTGTGGAACTCCAAATATATTAAGCAGTAATAATGTATATAAAACTATAGTCCTGTTCTTATGTCTTGTTGTGTCTCCTTCATCTGGGTATGGCAAAGTTGTTCTGTGTTGATGCTTATGGTTTATATATTCTTGGGTTATTCTATTTGTGAAGCTTATATGTTAGTCGGATAACATGTTAGAATCTTAACTTTGATTTCAAACCTGTTTGTGAAGAGTTCGCTGGCCCCCAAAAATGACACTGTTTGTGTAGAGTTTGCTAGCCAAAACAACACTGCAGACTGTGTGTTAAATACTGTTGTCATAGTTTTGCATTGGGACTGACTAATATTTTTTCCCCTCTGTGAAGGAATCTAGGACAGAGACCATATATGTTTATAATCTACATTATACTCCGGGGGACAGGATCACACTATTGTTGGACTCATCTGTTCAAAACATCCCTTTTGAGGAGGTAATCTGTTCTTTGGCCGTTATTTGTTTCATCTTCTTAATTCTTTTAGAAGATTTAATTCTATTCATTTTACTTGGTGTCTGCCCTTCCTTGTGCCAGGGTGCCCTCATTGATGTCAAACTTACTTCAAACAAAATGTGGATACTCAAAGAAGATGGATTGATAATGCTTGGTTTATCAAATACACTTGATAATGGGTAGAGTATTTACGTGCACTTATTCTTTTTATACTCTTTATCTTCCTTTCTTTCTCCTTTTTTATCATTGTAATTTCTGACCAAATAACAATTTAACTCAACCAATGACTTAATAAACCAAACCAAACCAAGCCTTGTCTTCCATTCGATTGACATCGGTTACATTATATAGTTATATTTTTCTTTGACTAAATTTCTAGCTAAATTGATAAATTTAAATTATGTTCTACCAGAACATCCTATGTTGGGTTAGGGCTTCCTTACCCCAGGCCCAGCATTTCACCACCATTTCTTCTATTACTTTTCCTTTCTGTGCATCTTCCTGTTTTTGTGGTATATGACTTTGATTTTGTTTAATTTTTTATGAAATACTCTTGGATTAGAAACGTGTATCATTTCAATTGGGACTGAATTAGTTATGGGTGGTGGGTAAAGTGCAGAAGAGCCACAACCATATGATTGTTTTTGGCTACTTCTAAATGTCAGGGAGGAGCAGTACTCTGGGGCCAAACTGTAATTGGTGGAGTGGGTTTTCCTCGGAAACAAATCACCCTTGTATAGAATGAGGCTAATATTGTTTTCCTTGTAGCATTTTATTTCCTTGTCCAAACCTTCTAAACTGTGTTTCGCTGGGGTTAATGTCACTCCCTCCTTCCCATTTTGATAGTCCCATAACCATTTTGGGAAGTCCCAAATACATGTCCACTTTCCAAAATCTAAGATTCCATTATTACCCTCATGTTTATATTGGAGGACTACTATCTACATCAATCAAATTTGAAAGTCAAATACTTTTTGAGTTGGTCATTATGCTCCCTTAAAAAGTTGGAAGCTCCAAATGGGAATATTTCAAAGCAAGAAGCAAGGCTTTATCAGGAAGGCACCTTGTTCGTTTTGTCATGTGTCAGAAACCAACATTCATCCTACCCTTGTTGACATTGGTCAGCTATTCGTGCAAACATGCCTTCCAATTTTTCAGAACCAGACTGTTTGGACATTTTGGGAGGCACTTTATCAATCATGAACAGAAATGAATTGCATTCAAAATTTGAAAAAATAAGTTGGATAATTATTCTGGGATTCTGTGAGAGACAAAAATAGTAATTTGGATGCGTGCCTTTTAATCTCTCCTCTATGAATTTTAAACTTTTATGATTTCTACTGTATAAAACTGCATATTTGTTTATAGTAGAAATTCCTCAAGCAGATTTAGTACTTCCTATATACTTCTATTTTTCAAAATTCCAATATGCGAATGCAGTAAATGATTTCTTACTCATTTGATATGATACAATTGGATTGTTTTGTAATGGAAGAAACTGGAGATTTTTTATTGTGTCTGTTTAGCCATATGTGAGAATCATTATTGTTATCTTTGTTCAGTAGTGTTCTCTTTTCAAAACTGCATTGTTTGCATGCTAGTGTGGTGTTGTTAGCGTATGCCGTCTCCATATGCTTGCTGCTTAGTTGCACAGTTATCAATTCATATTGTTTGGTTCGCTATTTTGGACTCCAGTAAGCTAATTTTGGAGTATTGCTTCATTTTTATATTTGAACATCTATTGGATTTTTTAGATAGTCTGTTGTTCTCTAATTAGTGATTGGATTTTGTTAATCACTGCAACTCTGATATTAGGGGGGGAGCGCACTGCTATTCTCTGCAGGAAGCATTTGTTGCCGACCAGTTGTTTCAAAGTTCTGAACATTCTTCTAATGATCTTCTTTGGCTTTCTCAATCAATATTTTCATCTATGAAGGTACTTCGAATACTTTTACCATATTACTTATTTTGCAAGTTTCTGTTGCAGTACTTAAGATTTTACCCTTTGTTTACATTCTAACATCAGAATTCAATACTGTCTTCACCAACTTGGCTTTTTGCAACTGCATGGTCCATAGGCAAACGTTTGAGTTTTCAACTGATAGGCTTCAAAAGAGGCTCATGGAAGAAAAAATATTGAATTTGCCACGAAAATGCCGTTGTTTTGAACCTGAATGCATTACCGTAGACTATAGTCACAATACTGCGTAGGATATGCTCATTGACTTAGCACTATACTTGTCGAAACAAGCAATCATCTCTATCCAATGCCATTATGGTTAACAGTGAAGAGGGCATTGATTCTGTTTGTTAGCCATGATAGCCCATGATTAGATGGGCAATGTACAAATCTAATGCACTTCCAACTTACACCTTTCCAAATTTTTCCGAAATGGTAGAAAATTTAATATTTAGGTAACAAAACCTTCCATTTGAGTGGCTTATAAGTTCACTGTAAAGTTCTACGGTAAGATATGCTTTTTCTTTAGTGGGTTTAGAGTTTTAAGAGATTGTGACTTGAAGGCTGGAGCAATGACAAGTCCTATCCACTGAGAACGTTGTGGTGCAGGTTTGAATCACAGGACTCACCTTGTCCACAGAAAGTGAGTTAGGTTTCCTAATTTGTAGTTTTCACAGAATGTGCTTTTTACTCATAGGTATTGGATTTGTTGTCCTTAAGCTGCTGGGAAAAAAGTATTTTTCAGTCTTGAATCTTCAAAAACTCTTAAAGAGAGCGTCAGAGAAACTGAAAATAAGATCCATATATTACTGGCTTGTAGTTTATAGTTAACTAAAGTTCTAATAAGAAAACACCATGGATACATGTGATTTCTCTCTTGCGGGATTTTATGGCACCTTTTTGTTTTTTTCCTCATACGTTGTTCCATAAAAAAAAGTATATTTCTGATCATATAACGTCATGTCGTGTTGACCTTCTTGTTACCTATTGCTATGGTATGCAAGGATGGAAGAAGTTTGTTAAAGCACCTAACTCAAAGCCTATTGGCAATGAGTGGAGAGGTTGCACGGGTTCATATACTAGCTTTGGAGGTTATAATTAATCAATGAGGGACAAGCTCTAACACTCCCCCGCAAATGTGACCCCTAACTCGCACGTGGTGAGGTAAACAAACGACTCAACATAGACGACAACGATAAACCATCAACGAGAAACAACGGGGACCAACCATCAACAACATAGTCTTGTCCCAAAATTCTCTGAAAGCCTAGCTCTGATACCATGTTAAAGCATCTAACTCAAAACCAATGGCCAATGAGTGGAGAGGCTCCAGTTCATATACTAGCTTTGGAGGTTATAATTAATCAATGTGGGACAAACTCGAACAAAGTTGTTCTGAAATTTTTGTTTGGTTATAACTTTAAGGTGCATACACATGTTAATAATGAGATAGGAGTCACTGATTCTTGTACTACAGATATTCATGTCTGTTGCTTAACAAATTTTCTGTGTCTAATCTGTTTCAGGATCAAATTGCCCCACTCGTATCTTCTATTTTCATACGTAGGCTACTTTTTCCTGGGGTTCATCATAGTTCCGTTCTTCGGGCAACTTTTAAAGACTATAACAAGCACATGACTGGTTCTGAGTTTTATTCCCTGACTGTCGAAGGATTGAAAAATGAAATCCTTTCAATTGTTGAGCATGAGGTTTCTTTTTTCCCCTTAGTCCTTAACTGTGTTTCTTTGTTCTTTAATCTTCCACTATCTAACCTGCTTCTTTTTGCCTTTGAAAGAGAGAACATCTAGTATTCTCCTTTTTCTTTTCATATGGGGAGAGAGGTATCGAGGGAGATGATAATTTCGTATTTTGTTATAGGCTGTCTCTGATAGTGCAGTTTCAATGCTATATTGCTGGAAAACATTTAGCACACGGTATTTTGATCATTGGTGCAATATCAATGCACCATTGGGTCTTCTTGTTGATTCATCCACTGCGGGAACCATCGGCTTGATTAGGAAAAATTCAATTTCACTGTTCCGTTCTTTGGAGGACATAGAGCCTCTCATCTGCGGTATGTGCAGGATCCTTACTTCTCAAGAATAAACTTGTGAGTTATTTTGTTGAAAATTTGTTTACGTTAATTGAATAGTTTGTCTTTTTGATTTTTTTTACGTATTCATGCGCTAGGTTCGTTTGATGAGATTGGGGATGTTTTGAGCTCTGGGTTGGATTTTTCTGGTGATAACCTTGACCGTGAAATTCTTTTTGGGGTGCTACGATGCGTAATTAATGTCAACCAACAGTTGGGAAAAGCTGCTTCAGCTATATTCTATGAATCCCTTCTTAGTGCACCATGTATATCAGCCGAAGAAGTTCTTCCTCGCTTTCTGAAAATTTTAGAAACTGGATATAGTTCATCAGTCGCTTCTCTCCATATCTCTGATCTGGGAGCTGATATTGCTTGGGAGAAGGAATTGGCAGATCACAAAAATCTGAGGAAGTTCTCTGTAGAGATGTTTTTGTCACTTCAAGCTTTGTCCAATAAAGCAACCACATGGGGAAAACTTTTGGATGTCATGCAGCACTACTTAAAATTTCTCGTTCCTCGCAAAATCATGCACCGGTTTGATTCTAAAGTTGGGTTCAATATCAACACCTCTGTTACGGTCCAGGCAACATCTCAATTTGCAAAAGTGATGTTTGAATCTGCATTGGACATACTTCTCTTGCTGCACTATCTGGTGAACACGAGTGGGCAGGTCAGTTATTGATCTATTTAAAATGGAGCACAATTACAAATGGGTGCGGTTACCTCTTTGCTTTTGCATGTTTGGCAGTTTGTGTAATTGTTTCTAGTGAATGTAGCAAAATGGATGGTTTATATTCTGATATTGTTCATGTTTGTTGTGGTGGTGTCATATGTCTTCTGATTGGACTGTGTAGAAGTCCTCAAGGGAAAGAAGAGAGATAGGGATTGAACTTTTGTAAATCATTTCATGTCGTCGTTTCTTTTCCCCACAATAAACATTAATAATATGTAGTTTTGATGCTTTGTGGGATAGCTTTACAGTTTTACAAGTAATGTCCATTTAGCTATGAAGCTATCCTTTTGTAGCTAAGCATCACAGTATTTTACTCGGTTTTCCTTTTTGCAGATTCATATGTTAAATGATGATATTTCCAGAATACAACTTGAGCTTGTTCCAATGGTTCAAGAAATAATTACTGAGTGGCACATCATCCATTTCTTGGGGACTACACCATCTGAATCCCCTGCTGCAGAAGATTTCAGTTCTCAACTTTCATCTTTACAAATAGGTTGGTTGATTTCGATTTTGGTTGCTAAATTATGACTCCTGTCTAGGCTGATAGATATATGTGATTGTGGGTTTTGTTACCCTTTGTTCTCAGTAAATGGTGTCCATTGGACACCATTTACTGAGAACAAAGGGTCCATAAATGGGTCCTTTACATTACTGATACCTAGTGACAGTTAGGAGTTTCATCATTTCGTCATGCCATAGTTCAGCAGTGTTTTTCAGTTTATTTAGGTCATTGAGTTTGATATCTTGGCATTCACACTTTTGTTGTCTATTGCATGACAATTTTTTTTTTTTTTTTTGATTGCTAGATAACAGCGTTGATAAGAGATCATGGAACGAGAAGCTAGGGAAATGTGACTTCACATTGGGTTGCATATTATCATTAGATATACAAAGTTCCTCTGAAGACCAGAGCCACCTTTCTTTAAGATGTCTTCCTGATCCCGCCAGCTTTATTAATTCAATGCAAGACTTCACTAGCTGGATAATCTGGGGCAGGACTGGGGAAGAAAATCCTTCTTTCTTCAGCCATTCAACTGAGCTTGCTTTGATCTTACTTAGACATGGCCAGTATGATGCTGTTGAGGTTTTATTTTGTTCTCTGCTAATAATTTCTTTGATGAGAGCACTTTTTTTTTTAAGCAGAGAATTCTTTTCGTTCTATTCACAATTTGCAGGAAGTCTGCTAAAACATGTTTGTCTTTGTTTTCTAGTATCTTCTTACTATTGTGGATGCACATTCACAAAAGGAGAAAATATCTGACAGTATTCAGAGTGATAAAGGTGAATGGGGCACACTTCTCCATCTTCTTGGGTGTTGCTTTCTTGCTCAAGCAAAACGCGGATTGCAGGGGCTGCTGAGAGAGAGAAAAGTTTGTGAAGCTGTTCGCTGTTTCTTTAGGTATACTTTGATTGCTCAGTTGTAATAGGTCCCACAGTGCTTATCTTCTTGTTAAACTCAAAAGGTGACGCATAGCAGTGCTTTCCGAGCTAAGTTTATTTCATCCTCGTGGAACGATATTCAGGGCTTCTCTTTCTGTGTTCTGTTCCCAAGTGTTCTGCTTCCCCTTACAACCCAGTTCCACTTTAAAAGAACATAAGCTTCTGTTAAATTTGGTTATTTCACAAGTAGCTGAATAAGTGCTCAATCTCTTGTTTTTTCAGAGCTTCATCGGTGAAAGGAGCTCCTCAGGCTTTGCAGGGTTTGTCTCACAAAGCAGGATTGCCACATCTTGGTTTCAGTACGTGAATCTGAAATGTTTGTTCTTAATGCCAGAAATGCGAGATATGATCTTCAATTGTCCTTTTATTAATTGTACTCGTATTTTCTCTATGTTAGCTGGTTGTCTGTCAGCGGCATCATGGAAGCTACATTATTACCAATGGGCGATGCAACTATTTGAGCAGTATAATTTAAGTGAAGGCGCTTGCCAATTTGCTCTTGCAGCCCTTGAGCAAGTTGATGAAGCACTTGGTTCTACAGAGGACAATTCTCGGGGAGACAACCTGAATGAGTCGGCTACTACTGTTAGAGGACGGCTTTGGGCAAATGTTTTTAAGTTCACGCTCGATCTTAATTATTATTATGATGCATATTGTGCAATCATCTCAAACCCAGATGAAGAAAGCAAGTATATTTGTTTGAGACGTTTCATTATTGTTCTCTACGAACGTGGTTCTTTTAAGGTGTGCTTTCTATCAAATCACTAATTTCTTTAACATTTTTACTCCTGCCTGTTTTATACCTCCTTCTCCTTGTATTCTTTGTTGAATCTTTTCCATTTCCTAGTGAATTTTCATTTGTTGCTGAGCCAAAAAAAAAAAAAGAAAAGAAAAAGAAAATGTAAAGTGCAATTTGGAAATATGTATGATTTTATAAATGTCTTGGCATTGCTTCTGTAAAAGGGCAATTTAAGTTTTTTTCAGACCTATATCCATGTAAGCTAAGATATATGTGGGATCTTATTGAGCCAATTGAAGGATTTGTCAAATATTGTCTGGACCATTTTGGTCACATGTGAAACACCAGAAGAAACTTTCGCACAAGGGTCAAATTAGAAAACAATGGGAAAAAGCATTTTGGAGTTGTCTTCCTCTCCTTTGTAAGCTGCAGCCTATGTATGGTGCTATCTTGTGTATGTTCATTTGCACACAAATCAAATGAGATTTAGTGTACAGTTTTGACATGTAATAGTTGATTTTAAAGACAACTTTTTCCCTCCTCCTAGCTGCTACTTAGTGCAAAATTTGCATTTTCTTTTTGTAGATCCTTTGTGATGGGCAAATACCTTTTATTGGCTTAGCAGAGAAGGTAGAGCGAGAGCTTGCATGGAAGGTCAGTTCTAGTTGCACAAGGAATCTTACTCGTTGCCTTTTTCCTAGATAGAAATTGTAGGTTGCTCTGCTGAAGTACTAACATTTTGTGGTCGGACTTCTTGTAGGCGGCACGTTCAGATGTTTCAACGAAGCCTAGCCCATTCAAATTGCTTTACGCCTTTGAGATGCACCGGCATAACTGGCAAAGGGCAGCAACTTATATCTATCTATATTCAGCTTTACTGAGAACTGAAGCTGCTTTGAAAGATCAGCAACGGAGGTCCCTGATTCTGCAAGAGAGGCTGAATGGGCTTTCTGCTGCTATTAATGCACTGCATCTTGTTCATCCCGCATATGCTTGGATTGATCTTTCACTTGAAGAAATCTCTCTTCCAAAAGAACATTATCCAAGCAAAAAAGCTAGATTAACAGTGTATGATCAGGGTAAATATTCTTGTCAAGGAATTTCTACCATTTCTATTAAACATTATTTTAGATGAAACGTCAATGGTTCTTCTCTTGCTTTTAGTATCAGGAAGTTACTGTTTGATATTTCAATAATCTCCACTCTTTTTTGCTGTAGCGGCTGGTAATGATGATGTCCAGTCTCAAAGATTACAATCTTTTGTAGATATGGAGAAGCTCGAAAACGAGTTTGTGCTAACATCAGCTGAATATTTGCTCTCATTGGCCAACGTTAACTGGACATTTTCTGGTACTGTCATGCCAGCTCTATCTTTGTGTTGTCAAAGAAGAATGTTACTCCCTCTGTCCCGAATTTCTTGTCCACTTGCACTATTCTCGTCACCTAAAAAAATTGTTTATATTTTCAAATCCATAATGTTGTATATATGCAATATTGATCTCGTTTGATAGTTCTTGATGAGTTCTAGTGAACAAAGTTTTCAAAAAAATATTAGAGGTTGAAAGGTATAGGCAATTGAAAAATGGCACGCATTCACGTAAATGTATAAGAAATTCGGGACGGAGGGAGTACTAATCAATAATCATCCATAAATTTGTGAGGAAACTTCTGCCTCGGGGGTGACTTATATTGAAGGTAAATCCACTCCAAAATCCGGACCTCTAGTAAAACTAGAATGTAGCATAAACAGGAAGTTGATCTGCCTTAGAAACACCACCCATGCCAATGCTTATTGCCGTGATGACTGAGTATTTGTGAAGCATTTGGACTAGCTAAACCTGCAGCTAGTTGTGGAAAAACAGTTTAAGCTCGTACTTTCCTTACTTTATGTTCTTATTAGCTTTCTACTTCCAGGGATTGAGAAACCCTCACCGGATGTGGTTGACATACTGATCCAAGCAGAATTATATGACATGGCTTTTACAGTTATTTTGAGATTTTGGAAGGGTTCAGGATTGAAGAGGTGTGGATCTTGTTTTCAACTTTTGCAGTATATTCCTCATAATCTTTTACATGATGTCTAGTTGATTTTTTGCCATTTTGTCCAGGGAACTAGAAAGAGTCTTTGTGGCAATGTCATTGAAGTGCTGTCCAAATAGAGTAGGCCCATCATTGGTTGGGTAAGATGTCTGATAGCTGCTGTATTTACTATTGTGCTCTTTTTTTTTTGATCGACATGCTCTACTTTTTCTTGATGTGGGTTTATGGGCCTGGGTCACGATTTAAATTGTAGTTGACACAAGCTCCCTTGACTGTTTTTCAGGAATGATCTTAGACCCCATGGTCTTTTGTTGACGTCATCGAAAGATGAAATGATTATTCACGGTTCAATTGATTTGGGTCCTTCACCACAACAGCCCAAAGGGAGTACCCAATGGGAAACACTTGAGCTCTATCTTGTCCGTACTGCTTCCATCCTTTTCAAGTTATTTGAACTTAATTGTTCCCGTTTTTGGTCTTACTCTCCCATGGGGTCCCCTCTTTCATTAATATGGATTGGCTACACAACTTTCGTTTAAGACTTTTCATTTTTTCTTCTTTTTTCTTGGTATATTCTTTGATATTCATCTTGGTTGTTTTCTTTGCTTGTTCTTGGGTTTGTTATGTCATGTTGGAAAGTGACACTCGTGAAGGCTTCGTTTGGGGCCGATTTATGTTTGGTTTTTGTGTTCCTTTTGTTTTAGATTAATGTAAATTCTGATGGTTCTGCTTCTAATTTTATATAGTGTGTAACGTGTTGTATCTATAAGATTTAAGTCCAGAACTAAGTCACATAATGCGGGGGTGAGAGCAAAAGCAGAAGAAACCGAGAACATGAAAGCTCCTTTCAAAAACATCCCATAAATTTTGTGAGAGAGAGGATTGAGAGTGAGAGAGTAGAGCGAGAAATAAGAGCAAGAGCAGAGCAGAGGATCCTACTGGAGGATTGTGGAAAATAGGTCCAGTACTTGATTCTAGAGTTCCTGCATTTTTAATTGCAGGGTCTGTAGCTGTTTGTCATAGACCATAGGGTTACAAGGTTTTGAGTTATGAAGTTACTTAATATGCTGCATTTGGAGATATCATGGGTTGGAATACATTATTTGTGTATTTGTTTGACAAATACATAAAATGGAACATACTGGCATTGATTTTGATCAATTATTTTAGTTCTCATTTATCTGTATCATTCCGTTGATATTTGTGTTTTCCCATCACTAATTGCAGGAAAAGTATAAAGGATCTCATCCAAGATTGCCAGTTGTTGTTGCGGAAACTCTTCTTTCTGCCAATCCTCAAATAGAATTACCTCTGTGGCTGGTTCAGATGTTCAAGGTAATTTAGTTAGCCAGACATTGGATGATGTGGTTTAATTTTTGGTAACAATGCAATGAGCCTTGTTCTTGCTTTCTATCTTGGTTTTTCCTGCATTGGGAGCTCGATAAATCTCTCCTACATTGATTTCATCTGTTTTTTCAGACAAGTTTCTCCCTGCATTGCCATCAGTGGCAGATCTATTCAGTTGATGTCCATAACATGTCATTTCTCTGTAACTGGCACTCGAATTGAAGGGAAAGGGGAGCCTTTAAACAACTCTTCTTAGGAAATCGCTCACCTTTTTTAGCCTAGTGCCTATTGATTTTTGGGATACTTTCCACAAAGGTGTAGAAGCTGAAATTATAGAACTCAGATAGCAGGCAACAAATGTTTAAATAAGATATATAGTAATGCATTAGTAGACCCGATAGGACTCATTAGACTCAGTCAATAACTTCTCTTGACAACACAATGTGTAAATATTTTACGTTTAGTTTACGATGTCAAAGTAAGACTCCGAGGAGGCGAGGACATATAGTAACACGGTGGTGAATCTAGCAGCATGTTTGAGCCTCTTTAATTTGACCAGACATTTCTTTTAGCTAGCCTGTTGGATGCAAGTGTCAATGAGCAAATCCCTTTTTTTTCTCCTTATGTAACTGGATTTGCTAAAATGGGTACTTCCTAACAAAATTGGACATGGTGCAAGGATATTGGAATATGACAAATTTGCAACTCCGTGCTCCTCCGTGTTAACTTTCTGAACTTTGTTAGTACCTTGGTTGATCTCTCCTCTCACCACATAGCATTTTGCTATACAAAATATGCAATTTCTGATTGGAGCAATTTATAGTCAAAATGGGTGAATTGTAGCCTTGTATCAATTGAGTTGGCGTCTCTGGAGTTAATTTTGTTTTATCCTGACAAGAACCAGGTTGTCTCTTGTTGCCTGATCTCATGCTTTATGACAGGGTGTTCGAAAGGGAAGTGCTTGGGGAATGACTGGTGATGAAGTGAACCCTTCATCCTTGTTTCGGCTTTACGTGGATTATGGTCGATATGCAGATGCTACTAACCTTCTGCTCGAGTACATTGAATCTTTTGCATCGATGGTAAATTATATTTCTTTCTTTGCTTGTTAGAAGACAAAGAAGATTTAGCTTTGCACAAGTGTGAGGGAAAGTTTTTTTTGTCTTCCCTTTTTCTTTGCTGGGAGTATCATTCATTGAGCACAGAAATTGAATGGGCCCCCTAGGCGTACCTTCTTTGATGCCTTCTGGGTTTGATTGGAGGGCACGGTTCTACAGACTACAACATACCATCCTGTGAGTTCCTCGATGTTTGGAGGTATAGGGGAGCTGCTATTTTTTTAGTGGCAAGACTTTCTAAGAGGAGCCACTTTGTGCATATATTGCCAAATTTTAGGTCTGTCTATTCCTCCCCCTCCCATACCTCCATCGGTTGGGATTGCATGGATACTGCTGTCGTTGTTGAAATATCATTAGTTGTTCAGTTTTAAGTTGTGAATAGGCCAGGGGAAATTAACATTAGGTGGGCACCACAGAGTATCAATGGATTTTATGGAACTTTTTTGGTCACATTGAAGTATGGTTTACTAACCAGAAGTTGTGAATGTTGCATCATACAGTTCCCAACCAAGTCAAACTCTTCATCCTCTGCGCACTAAGCATACCTCCTGTGTGTCTTTCTCGTGGCTTATAGGCCCTTAGTCATAGATGACTACCATCCTCCCCGCAAAGAATGAGTCTTCAAATTATCATTGTATTCACTTCAAAAAAAAAAATCCATTTTATTGAGATGTAAACAAAATTTCCACTCATTGTGGCTGCTTCCATTTTCTGTTTTGGCAATAATGGCCTTGTTCGGTTAGTAGGTTTAGTTTAGCTTTGATGATGTAAGCAAGTGTAATAAGTGGAGAGAGATAGAGAGAAATGATGATGTAAGCAAAACTAAAACAGGGCCAAAACCGGCCCAAAACTCTCAACCGAACACGGCCAATATCATTTTGTAGCCATTTAATCTGCGTGAATTACTATTCCAATCTATTTGAGAATAATTTGGATCATTCAACACCATGATGGTCATATGCGTTTGTTAGTGATATCCTTTCGCAGCTTTTGCCTGTACTGAAGCAAGTCACCATATCCTGCAGGCACCAGGTGACATCATCCGTCGAAAAAGGTCATCTGCTGTTTGGTTCCCATATACAGCAGTTGAGCGTTTGTGGTGCCAACTTGAAGAAATGATTACCCGGGGACACATGGTTGTTCAATGTCAAAAACTGAAAAAATTGATACAGGGGGCTCTACTAAGACATCTCAATCTGGTATGCTATATCTTCTTTTTCCAACTTCTGGTGTTCGAGTCTGCTTCCATATGGAGTCTCGGTTATACTTAAATTTGTTTTTTTCAGCTGAGAGTTGACTCAGATGACGCGCAGTCTTCTGCTACTTGCTAAGGAATTTCAGTTGATATACCCATCTGTTGCCCTGTGTAAAAACCTTTACGGTGACCATGGAGCGAGGCTTTCTCCACATTCAGGGTTAAAGAGCCAAAGGAGGGAGCATGAATTTCACTCATACCAAGCCACTGTTGAGTTTCATCTCTTGGATGCTTTTAAAGGGGGTTAAGTACGGGAAATGGTGCATCACTAAGTTTGTGGGTTGAAGCAGATCACAGTCTATGTAACGTCTCCCTAGTTAGGGTCAGAAGTTGCAATTCCTCTGGGGATCCACTCAACTGGAAAGCAGTTTGCGGTATCAATTTGTACATCTTGTTTGTAGGTTGATGGTGTCGGATCTAGGTTTGTTCATTTTCGGGGAAAAGTCGAGTCACTAGTTCTCTCCTACTGAAGACATTCGAGAATGGCTTGATGTAAGTTAAAATTTCATCGCGTCCAAATGCTGTGATTAGCTTCTCTTCGGGATAATCAATTGAGAATGTCAGTTGTGAGGATCAGACATGGCTTTCCAATGGGGGAAATCAGATATAAGTAAAAGCAAATGTAACGGAATCTAGAATGCTCTATATAGAGAAAGACAATTTCGGCAAGTTTGACCAGATGACCTCTTATTTAAGAGTCGACAATGGGGGCCAAGCCGTTGATTGCCGAGATCAATGGATCATGTGCCACACTACAAGATCCCCAGATCCGGCCAACTTGACTAGTCGAGAGGATTATTAAATGGTTTTAATTTAAACCTTAATTTAGTGACGTAGAGGGTTTTATTCAGTCCTTGTTTAAGGGCTCTCATCTATTGCCATCAGCGCTGGAAACTCAAAATAGCACTGGAAAATCGTTGCAAGTGCTTTGGGTCTTTTCTATTATTGCTTGCCTCCTAGGTTCTAATAATCCCTTCTAATCCTATTTGGTTACTTATGCGAGGAGAATTATCCACTTGTCTGCTACTCCAATTGCTACTACCTCTTTGTACTTTCATTTTGGGTGGTTCCTTAACGAGCGTCCATTTTGGAAAGTTAGTGGGTAAAAGTTTATAAGGTTTTTATTTTTGTCCTTGTGAAGCAAATTCATTTTTGAAAAATAATGGGTAAAAGTGTAATGATGGTGCAACTACGAAAAGTTATGGTAGTGTTTATAGAGTAATGACAATTTTTCCATAAAAATTGAATTTACGACCCTTAAAAGGAGACGAGAGAGTAGTACTCCAATTTGTTATAAATATAAATATTTCATATTACGGGGTCTTGTTTCTCTCCATTACACCAAGGTAATACAAATGTTCATTACACAAATTAGTTGGACCTTTTCTTTTTTTAACTGCTGAAATTCTACTTAGACCTTGATTTTTTTGTTATTTTTTATTTTATCGGAGTTAGACCTTGATTGATAAGGGAAACAATTAGTCTTGATGTTGTATGTCAAGAAAATCCTATGTAAAAAAATATAAGATGCGTGATCTGATCTGTTAGATTGAGAAGGACATCCGACCTTGATTTGCAAGTGCACCTGCTTCCCTCCCCATTTTTATTTGTTGTTCTAAAAGAGAAATGCTAATCAAAACTCATTCGGTGGTGAATAAGAAAGGACAAGGAAAAACAAAACTGCACTTTTTAATATGTTAGAGTATCATAAAAAGTGTTAAAAGTGCATCGGAAAATTTTTTTTTTTTTTGTGTGGTCTTTTTTCTCTCTTATTCACCACCCAATTAGTGTTTATGAGCATTTCTCTTATTCAAGGGATTATGTACTACCGGCGGCAATTCGTCTTTGACCGGGCTCGGGCCTAGAGAGAGAGAGAGATACAGTGGCAAAGCCACCTTTAAACCAGTGTGGGGATGTGCCCATCCTGCTCTTACCTATTTTTCAATAGTGATGGGTGTTCAGACTAACTTATGGGCACCTCAATTATTCTTTTCTCTGGTCAAGTCAAAGGCAGGTCATTCACGCCGGGACTAGAGGATTCACAAAAGCTTTCTTTCTTGTGGCATGACCCCAAGAGGTTCTCAAGTTTCGAAGATGATAAAGTTTACAACTCATCCTTATTGCCACTTGAGCTACCCCTTGACGTTTCTTATTTTGCTAGTTTTGCTTACTACTTAAATAGTCATGTAATCTTTCAAAATGGTCTTTGCTCTTGTTCTCAATTATTGCTTTTGGCTTTGCACTTCACACTCACGAATTTTTGTCGTTCGGAGATTTTTGAAAAACTAATTCTCACTGGCCCGTGCATTAAGTGAGAACCAAACAATTATCGTTATTCAAACAATTCTTTACTTATGCAAACATTTGAGTAATATTCATCTAAGTAGTGGGTGTATAATAAAATGATACTCTACATAAGCCCGAAACTATCATTAATTTTTTACACCGCAAGACTAATACGCTTGTGAACGTATAACTTATCCCTTGAAGCCTTTTTTCCTCGGAGACCAGGGTTCATATATAGAGTGCTCACGCCAATGGATAATCATTAATAACACACACACACACACACACAGAGAGGCAGAGAGAGAGACAGAGAGAGAGAGAGAGAGAAGGGGACGAGGAGCCTGAGGGAAGAGATCAGCCGGCTACGTTCTCGCCGGCAATATCTCCTCCGGAATTAAATGTAAGTAATAACCTGAAACCCTATGATTTAATAAGCTTTGTTAATTGCTTCAAACAATTGTTCCGAAATTTCCCGATTTCTTTACCACAGAGATTAAGAAACAAACGCCTGAATTCGGGCGCAAAAACAAAATGATTGCATCTGAATTTCGAACTAAGATGCAGTATGATGGAGCACAATTCACAATAATAATAAATTGAGTGAAGATTTGGAATCCAGCGCTTAGGAGCGTGGAGCCACACAAATTAACACCTCCTATGCAGCTACATTCCACTGTCAAATGGCCTACTGAATCCAAAACCATGCTCTTGCCATAACCCTTCCTAGAAACCCCGGTGATGCTCTTCTCTTAAACATTGATTCATCATTGGCTTGGTTGGTAAGCTGGTGAAGAAAAGAGGTCAAAGGATTTGGGGGGGGGTTTGTGAGTCACCTTTTGAGCTTTGCTCTTGTTTTAATTGAGGCCCCCGCTAGTTAATGGTGAAATTGGTCCATAGGATTAGTGGAGATGTGCGTATGCTGGCCCGGATACCTGAGCTAATAGGAAAACACTAAATGAGCACATTTGAAGTAGTTATTGGCCATAATTCCCCCGCATTAAGCTTGAAGCAAAAAAAATTTGAAACAAATAAGCGTGTTCAATTTCACGTAGATGGCAAACCAAAATTAGCTGATGTTGCTTTTCTCTATTACTGAAATTAGTAGAAAACTTTGTTGAATGGATAAAGATTTTGTTACGATAGATTAGACTTGCTTGACCAGTTGACCTGTTATTCTTGCATGCTAGTTTATTGGGTAGTGAGAATTGGTTCGAGTATTTTGTTTGCGGGCATATGGTTTCATTTTAATTTATTTTCCCTGTGTACCTGATCTTGTGACTAGAAATCAAAAGTGGGTCAGTGGATGGCTTTCATTAGTGGAAGTATGAAACATTTACGTTGTATTTGGATCTTGAATTCGTGAAGGGATTTGTGGTGGGAAAAGCAAGGTAAACACAACTTGAATTTGTGTAGGGAAATGCCTTGGCTTTTGTTTTCACTTAGCAAGTCCCTCCAAAAAACGAAGATGTAAAAACAACCTTAGAACCTGAAAGTTATTTGACCCTCCAGTGCAGTGTTGGTTTCATCAGGGACATTATTCGAGAAAGCTTGGTCTTTATTTAGGCACCACTTCGACATGATATTGATGTTTGCATTCCACATCTTAAGTGGGGAAATGCTTCGTTTTGTAGAATAAGTTGTTATATATCACTTCATGCTTTCATAACTCTAGTATTAAGCTTGTTCTTTTCCTTTTTTCCTTTTCTTTGTTTGGACAAGTATTGAGCTACAAACTGTTACATTCGATGGCATTGTCTTATTGATGATGCTTGCATTACATCAAAAAAATGTGGAAAAGGTTTGGACAAGCGTGGAAGATTTGGGTATGCTAGTTATTTATGACATATGGTGTGAAGTGGCATTAGGTTGTATCAAACTATACACGCTGCCAAGCATGCATAGTTCCAGTGTTCCTGATTTAGCAGTACTTATATTGTTTCTTCTTGCATGCTCGTCTATGGATATTCATTGTTTGTATGGGAGATTTTGTAATGAGATTTCATAGCTTTCTTTCTCTACCAAGATACAGTCCATATGAATACTCTAATTTAGCTGACCTCTGTTGATGATTATAGCTCATTCACATTCCATTTGACAGATTTTTGGTGTCTCAATGGAAATGCCAGATAGACCTGAGAAGTTAGAAAAAGGTTTGAACGATCGGAATCAATTGAGGGAAGACAGCGAGTATGTGAGATTGGTTGAAGGTGATGCCTTACAACCACAAGCTGAAACAAAATATAAGTCGTTCATCTGGTGGATGAAGGCCATATTTTGGTGCTTTATTGTTCTTGTAGTTGTTCTCATTTTTGTTAAATGGGGAGTACCATTTCTTTTTGAAAAGGTATTTCCATATCCTTTCCTCTTTGTTTTCTTATTCTGTGAGGGGTTGTGGTTATTGTCCATATCTGTTGGTCAATATCAGAACTTCTATAAGACCAATGACCATGTCTCTCTCCTTGTATCATCCTTTGCTCCCTTATTTGGTAGGCTAATTCACTTATTAGACAATATGTCTCAATGTGCATGAACGAGATCTGATTTCTTTCTGCTCATGCTCACAAAATTTATGCTAAAAGTAATATTATTCTTGTGTCAATACCTTAAGCAATTTTAGGTTTTGTATTATTGCTTCTAGCTTTTTTGCCACTTTTTTGGTCCATTGGCATCGATAGAAAGTATTTTAAGTTCTGCACTTTCCTTTATATAAACTTGTTTCCTCATTCTAGATTGCCATGCATTTATACAAGCAGGCTCACCCAAATCTCGAATCTTGGACAAAAAATGTCAGTGTTGAACCTTTTATTTATTTCTTGGAGAACTTTGCAACATGAAAGTTGAATGCTAAATCTCTTCAAATTGACCATTTGTCAAAACTTCAAACATTGGTGACCTCTGGTTGTTTGTAAGGTGGTCATTGTGTCGCGAGTGCGAAAATTGATGTCATGTTGACAATTGCTAACCATTTCACACTTCGATTTCTCATCTGTACAGCTTTAACGATGAAGAACATTTTTATTGCTCATTGTTTTTTGAATTGTGTTGTATGTATTTATCTACTTGTTTGAAAGTGATAGTAACTTGGTACAAGGAGTTCTGATGGTTATCAAGTAGTCCAATGATAAGGGTGAACAAATCATAGATTGCATTTCAGGCTCCTAAAATTGGATGCATTGGGATCGATTAATGAAATTGTCCAAGCTTAAAGTCGTGTTTTCATCGTTATATAACGCGGCAGCTCTAAACTTACCTTTAGCAACGTGTGGCACTTGAATTCATTGATTTCCTTGTAGGTTCTTCTTCCAATTCTGCAATGGGAATCCACTGCTTTTGGTCGTCCAGTCCTTGCTATAGTACTTGTTGTTTCTTTGGCATTTTTCCCTGTGTTCTTAATCCCTTCTGGTCCTTCCATGTGGCTGGCTGGAATGATTTTTGGATATGATCTTGGATTTGTCATAATTATGGTTGGAACAACTATCGGCATGACCCTCCCGTATTTGATCGGATTGCTCTTCCGTGACAAAATTCACGTAAGACATTGTCATTTTACCAGTGATTATGATAGTCGATTAGTCATATTTACTTCATTCGGTCTCTTCCATTCTCCCACATCTCAATATGTCTCTTATTAATGTGCAGCAATGGTTGAAGAGATGGCCTCAGGAAGCTGCAATGATTACGCTTGCTGGGGAAGGGAGCTGGTTCCATCAATTTCGAGTGGTTGCAATCTTTAGGATTTCTCCATTTCCATACACCATTTTCAACTACGCAATCGTGGTAACGACCATGAGATTTTGGCCCTATTTATGTGGATCAATTGCTGGAATGGTTCCGGAATCCTTCATTTACATCTATAGGTCAGCTTTCTTAATTCTCTCCTTAAAATATTTCACTTTTCTGGTCTTGTAAAGCATTAAATATACAGAGAAGGGCATCTCCTTCAAAAGATGACTAAGAGATCCATAAAAATGTAAATGAAGAAGAGATGCCTTATTCCTTCAATTGATGACTGGAGATCTAATTGTGACAAGAACACACTTATTATGGGCACTTCTCCTGTCTAGTTGTGTGGTTTTACATATATCCGACAGCATGTTAGGTGCCTGCTGTCATGGTGAGATCATATTCAGAGGCACATAACCCTTAATGATTGCTGTTATGACAACTTACCCTATTATGGAAACAGGAAACTTAACAATCACAGAACACAAGGGTACACTTGGTTCACTGTAAGGCCTATGTCCACAGGCTAAGATAGGTTGGTAAATCACCATAAACGAGGAGACTACCATGATCCAGAAATGTCCCTAACATGCCGAAACCATTGAGCCCCAAAGAGCCCCTTTATGTAGGAGAGCCTTAAATTCCAACTGGGTCAAAAATACCCACTTACTGTGTATGGATCGGACCTAGAGGCTGGGGATGCACCCCCAGATTGCCTCGACTCTCTATTTTCCCCATTAAGTGGGTTGAGCTGGTCGTGGACCGATTATGAGCATCAATTGGCATGAAGACACACCACTGACAACTATTGCTTTGGTGTGAATTTGAAGTATTCAATTGGACTTGAGCGATTGGTAGATCCGTGATGGATATGGTAGTTCTATCAAGATACTTAGTGGCAGGATTAGGAATCTTCCAGTCGCTGATGCATATTTGTGGTTAATGTTTTGTCTTTTTTTTGTTGTACTTCTCTGCAGTGGTCGGTTAATAAGGACGTTTGCAGATGTGAAGTACAACAACCATCACCTGACTACAGTGGAGATTATATACAACATTATCTCCTTCATTGTTGCAATTACAACTCTAGTTGCTTTTACAATCTATGCAAAGAGAACTCTAAATGAACTGAAGACGGCGGAAACCGATGGCGAAGCCTCTGTACCTGACCACAGGAATCTTGAGATGGGGAAGCTTCCATTTTGAAAATCCTGAATATCTGTGTTTCTCATTAATATTGTCGTAGCCTAAATTGGGATGAGTTTGTGTTGCTAGTTTGGAGCTCATGAGGGGTTTTTGTTGTAGATCCTCCATATAAGTATTCGGTAGTGTTGCTAGTTTGAAGCTCATGAGGGGCATTTGTTATATCCTTGAAATATGTAAATAGGGGAAGGAAAACAAGGAGTTTTCTAAGAGTACTGCAATATTTGAGAAGCAATGGAATGAAAATCACTTACCTTTTCTCTTGGTTTCTTGTTATTTTCAATGTTACGGGTGGTTTATTTGTATACTTGGCTAAATATGTAATGTCCCATAAATACATTTCTCTTTCTTGAAAACGTATCATGATATTTTGACAAAGAGTGAGGACACAAATGTTGCAGTTTGCTTTCATCAAATCTCATCATCTGCTTGCTGCAAGTGAAGCTGTGTTTCGATGTTGCATTTTGGCCCCAAATCCAAGAACCAAACACGGCATCAATTTTGGGGGGAATGGAAAGGAAAAAATGGAGCAGGGCATAGACTTCATGCCCAGATGGCGAATTCTGGAATTAATAGAAATTTGGTTGATCTTTACTCTTTGATATGAGAAGCATCGCCCGTTGTACTTTCAAAATGATCATGTGCATAACATTCGATGGACTCAAGTACCCATGTTTAATATGGATATGAAATATAATTTCATGCGAAGATTCAAGAACTTCATCACTTATAATTGGTAATTGGGTCTACTAGGTCAGGTGTCATAGATCATACAATGGTACAATGCATAATATGTCAACTTATGCATAGCTCAGCAGTAAACTTGTATGTTAAATATGCTGCCTAAGGTGAATGAACAACTAAAAAATGGCATCAAATTTCATTCGTCCACACAGGTACTTTGCACTTTTTGAAGCATCCACGTAACCAGATTAACAGTTGCTAAGCAAGATCAGGGAGATGAAATCTGAGTTTAGGTATGACCAGAAAGCTCGATAATCGATGTCGTGTTTCCTTCATCAACAGCTGATGTTTCTTCAGCAATATGGTCACCTTCAGATGTTTCTTTGGCCATTCTGTTATTCTGAGATGAGTGGGTCTGTGTCCCACTTTTCCATCTATCTCCAACCCATTCATCAAGCAGGTCTTGCACACGCGCGTCAAAAATGCCTTGTTTGAACATGCTCCCCATCTCCATTCAGTGTTATGCGATGAAACAGAAGCAAGCATGTTAAACTCTGATTGTGTTCGGGATTTGAAAAGCAAAAGAGAAAGTAGAGGAAATAAAGTGGGAAAGAAACGAGGTTAAGTTATTTCTTCTTCTCTGTTTCATAAGACAATAAAGGAAACTGAGAAGACAAAGTAACTTATCCTCGTATGGTTCTGAAGGAAGATGAAAGAAAGAATACTAAGGTGAGTCAAGACATCAAAAGCAAAGAGAGGAAACAAAAGATGAAGGAAAAAGAAAGTGAAGAAGACAATCACTTTCCACCTGCAGCAGTGAAGAGGAAAATGTCTTCCCACTTGTTTGTCCAACATTATTTTTTCTTCTCTCCCAAACAAGGAACAAACAAATAGAGGAGTGAAAGTTTCTCATCTTCCTTTTCCCCTTCTGACTTTTTGTATTATTTACCTGAGTGACAAGAGTATATATAGGTAAGGTGCTGTAACTGCAAAGCACTTGAACAAGCACCCTGCCCAGACAAACAATACAATGAGCATGGTTATAAGATGGGGACAGGACATAGTAACCAAACCCTTATCTCTCATTGGTTAAAACAGCGCATGGGTCTCGTTCCGAGTAGTGGATCCAGTTAAAGTATTCAACTCAAAACCAATTGGCAATGAATGAAGAGGCCGCCCAAGCTCATATACTAGCTTTGGAGGTTATAATTAACCAATGTGGGACTAGCTCTAATACTCCCCTGCACGTGCGACCCCTAACTCGCACGTGGAGAGGTAAACTAACGATTCAACACAAATGGAAACTATGTGATAACTCTAAATTTTCTTTTATAATTATAATTGGTCGCTAAGAAATTTTGCTTTTATGATCGTATCCTATATAATTATTTTTGTGTCTGGTACGGGTGTAATTGGCATTATTGTAGTTTTAAGAGTATAAGCCTAATTTTACCGGTTAAATTTGTTAGGCTAATTTTTATTATAGATATCTCAGTTATTTTATTTTAAGTCTTCTATTTAATTAGTTAGCTACAATTTAGGGATATTGTGAATTAGTGGGTAGTTTTATAAAGTTACTCATTTAAGGAGTTATCTGTACGGAATAGGGTTAGTTTGAGATAGAATATGAGAAGAGGAATATCATAAAGAGCCGCAGCAAACGAAGGCTTACGGAAAATCTCGATCTTTCGTCTGGTAAATTCTTATATCACGCATCTTGTTTCTATTGCTTTGGACCAATTTGTTAGAGAAAAGCACATTCTCGGGTTGCAAATCCTTTTGGAGGCATTAAATTTAATTGGGTTAGAATTGAGGGAAAGAGGGAGAAGTGATGTACGTGGCAGTGGGGGAGATGTTGTATGATCTAATGTGCATGTGAAGTTTAGTTGCTAGCATTAGTTTAGCATGTTTTAGATTAGTGGTTTAATCAATTGGGCTTTTGGTTTAGGTATATTAATAGCTAATTGAGTCAGTGTTATATTTGTATTAGTTAATTAGTTAATTCATGTGATTCTTTGGTTCCAGGTTAATCTCTTCTAATTGTTCAAGTTTGCATTACCCTTGGTCCAGGTGAGTGGTTAAACATGTTACGTACTTACAAAACTTCCCTGAGTTCTTTAAATTACTACTTTGGAAAATTTATCATTTTTATTTGGAAACGTGAATTGTTTATATTTGGTTCTTTAAATTGGCATGCGATGAAAAATATATATATATTCTTTTGGTGAGAACTTGGTGGTTATTGATGGGAACCCTCATTTTTGGAAGTCCAGGGAAATTAATCCTCTGTGTGCGAGTGACTCTGGCCCTTAGGGAAGAGACCGGTCCGCGGCAGGTGACCCTAATGCTCAACGGCTGACTTTCGCCGGATCGTTCTTAGGGAAAAGTTCCACGGGCTGCCTACTCGTGGTGACTCTAAGTTTCGATATTGGATCCAATTTTTGAGATAATTGTTCACTGGCACTTGGTACTATTTGGTATTGGTTGTGGTTCCCTATTGTTGTTGGATATTGTATCGCGTGATCACCAAAACAAGACTTGTTTACGTAAAAAGGATTTATTGACTTAAATTGTTGTTTTGTGGTACACCTCGTATGCCTAATTATGTTTACATATTAATATATTTTTATCCCTGTTTTAGAACTGTATTTATTATACATGTTTTGTTATTCACTGAGCTTGTGAGCTGACGGATTTTATCCACCATCATTTTCAGGAAAATCGAGCCGGTAGTTGAGGACTCTAGTGGCATATTGGGGATATTGTGTCGACCTCCATAGGATGTTGAATTTAAGATTTATTATTTTATTTATTCGCTTCCGCACTTATTAAACCTTTTGATACATCACATTTTTGCTATCGTTGGTTAATCATTTTTATTGATTGGTTCATGGGATGGTGTTTCCCCATGATTATGTTGGGACATATTTGATTTGATTTTGTTAATAATAAAATAAGATGATCGTTTAGTGGTCTGTGACTTATTTTATTTTAGGCTTCGTGTCCACGTGTTAGCCTTGTGGTTCACGGCCGGTCATTTCCCATTTTGGGGTGTGACAAACTATCAACCATCAATGACAAATAAAAGGAAAACCAACCATTAAAGACATAGAGTCTCGTGCAAAAGTCTCTGAAAGCCTAGCTTTGATACCATGTTAAAGAATTCAACTCAAAACTAATTGACAATGAGTGGAGAGGCCGCCTAGGCCCATATACTAGCTTTGGAGGTTATAATTAACCGATGTGGGATAAGCTCAAACAGATCCCACTGTTCTAACCAGTGGGAGATGAGGGTTTTGTTCACCCACCTATCAAGTGAACAAATCCGGACTCAGTTGAAATAAGATAAAAGCGCAAAAGTGCGATTCAAGACTAATAAAGTACCCCATGAGAAGTCTTGGGATAATGAAGCCCAATTTCTCCATTATGCATGAGTGGAATCCATATGTGCTCTGGAGAGTAGATAATTAGTTTACAGAGTGCAAAACAACATGAAAACTAATGCAAGTATGATAGAAATCAGCTTACCCAGATCCAAAAGAAGAATGCAATTTCAAACGAATTCTGAAACAAAATGAAGTGAATCAAGTAAAGAACTAGTTGCGGTTTCCCAAACCAGAAATGTTCATCAGAAGGCTTCACTGGCTGTGCTTCTTGGTCATCTGTCTTTGTCTCTGCAGCTTCTTGGGCTAAGCGAGTTATTATGTGTTCTAGCTTAGCACCCACAAGAAGCAGAAGCTGCAACCACACCCAACTCCATTACTCTTGGGCCATTCTATTGAGTATGTGCACCAGTTCAATACTTGGGAGGTGATTATATGTTGGATTCATAAAGCGATTGGCAGAGGCAAAATAAAACTGAACGGGAATTAAAGAGGTTTACAAAATCCAGTTTTTCCCCTTTCTTTGCATTCAATAAATTCAAGATTGCAAATTTGTACAGGAAAAAGAAAAGCAAAATGGCAAAGAGAAAAACTAGCTTAAGAAATCTCTTTTCTGCCTTTTCTTGTTGCTCCATATATTCTACAACCAGACACAGAAATAGGAAAACCAGTTTGCTTACTATTAATGGTAGGAAAGATAACCAAAAAAAAGTGTTCCATCCTGCAAATGTTTATCCATATATGGGAAGGATTAGATCTGTATTAGGAAAGGAAATGATGAAGTACATGAATTAGGCAAAGAAAAGTTGAGTTACCTTGAATGTTGAGAAGCAAAAAGATGAAAACAAAAAGCCACAAGTACCAGCTGAAGTTGCAGATTGGCAAATACTTTTAGCTCAAAAATCAGCTTATGAGTTGGAATATAGTCCAAGAATAATTGTGTTACTAGTTATACCTAATGCCAACCATTCTTTTAAAATCAACTTGTAGCGTCCGCATCATGTACTTGTGAAAATCAAAACGAGGCATTGACGGACAATGAGCCTATAAAATTGGTAACTGAAGTTCTTTAGCACGGGATATGAGATATACAAATAAACTGACTGTCTAGTAAATGATGAGGACAATACCCGTATAAATCCTGATCGTAGAGCGATGTAGTCTGTCTTTGTGATTGAGCCGTAAAACTGTTTGAAAAATGCCATCTACAGCAAAACAAAAAGGTGTTAGAAAACAAGATTAGCCACCGCACACTCAAGTTGCCAAAAGAAAACCATTTAACCAATTGTATGAAGTGTAAACAGACATATTTAATGGTTTATATATCAATTTTTGAGAAGTTCTCGCTATCCCTAATTATCTGAAAGCCAAAGAGTTGGATTCACAACTAGATATTTGGCCATGGTGGGGATTAATCTAAGGTTTGAGAACCTTTGGTAATTAAATCGTAAGGGACAAAACAAATCCACAGCAATGGCAAATTATTTGAGTGTTGTAAACTGTATATAGCTAATGCAAACTCACCATCCAACTTCCAATGATGGACTTCCTCCAATATCCTGCAGTTACGCGTTGCTTGAAAAGACGATTGTGGTGAATGTGTGTATGAGTGTGAACTACAAAAGAAAAAGTTCATATAGTTAGGTCAGAGAAACCAAAAGTACTCCAACTACAATCCCCATTTTCCCTTGAGATTAATAAACTGAAACAATATTTTGAAACTCAGGTTCACCACTATTTGTTGTGGATATCTCATTCCTGATGGAATCCTCCCAGTGCTTCCATTGTCTTATCTGTGGGGGTTATGAATGGATACATCATTAGGTTAATGTAAAACTAGGTGTTCAACCAGAACTTCATTGCAGCATCATACACATATTACTTTGAAAAGATTTACAAAAGAGAAAGAGCACTACTGCAACTGTCCTTGTATATGCCACATAAGGGCCTCAAAAAGCATGCTTGTACTTGCGTATTTATTGTCTCTTTATCAATATCATCATTAAAGGGACCCGAAGACAAGAATTTGTAAATTCCATCAGAAGTAAACCAAGGAAAATCATGTACAAGTACATATTATGTACTAAGAGAAATGGTATAGACAAGTATATCCGTCCAAGGGTATGAAGTTAGACTGTAAGAGCAACAAATACATTACCCTTGCCCCTGCAAGAACCATGGTAGTAGCGCAAAAGATCACATGTACAACTGCCAATACAAAGATGAAAATGTGCAGCTGGTGTAATCCTTCTATTGATAGCAGGGGTACCTTTCCCTGAGTAGAAGAAGAAACAAGGATGTGCCACCATTAGCTATTGCCTGTTGGAATGAGAGCTTATTATATGGACTACATAAATAAGTTATTGTCACATGGTCACTGAGTTGATAGTGCCAATTAATGGAATGTTTCAATGGAGGCCATCCTGCAGTGGGTCATGTTATAGTTTGTCCCACATTGGTTAATTATAACCAAGCTATTATATGAGGCGGCCTTTCCACTCATTGCCAATTGGTTTTGAGTTGGATGCTTTAACATGGTATCAGAGCTAGGCTTTCGAAGGATTTTGGACAAGACTCTCCTGGTTATTGCCCCACTGTTTGTGCCATGTTTCGTGATCCCAATGTTGTGGATCCCTTGTTTACCTCTCCATGCGCGGGTCAAGGGTAGCACGTGCTGGGAGTGTTAGAGTTTATCCCACATTGGTTAATTACAACCTCAAAAGCTAGTATATGAGCCTGGGCGGCCTCTGCACTCATTGTCAATTGGTTTTGAGTTGAATACTTTAATAGTTAACTTATGGAGTTGTAAGTGAAATGTAACATTGTAAATATGTTGTTCAACAATCTGTCTTTCTTAACAAATTTATTTCTTCCCATACTGGCTTTAAATGGGCACCCCGCTAGTAGATTGTGGGATTGGTCTACCAGGATTAGTCAAGATGCACGAAAGTTGGCCGCCTGGCCCGGACACCTGGTTATAAAAATAACAAATTTATTTCTTCGATTGCACTAGGTCCTGTCTCTTTTTGGAATACTCACATAAAGAAAATGGCCTTAGTTGCTTCTGCTTTTGGTACATCTATAGATCAAGTTATGGACTAATAAGTTTCTTTCAATTCCTTTACTCACAAATTAACCATCATTAAACACAAAAGAACAATAAGGCACTAGTTGCTGTTATATGTTCACTGCACAATCAAACCAGTTCAACCAATAATAATGTTGATTTTGTTACAAGATAATGAGAGAAGTATTAATTCCATCATTTTTCTTATTTCCTAGTGCAATGGACTTATCAAATAATTCGTAGAAAGGTATGTACCTTATGAGCACAATGGTCCGGACCAGTATCTGTGGTCAAAAGCCGACGCCCGTTTGTCATAATTTGCTGAAAATGTTGTTCATAGTGTATCCCAGAGGCACGAGTTTCCAATTTGCATGGAAGCATGTAGGATGCAAGATGACTAGGGATGCATGTGTGGCTTATTAGACTTTGGGACACTGTTAAAAGAAGGGAAATAAATCCCAAAAGCATCAATTCTGTCAAGAAAAGAAAGAGAACCAGTCACGGATCGAGATTATCCATTGTATGGAGATGAAGTGGAAACCAATTTATCCATGTGAAACAAGCTAATTTGCTAGGGAGCTGCTGCAACCTTGGTCACATAATGCGTGTGCATGAGCACGAGCTTGAAAGTGTACAACAATAACAATAACAGAATCCATCTAGTCCCCAATCATTGGGGTATGGGCGGGGGATGACTGAAGACAGACCTAAACTTGGGCAATATGCACAAAGTGTTTGCTCTCATAATACCACTAATACCACTAAAATAGTCCCCCCCCCCTAAACCTCCAAGAACCAAGGAGCTACATGGACGTTTTGCTGCAAAACCATGCCCCCCAAATCAAAGTCAAATGGTATTAGGGAGGGCAAGGAGGGTAGGCCTAGAGACTCAAATCAATTTTTGTGCTCGTTACCATGCGAGCCTGAAAGTGTCTTCTTAAAATATTCTAAACTATTAATATTTGTGAGGGTGAGGATTGAGATCGGGAGTGTAAAGCGAGAATTGAGAGCAGGAGCCGAGGATCCTGGTAAAGGAATATGTGACTTATGCTGCAATAACAAGTGCTTTGACATTTTCTTTAAGGATTCATTGAAGTATACCTTAGATACAAGAAAAAAAAATGGTCTAAAAGGCACACAAATAGATGCTTAATGGTTATGATTGATAAGGTTTCAAAACCTTGTTTGCAAGAAAGATAACATCATAAACCATGTAGAAATAGAGAAGGAAATAAGAGCGCGCCAGCAATTACAAACCTTCTTTTAATTTTTCCAATGCGTGAAATAAAGCATCTTGGTGCTTATGCTTCAACCACTGAATCCGAATTCAAATAAAGACATTAGAAAAAGTAAAACAAAAATACTTATTAAAATTTGTTCCAAAAAGAGGAAAAACACTGGTCTACATTCTACAACGTAAAAGCTCATATAGAACATGAAAAGGGGATCAATCAATATCTTCAATTACTCAAAATTTGGTGGAAATTATACAATTTGGATCATTTAGGATTTGGATTGAAAATGTCAGTTTCAAGAAAAAGAGCCGGGAAAAAAATGGGTTTCTTTGATACCTTTCCAAGCCGGTGAAGGCCGCGCTCAGCAACCAGAGAGATGAGGAGGATAACAAAGGATACACCTGCCACTATCCACGTCGGCGTATACTCCAAAGACCGCCCTTCTTCCACCATTTTGCAGTAGCAGCTAATATGATTTTACTGTTGTGGAGAGAGAGAGAGAGAGAGAGAGAGAGAGAGCATTGCATATTTGCATAGCATTGCTTAAATGGGAGCTGAGGAAAAGAATAAGATGCAGTGAAAGTGAAAGAAGGAAAACAAGGTGGCCAAGTAACGAACAAAGTTTGTTTCAGACAACATTGTCAGGTAACTTTCCCGCCATCGTTTTTGTCTCCGTTTTCCTGTTTTGCCCTTCTTTGTACAGTTGAACATGTGGATCCTTCGAAAATATGGCACAAACAAAGGGTACATGCATCTAACGCTTTAGGTTGGTATTGTTTATAAGGAAATCAAGAGGTATTAATATCACTTAATCGACTTCGACGTGATGATATTTTCATGCCCAAAAATTAGAACTTCAACGAGGTACTCAAAATTCATTCATAGTAATGCATCGACAGTATCAAATCATATAGTAACAAACAGGACAGTGATTTTCGCACTCCTAAATTTGTAATATGCACTCCAAAAGTAGAATGCGAAAATCAATTGCATATAGGGAGTGACTTTTACACTCCACTTTTGGAATGCATATGGTGAATTTTGAAGCGTGAAAATCAATTACTTAATAATAAACACGTAAACAAATAAATAAAATCATTTGTGCATACTTTTTTTATTTTATTTTATGCAAGTTGTTACATGAAAAAGCAGATTCTCCTTGGATTAAGTTAGTGCACTATTAATAGGATTTTCCTTGGGTTAGGTTAGTGCACTAATTATAGAAGAAAGACCAGAGTTCTTTTGGACAAAGAACCTTCCTGTATTCCTCTCCCTTTGTGACTTCTGAGATAGCCCTTCATTAAGCCTATTATTTGCAATGGAGTGTCCTCCTCTTGAATTTTCTGGCCCCCCTGTACTCAAGGTTTGGACGGTTCTATTAGGTTCTGTTTATTTTGTAGGCCTCGGTGTACAAATAATCTAGTAAAAAACCAGTTTGATCCGATAATCGTAGTCGCATAATTTCGTCAAATTTACCTTCAGAATGAGTCTGATCCGATGATCATAGTTGCATAATTTCGTCACAATTGACCTTCAGAAAACGAACGACAAATAAAACCTTGTCGATAGACAATAGCCCATGGTCTTGACCAGGAAAAGTAAACAACAGAGAGAGAGAGATAGAGAGAGAGAGAGATTCATTACTTTTAACCAAAGAAAATAATAATTCTACAATGGACCAAAGGCACCCTTCCTTGTGATGCGGCATTATCGTAGCGAAAACACAACCATTTCCACTGTCAAACTAGCGGGAGTCGCCTACATGCCTAGGCAACAAAACCCCATAAAGTAGACCTCTCAAGACATCTACTAATCTCTTCCTTCGCGAATGCCTCGTCGCCATAAAGAAGAGAGTAAATCACTTTCAAGTGGGCCCACTATTTCAACAGCAGTCCATCAGTTATGCATCGAAGGCCGGGGTTTTGGCGGTATATAAAAAGTGTCGCCGCAATCGACTGGTGTATGCATAAGCGGATTCCATCTGTCGAATATTATTCGCCCCCCTCGGCCCATCCTCCCGTGGAAGCTCTGTGAACGGACAGATGCGATATTTGTCATCGGAGAATTTGATGGGGGAACAATTCCTGCAACCGCCAGTTTCTCTGGAACCAGAGGTTTAGTGAACAGCAGAACTGGCTCAAGTGGATCCTGCATCAATCCCATCAGAAAACCAGGCATGAGAAAGGCATTGATAACATTTAATGGTATTCTAACCATTTATCTCTGTTATACATTTGACCATTTCGAAAGTTCCATAGTAAAGAAAGTAAATCAGGTGAATCTCTGGTACGTGCAGAAATGTAAACCTCCGTTTGGATGAGTAGGTATGAAATGAATGGACTTGTCTAAAGTGAAGGATTGAAACAATGAATACGTATTTTGGTAGAAATTCATGTCCGAGCATGATCAAATATACAAGGTTTTCAAATTACTACAATAAGAAATCCATTCTGAAGCTTTCAAAGACACTGTTAAAATGGAAGGTCATAGTACTTGAATTAATGCCAAACCCATCAACTTTAGGTCCACAAACGCAAGCGTAAGCATGCAATGCCTTCCTGCCATGGATTAAACTCCAAAAGTAAAAAAGAAGAGGACCAAGGTGGTAGGGCGGAGCAACTGTACACCCCAATTTTTTGGGGGGAAAATAAAAACTATTATTACACTAGGATTTGCAAAAAAAAATTGAAACTATATAGGTACAGTCCCTCCAAGTTAAACAATTTTCTTCACACTTTTTTATTGTATTTGTTTCTGCCCCCTACCTACGTCCGTCCTTGAAAGGATGCAAAAGTGAGGATTTAATTTTACTTTTAGCACAAGTGAGAGTTACCAATTTATGAAGCCATCCATAGGGGGCATTTCGCCTTCGGAACTCTCGCTTGATGGTTCCTGGAGAAACCATCACCAGCTTGGAGTCTGCAAAAGGCGTATTCTGTCGTGCATTATGACGGTTGCATGTAACATCATCAGAGTCCACGAATTCCTCCTCGCTTGAACCAAACTTGCCAGGAAAGGAAGGAAATCCAGGCAGAGCCAAGCTGTCCTCAAGGAGCTCAGTTTCATGCTGAAACCCATCAAGATTCACTCACGAATCAATTACAGCCATAGAACAAGAAAGGCAAGCAATAAGAGTTGTTATTACACAAGATGGACTGGTTTAAAATTCCATATACTGGCAAACGCCTTTGCGTCCCCAAGACTTTTCTAAACTTTATTACTGTACTAAAGTAGTATTGTTCACATGTTGTTTCATGCCAATATTGGTCTGCCACCTTTTTCTTCTGGGAAAATGCAATATCATCTATACCCAAAAAATAAATTGACAAGTTTCATCCGTTGCCCCATAGACATTGGCCTGTCCAAGGTTGGATCCTGCATCCGTCCAGGTAAGCAGACCCCAAAATTCGAAAACATGATTACTGTACCCATGCCTATCAGGAATTTGCAGAGTACATAAGTACATGAAATTCTGTTATTGCAGAGTACAGAAGTACATGAAATTCTGTTATGTAAACATCAAATTGATACACACTCCTTCCATCCATTATGCATTAAAAGATACTCCTATCAAAGACAAGTGCCCACACACTGCTTGGCAGAAATTATTCCAAAATGTCATATTCAATCACGCATTCTGTCCACCAATGGTAGTCCCTTCTAGGAGTTCCAACTTTGGGAAATGCATTTAATGCACTATTCAAATAAAAACGTGTTGATTTCCAAGATTGCCCTTATATCTCCACTTCTAGATGTCTCATATTCATTTGCAAGGGATAGTTTTCAAGATTACCGAAGTTTTAGTTTTGACTTTTCAACATGAACAATGAACATGCACATTTTGGGACGTCCCAAACTGGAAAGATGAACAATTAAAAAGCAAGGGAGAGACTAAAAAACTAAAATTTCTGTGTAACAATCTCATGCATAGACAGCAACAATGCGGACCCTGACTAGGCTCTCCAACGCACTGAATAGTAACATAACTAGGGAGTCAGGATGATATCCAAAACATTGAATAGTAACATAATTTGGGAGTTGGGATGATTAATGGCCTCTAGTGAATTGAATAGTCAAAAACATCAGTAATAAGTACCACATAGCCTTTTTCCAGCTGCTTAAGGACAAAAACTGCAACATAAAACACATTAATACAGTTTCCGATGTCAAATAACATCCTATACACACCTTGTACTTCATTTGGATCCTCTGAAGGCTGACTTCGCTCTCTGTGACTTCTCTCTTTTTCTCCTCTCTCTGCACACAGTAATCTATCTTGTCATGAATGAGAAAAAATTGATTGCAAAAACTTCACAACCACGTAGAGACACAACTCAGGATGATAAGTACAATGACAAAGAGGGATCACCTTGATCAGAGCCTCCAGTAGTGTCTTGGCTTGGTCAAGGTTGCGCCTGACCTGTAGATGATGAATTGAAAACAAATGAACTAAATCTAAGTCAATAAACAGTATGAAAAATCTGATGTGCAATTATCCATGTTAGAAATTCTAAACATAATAAATCGTAAATCAAAACAACCTGGCACAGATTTCAAAATAAGATGATTTGTTCATTTCTACTATAAATTTCCCCGTAGCTCACCACATTTATGCTTTTGGAAATTGACAAAAAAAATGGTTGATTTCTTAATAGGAGGGATCAAACAAGTGATCTTTCAGGTGCACTAGAATGCAACGGGTTAAACCAAGAACATGAATGGTTACTTCAAGTGATGTTGAACTCACCTGGCGAAGCTTTTCAAATGACTGCACATTGTTTTCCCTCCTTTGCATCTGATATGAAAACAAGAAAAGTTAAGAAACAATCTTGTCAATGTTCTATTCCTCACAGTTCATTACAACAAGAAGGTACAACCTATTTATGACTAGGAAAGCACCACTTACTCTTCTTGTGTGAAGTCTGTGGGCCTTCTCCCTCGGCCTAAACACGTTGTATGGGTTGGTATCATTAGATGGTGGAGGAGGCTGTGAAAAAAAATGCATGTTAGAAGCAAAAAAAAAAGGATGCACAAGTCAGTTTGAAAATGAAAGCAAAGAATGTTTAAAAGTAGTCAGCATATCTAATTTTGAGGGATTGTTATATTAACTACACATATTGTCTTTCGAGTCTTCTCAAACCACTTACAATTTCTTGCCTACATCACTCCCTCATTACTCACCTTCTTCAAATGAGTTCTTTCCACTTCTCACTCACCTTCTTACTTATCACTCATTTTCCAATTAAAGGTCAAGGTTAACTGAAATTAATACAGAGCAAACCCTAACCTTCATCACCTAGGATCAATCATCCACAATGAAGAGAAGGCTCAGAAAACTCTGGCTATATTCAATCCCGGAAGATAATCTAAAGTGATTTTTAGTGTCATACAATCCATAAAGTGCCTTTTTGACCAAAGGGAAACAAAAATTTGAAGCAAAATCGAAGGGCAGTAAATGTCTAAGCCATATGCACAAACATATGATCACATTTTTAGGTCAAAGTGTACTGCAAACCTGCAGCAAGGAACAAAAAGAAAGCAAGTGTAAACTAAGGTCACGATGACATAAGCACAACCATAAATGAAATAAAATGGCAGACAGAATCATTTACTCATTCATTTTTTAACTGAATTCATTTAACAACAATATGCCAAAAAGATAAAAAAGCAAACCAAAATAGCTAACTTTAGTACAATAAAAACTTAAATTTAGGAAGTAACCACAAAGAGAATTGAAATTGTTACTAAAATAGGAGCAAACACAAATCTCAGTGACTGGTCATAGCTAAATTCCATTCCAAAAAAAAAAATCAGAGATAAATAAGCAGCATTAGGTTTCTCCATGATAGATACTTTGAAATGGCTCTGAGTACAGTGTTCAGTTATTTAAAGAGCAGTTCGTGATGGAAGGAGGGCAGAAACATGTAGAGAGCACAGGTGATCAAAGTCATTTCCTAAAATAAATTAGCAGTAACTTTATAATTAAAATAAAATGAGCAATAAATCATGGGATAACATCGAACACTTTGTTTCAACAATTTGATTAAGCACATATCTGACAACAAATGCCAAAACGCAATTTCCATCAAGCGAGAAGGCTAACCTGCAGACGTCGCAATATAGGCTTTTGCCACCGTTCACGCTGCAATAGTGATTTGGAAAAAAGGAGAAGAGGAAAAGCATGAGTGCTAACTCGTGTTTCAAAATAAGCATCAACAGTAAATGAGCCAAATGGACAATAAAGCTGCCTTATAGAAGATCAATTAGATTCAGCTAAAGGGGCTCCTAAAGTTGTGCAATAAGAAGCTCATTTATTTTTGCCTAGTTTTCTCGCCAAACACCTGTGCTGCTTAGTGCAATAAGTATTCGCTGTTAAACTAGGTTAGAGAATAGAGACCAAGAAGGATATGCAAACCCTTTGACAATTCTCAGCATACTGACATCGAATCTACATTCCAATTTGCAGAATGCAAATACCAATATTGTTATCAGTATGTATCAAGCTTGCATATTCTGCGATGTCTTGTACAATTAACCATCTTGACATTTCTACCCATCTCTATCACATTGTCTATCGGCAAGAGATAGCGTTTATCATTGATCGCAACTCTAATGGATACTTGGTAAGAACTACATGCCAATAGAGATTGCTTCTCTTAGCCTTTTCCCTTGCATCAACATAATTTATTCATCTAAAAGTACAGTTGAATTTGTTGAAGCACTGGCAATTTGCCAACAAAAATAAAGTACAAGGTGACAAACAAAAATTCTCAGGGGATGAAGAGAGAGAGCCTCTAGCAAGAATTTTCTATCAAGACTTGCAACGCTTTATACGGTAATTGATGCATACCTTTTCCTTCCAGTAGTCATAGATACACTGCAAAACTCCACATTCTACTGACAAGGACAGTAAGGCCTAGGATTTCAAGGAAACAAATAGAAGTTAATCCCCCAAGAAAAAGAGTAACTCGAAGAAATTGGCGCAAATAATTTTCATGAAGAACACCAAAATCTAGATAATTCCACCTTTGTGCAGAAAAAACAATATATGATGCATTACAAAACCTTTTTTAAAAAAACATTTCCTATGGTGAAGGTGATTCAAGCATGAGAAGAATAAGGTCAACTGAGAAATTCCAATGATAAAAAAAAACTTGGAACTTCAGGAGGACAGCTCCTTGGACCATCCATATTCAAATTTTTGAGCAAATTAAGTTGGCCTATTGTCCTAAGAAAGTTAAAAGAGTTGCAACAAGGATGCTCTTTCTGAGCCTTCAGATCTACTAATAGACTGTCAACTATGAAAAGGAGTAGGCTTCCACCTCAGCAGCAGCATCGAATTGTAGAATTACAGGAATGGGTGAGCCAAGGGTAGGAGTTATAATTCCTGCTCTTTCTCGAGCCTTATGATCCAATATCTCCAATTTAAATAGGACAATTTCTAACCTGCACAAACAAGCATGCCCACATAAGTAGAGCAGCAAATAAACTACAGTCAAGTAAGTTTTTTTTAAAAAATCAATCATAGAGGAACAAAGGTACTAACAAGAAAAGACATAAGAAGTGATGACCAATACTGCAAGCATGAGCCACTTTATTCTAGATGACATAAGAAAGAGAGCGAATATAGCAATGACCGATTCAGAAAGCTTGGTGTGCAGTTTGGATGTGGCCCACTGATACCCGAGTAACACAAATGCTCAAAACAATGGGGCAGCAATAACAGGTATTAAGCACTGTAGGCATGTGACATTGAGGAAGGCAAATGGGTAGAATTGGCTCAATTTTGGCTTTATAGAAGAAGGATGCTGAAGCGAACAACCATATTAGTGAAGATTATTAAGGCACAATACAAGAAAAAGAAGATAAGCTACAGCCATTTTTCCGATAAATTATGTTGAGGCAACCAAAATGTAAGTATCTTTATGGGGAGAATGTGCAAAAGGGGTGGGGTATCCCTACATAATTGCCACAATTAAGACAACGTGATAGGATAGAAATCAACAAAATCATTGCAATTTCGAATCATGAAGACATTCGTCTATCAAATGTGAGCGACTTTTAAGTCCGCAACTATCATAATAACAAGAAGATATGAACAAGGTTATAACAGTTCAAACAATACCAGGTTCAGCTCAGGAAAACAGCAAACATGAATTAATTATCATAAATCCCACGAATCATCTAGTCGCCTGCATAAAGGCAACTCCCTGCAAATAGTACACCTCATGCAATCTGTAGACCCTCCATGTTCTCAAGAAAGTCATGAACCCGTGTAAGCCTCAGACGGGTACCTTTTATGAGACTTTAAAGGGTTCATGAAGATAAAGAAATTGCAGTCAGTGGATTTAACTCATTGATTTTTTCATTTAGGGTGAGTTTTCGAATGGATTTTATCTAGATTTTATCAAGATTTGATAAAATCAAGCCTTTGATTTTATCAGATTTTGATAAAATCCATTCGGAAACTCACCCTTAAAATAAAAAATGTAATACATTGATCTTTTCATTTAGGAAAAAGAAAGTTTAGCACATTGATCTTTTCATTTAAAAAAAAAGATTTAACTCATTGATGCAAGCAAACATGGAGAACAAGTTAGCAGAACCCCTTTTACGTACTACTTCAGACAGACTACATGATCGGCCAAGGATTGCTTATACTCAGTCAGATCATTGATCCAAAAAATAGCATCAACTTAGCAAGTTTTTTTACAACCTTTTTAGAAAGTTGCTTTTAGACTACAACCATTATATGGCCTACAAGCTAATAATCTTCCCGCATTTTAAAGGTAAAAGTAGTGGACAAATGACTGCAAGAATCGTAGAAAACATTACAAACATACAATTCAGGGGTAAGAAGCTCTTTTTCTTCGTTGAATTCCTGAAGCCAATCTTCATCCTCATTGTCCACGTCATACTCCACAAATTCTCCAAGCTCAGCCCGAGCTACAAGCATTTTGACAAGTTTAAAATATTCAAGATATATTGGTGCTCTGCTGAACTAATCTCCACGGTTAAAATTAATAAAAATTCTATTGAGTTCACAAACCTCCTCTTGCTCGTAAGTACGACGTTGGTTGAGTAAAAGTGCGGGAATAATCTCTTTCATACGTATCAACAACAACGAACTCTGGTGTAGGAATTTCAGAAGCCACTTTCTTGGTAGGAATTGTTGGCTGCACCTAAAGTAGAAAAAAATCCAGAACAGTTCAGTTGAAGCTACATAAACTAATTTGCTCTCAAACGAAAGCAGGAAATCACAGGATCACTATTAATATATGGGTCAGTGTGTCTATGTCTTCAATACCTTTTTTGGAGTAACGTCACTTTAAATTTGCAGGAAATTCTTTCAGAAAGGCCAACAAGTGCAAAACCATTTTTGGCATTACCCTCAAAATAGCAGGACTTTTGAAGTGATAAGAAAAAATGTTAAGATGATTAATATTTTTTTGGAGGGGAAGCAGCTCTTCTGAGTTGCAACTGACTTGTGCGATGGGTCCATTCAATGCATTTATAACTTACCAAGCCTCTGGACATTTTTCCCTTTTCCTATGTATGTGAAGCAGAAAGTGGGTGAATGAACTGATTTTTTTTTTTTTTTCAACTATAACAGGGTGCATTTGACTGCATTATTTGCAAGACTACTGCTCAATAGCCACCATGACACCGATATCAGCATGGCTGTTTCCTGTCAAGAAATGTGTTCTTTCTTTAGTGTGTGGGTTGTTGGGGCTCAGTGGTTATTGAATGTTCGAGTTTCAAATGATTATTGTACATGGGAGGTGCTAAACACAATAATATCATGGAAATAACAAGGTGTGGAACAGTGGAAGTCAGATTTATCATGTTCCCACACTTTCAATTGATTAAACACCTTCTTTGTGTGAGTGTTTGTTCATACACTAAAGGGGTTATAAAGCCATTGTTCTCTTTGAAGCTATAGCAAGAAAAAACAAAAAGGTGATTGTGAACATACCTTAGTAAGATGATAGATTCAAACCACATATACACAAATAAAACATAAGCTTCACAGACTACCAATTAGAGACAAGTAACTGTATTACTGTTAAGTGATAAGAACAAAACCACAAAAGTAACCGATACTAAAACAGAGTGTAGAACCAATATATCGAACTCCAAGTTGAACTGGTACCTCATTATCGGCCTCTGCAGCAAGACGCAGCAGAATCTGTGAATTACGGGTAGAAGTGGGGGTCTCATCATCTTCGAATTCTTTTACAGATTTTACAATTGGGAGCTTCTTGTGAATGTCGAGAGGACGAGGCCTAAATGACAGTCTACTCATGTCAGCTCATGTCCAATCAACAGTCTCTCTCTTTGCTTTGATGCCCCACCACTACAAAAACAACACATTCCATCACTACGTCAACAACCATTACTAATACTGTTAACAAACTCAAGAAAACCCAAAATGGAAATTAACAAATGCTTAACAAGATTTAACTGTTTTATTTATTGCAACAGGTTAACAAGCTATGGTCCATTATTTACCCAAAAAAAAGAAGCTATAGTCCACTACAATGGAGGGAAATGAATGACAAAAAAAGATACAAGAGAAAGAGACGAAGGATTGAGAGAATCTGTAACAAAACTCACTGTCTTTCCCAGTCAAAACACTCTCACTATGTAACAGATTCTAACTAACTTCCTAACTAACTAACTGACCAACCAACCAGTTAACCAAGGTACCATCAACTAATGCCCACAAGGTACAATACCAAAAAAAGACACTTTAACCTCTATTCTTATCAACTTCCAGCAAAAATTATTGAAGGGAAGCACAAACCAGTACAAAACCCTAGAATTCAATTTACTTTTGTTTTTCTCAATGCAAGGACGTTCTCGCTATTGTGCCTACGTGTATAGAGCAAAAAGCGAATACGTGCACATGCATGTAGACAATAATGTGTGTATGCGTAAGTAAGAGTAGAGAGAATTTGTGCTTACAAGGAAGAGGGAGGGGATGTGCTGGGACTCTGCGAGGGGATAATTGAAGGTCTAGGGTTTGCTCTGGTTCAGTGAAAAGGAGAGAGAGAGAGAGAGAGAGAGAGAGAGAGAGAGAGAGAGAGAGAGAAGCTCGTTGATGTGGTGATAATGGCGAATGGGGGGATCGAAGAGGGAAGAAGGGGACTGAATTCAGAGACGACCCGATTACCCGAACCCGAAATTTGGTGAAATTAGGCCTCCGTCTTGTATAAAGGGCTACACCACCGGGCTGACAGAATGTGCAGCGTACTCTTTTCGGAGGCCCGACCCAAACGTTTAACTGACAAATAACCGTCTACACTCTGCTGGCCCATGGACTCCAATTTCGACTGGCACGTGCCGTGGTCGGCCTGGTGGCCTATCACTTGAACTATGACAGAGCTCTGATATCATTTTGTAATTACCCATTTTTCACCCAGTACAATATTTTTTGGATAATTCCGTTTAATCTCTAAAATAAGAGATAAAGTGACATTTGGTGTGGAGCATTTACTTTAAAATAATTTGATGACCTCCACTAACTTCCCGTTTCATTAAAGCTTATTTTTTTTGTAAGTCGATACAATGTGAGGAGAATAATTTATTTCAGAAAAAAAGTGAAAAATCTAAAAAACTTAAAAAACAGCAAAATTATAAAACTGGGGAAAGTAATCATCAAAATTAATAGTTAAGGAAACGCATATATTTGAGTATTTCAACACAAGTTATTCTACTCATACACATTAACTATAATATTACCATTTAACGGAATAATTGTCATTGAAGATAAAAAAATAAAAAATAATTAGCTGAAACTCCAAACAAGGGGAGAGAAATTTTTGTGTGTCAGACAGGTACACCACGTGATATTTGTTGTCACATCCGACTCAAATTTGTTGGAGTAAATTTGCTCCCAAAAATTGGAAGGCTCAAATGCATCAATGGCTACCATGTGGCACGCAGTGGGGGTGCACAAACACCAGGCTGAGCCAAGTTCTAGCCAAACTTATACCAGATAATAACGAGATTTATGTATTTCCAAGCCTAACCTTGACCCAATTAAAATTTTAATTTCTATACTCGTCCAATAAGCCCATTAATTTTTCTGAAGATGATATTACAAATATAAATTAATCAACCATATCGATCGTAATTGCGATTCACGAATTGTGATAATATACTTAAAATTCTAAGTTTTTCCCAAAATATTAAAATAGACCTATAAATAAAGTGCAATTAAAATGCTCTATGAGATGCAACTCTCCAATTACATCTGCAATCTCTGGCCTTGTTTGGTTTGGGTTTTTAAGAACCGGTTCTCTAAATCATTATTCAATTATTACCCCTATTTTTAAATATTATTCTTATTTTTCTCTCTATCTCTCTCTAATCATTAATACCTATTTTTTAATTATTACCCCTATTTCTCCATCTAATCATTACAAAAATCAAAACCCAAAACCAAACCAAACACAACCTCTAACATGTAAAACTTTCTCTTGAGTAAGACACACATATATACACACACATATATGCATATGATATTAGAATAAAAAATATTATTTAAAATTGGACCGCGCCGGGTTGGGCCTCAAATGGCTCAATTAGTAAACAAACTTAAAATCTCAACCCAACCCGACCCAATGGGTCTAAATATTTTTCCAAACCCTAAAAAATCGGGTTGGGTTGGGTGGGTTTCTAGGTCGGTGTATACTCCTACGTGGCGATACCAGTCCAACACACAAAATTTTATACTAACCAGGAGAACTGAAAAATGGAGGAAAAAGAGAGGGAGGAAAAGAAGTTCTACTTCATATTCATTTAGGCTATGTTTGAAAGTTGGGGAAAAAATCGGAAGAGAAGGGAAAATTTCCTCTCATTTGTTTGGTTTCCAAGAGAATTTGTTGGGTGCAGAGTGAGTATTGCCTCACGCATGCCTACCTGAAGTATTTACTTTATTTAATGGCCTGTTCTCAATTATTCTCATTGGTAAGCCGTATATATATATATATATATATAATTTTTTTCTACGAGGCGAATTTTTAATCGTCGGGCCCGGGCGCCTCCTGCATCCACTTTCGGCAAGCCGTCAAGCCGTCCATAACACGATCAAAAGGTCCGGATTTTAGGGAGAGAAAAGGAAGATAGAAAGTGTTTAGGTGAGGTGAGAGAATCCAATCAGGGTCGTCCAAAACATTTGGGCCCGACGGGCCGGATCAATGACTTTAGATGCCAAGTAACAACACCCACGCAGAACCCAAAAAAATTTCAGTTTCCAAATAGAGGGAAAATTTTGTTCTTCTTGTCTCTCCCATGATTCCATGAATACATACTATTTTTCTTTTTATTTTCATTAATGCAAAATATCCAAAAAAAATTGCATAGAATTTATCCAAAAAACACCACTCATTACTCTTTTTTCTGTCTAAATTTTTTGGATACGTAGCATTGTCATTTTCTTTTACATAATCAAACAAAAGAAATAAAAAAGGATTTCTTTTTCATTTCACCATTTTTTTCTTCTTCTTCCTTTTTCACATCATTTACACAACGTTCATACAGAGTGTCCTCATCGTAGAACTGGGCCAACTGGTTCATACTTCCATAGGAGTATTTGACAAATTGACTCTCATTTCTCTTTCCCTCTCTCTTCTAAACTTCAACCCCTCTCTAGCGTCCAAACTCACAGCTTGTTTGTACATCACGGGCAACGTCGCTTTTAATTCGGCCAGATCGGTCGAAAAGCACCGAAATCTAACGACTTCCGAATTGGATGTAACCACCGTCTGGCAGTATCCAGATTTGTGAATTCGAGCAAAAATGTTGCGCCTGAGGGCTTTCCGTCCGACGAACGACAAGATCGTTAAGATTCAACTGCATCCGACGCATCCGTGGCTCGTGACTGCAGATGCATCTGATCGAGTCTCCGTTTGGAATTGGGAACATCGTCAGGTTATCCCTTTTTATCCCCTTGATCGCAGATTTGTATTTATTAGTAGTATTTTGCTATAACTCTCGTGTCCAGACCAGCATACCCGCACCCCTGTTGGTAGCACCTGGAGGTTTCGGGATTGTATTTGTATGCAGTGTTTTTTTTTTTTTCGATTTTATTTATTTGTTTCGGTTTTATTTCTCAGGTGATATATGAGTTGAAACCAGGGGGTGTTGATGAGAGGCGGTTGGTGGGTGCCAAGTTGGAAAAGCTTGCTGAGGGTGAATCAGGTGAGAAAGGCCCTTTTTAGAATGCTTCATTTTTGTGCAGAATTCTGGTTTAGAATCGTGTGCTTGTAATAATGGTACACATGAAGGATCAGTTGTTAAGTTATTGGTGGCTTTGCTTAGTGTCACCAGATGCAAAAATGCCTTTTTAGATTGCTTCATTTCCATGCTTACTAGACGGGGCACATGCGACTCACGTCCAAATCTTTGAATTTGAGATTGATTTTTAATGGAATCTGGGATCTGAAAGTAGGAAAGAGGGGGAGAAAAAATTTGGGGTGGCAATTTCTGAAGGTAGTTAAAGGGTTAGTTTGAAAAAAAGAAAGTCTGAGCCAGCCTCAAAACTGGCCTTCATACTACAAGAGATGCTCCCTTTATAATAGTGATAAGGATAGTAATAGAGTATATATATGTCTGGTTTAGTGTCGTAAGCTTGTATGTAACCAAAATTTGGTGGAATACATAAATGATCAGTTGATCAGTTGTTGGTGGCTTTGCTGACTGACTACAGTTTTGGATCATGGGTTCATCTTGGAATTTAGATATTAGATATTAGCAAATTTCACTTGGTGGTTGCCTAGTGAAAATTTCTCATTTGTGTTGGTGTCCTCTGGCTCTCTTATGCAGGCCAGCTTAGAAATTTCATAGGCTTGCTACCTCTGTGTAATGATAGTGTGGCAGTTAGGGTTTCAAAGCTAGAATAACTCATGCGATTAGAGTTCCAGAATGCGGAATACGGTTTTAACGATGCGGAGGAGGAGAAGGGATGAATTGGTGTCTTACCTAAAAGAAAGCGTATTGTCCAATTGTTGGATGAGATATTCTTCTAGGGTTTGGTTTTCAATCAGAGGGCAAGTTTAGGGTAAGGTTTGAGGTTATTTTGGGCTGAACATTGCAGTAAGAACTTGAACTTCCCCTCCCTATCTGTCTTTTAGGGTTATGGTTCCGCCTTCCATTAGAGAGAGGGATACCTAGATTTTGAGGATGAACAATGAACCTGGCTCACTTATATTAGAACACTCAAAAAAATAGGAGACAAAATATGAAAGGAAGAAGAATTTGAGGATTAAATTTGGAACCCTCGGGCTTCATCCTTATAGGGATTTAAGCAAGCCTGGCTCGTTCACACTTATGTCTTGTTGAATAGTTATCTCATGTTCTATATAGGTATATGTACCACTATCATCTGTGACAATTTCTGGCCTTCTAAGATCAAGAATTTTAAGTAGAAACCATCTCCTATTGGACTATACGACATAACTCGAAACTGAAAATTTGAAGATTTGACCTTTTAGTGCTAAACATGTTGAGTGAGTAATATAATTACTAGAACACTCTTGACTCCTGGATCTTTTTATCATTTAACCAGTCAAGCAGTGTTGCGTTAGCTTTTGATTAGCATAACCAAGGACTGTGTGGTGGGTCCTTTTGGTATCAAAGATGTGTCAATTGTTCGATTCCCCCAGCCTTTAGTATGTTTTTAATATCCACAAGGAAAACAACTCGTGGATTATTTTCAGGCTCACTTTTCCTTTGTGTTAAAGTTAAACAGGTTGTGTCACGTACGATCAGTGAGAATCCAACCTTTCGTATGCATTTCAAAAGAGTTTTATGGCAATTTATAATCTATATCCTCTGAAATAATTTTGCTGTTGCTTGGAAACAATTTAACAGGCACATTGGCATGTGAGAAACTTACAAAGCTTAAATTCCTAACTTGCGACTTCTGATAAGCTTAAATTCCTAACTTGTGACTTCTGATTCCGACGGTCAATCTTCTCACCATCACACCCCTTTTACGTGCAGAGAGAAAAAAAAATAGCACGTATTTGAAACTAGTTAGTACATTAGGCTGAACACAAGCACAGCGGAAAACTAAGTTTGAGACATGAAAGATATTAAAAACCTTGAATACAAATACCATTAGAGATGCGTGAGCAGTACAAAAATAGTTGGGTTCATTGCCGGGCCTCTAATTACATCACTCTCACTTACGCGTGTGCTCATTTTCTTTGGATGTGCCAAGTCATCATCTTGACTCTGGTTAGTTTCATTTCAGGCTTCTTACATATGTGCTCCTACACTTTTCAAATTCAAGAAAATGTTCTCTGAAAATTAGAATAGGTAGTAATTCCTGTAGGATAATATTTTTCCTGTTCCTATTTCATAGAAAATAGTATTCCAGTTGCATATTTATATTCCAGGAAAGAATGCTACAAGTATTTCGCTTTACATCTGAACGCTGGGATCCCTTCATGTATTAAACCGTGCATCTTGATAAATTTTAAAATTTGAATAGCTGCCATTATTAGATTGGTAGCATTTTCTTCTGACTTAGGTTGTTTGTGCCCCAGAGCCTAAAGGGAAACCTACGGAAGCGATGCGGGGAGGGAGGTAATAGAACCGTGCTTTTGCCTTCTCATTTCTTTTCTTGGTTTATGTGCCAGTTTTCGTAGGGGATTGAAACCTGAACCCGCTGTTGGGCTGCATGGTTCAAGTGTTAAGCAGGTCAGTTTTTATGATGATGATGTGTGCTTTTGGCAACTCTGGCGTAACCGTTCTGCTGCTGCTGAGGCTCCAACAGCAGCCAATCATATCGCTTCAACATTTGGTTCTCCTGCTCCATCAACAAAAGGAAGGCATTTTCTCGTCATTTGTTGTGAGAACAAAGCAATTTTTTTAGACCTGGTGACAATGCGTGGCCGTGATGTCCCAAAGCAGGACCTTGATGGCAGATCACTTGTCTGGCAAGTCCCTTTTGTAGATGATATGAAATAGGTGTATATATTTAGCATGCGCTGGAAACCTATTTTATTCCAGTATGTGTTTATCATAGTTGCTGGATGTACATGTATTGGTCATGGCAAGAATCACATTGACTGAAGTATGATCATTTGGAACATGCTTTCTACTTGATGCATTTTTCGAAACAAAACGGGGAGGAGGATCCTTTTCTTTCTTCTTTGGCCTTGCCAAGTATCTGTTTTCTGTATGATTGGTCCATCTCCTGTCTTGTTTATGCAAAGAGTTAGCATTTTGTGTCTGGTAAAGAATAATGCATTCTATGTATGCTTATGCTGTTGAGTTTGGTTTGAAATTGCTTTGAAAGACAACAAATAGAATATTGGATGCATTTTTCAACTGCTTTGTTCCAGGGGCTGTATATAAATGGTTCACCTAGTTCCTTACACTATTACCTTTAACATCATCTGCTAATCTGCTTCTAAAAATGTGGTGTGACATGGTCTAAATATTCTTAAAACTGGATTTGTGTACGTTTTTTTTTTGTCTTCTTCTGATCCATACCATTGGAACTCAATGGATGTCCATTGAGCTGACTTGGAGAGATTACTATATTCACTACCATAGGGTGGACCTAGTCCTGTCATTAGATCGAAACATGCAGGATAGAAAGGCCTGGGAAACCACACAGATGTTCTTATCAGAAACAATGTAGAAAATGTTAGAGATAAAGGAAATTACCAGCCTGTAAAAGGAAAGATTGGGCTCGTGCTGATTGTTTTATGTAATAGTGGATGTAGACTTGTTTGGACAGAATCAACATCTTTTGTGTGAAATGCACTTTATGAAAAGTCTCAGTTATTTTCAAAAAAGTATCTGCCTCTCTCCCTCCTCCTCGGCCATTTTTCTTCTTGTAACTCTTCTAGTTTAATTTTCCTGTTCCAATGATGAACAGTTATAAAAGTGTTGTTGTAGCCTCCCCTTTTCATTTCTCTTCTTTCTCCAGCCTATCTGTTTGCTATAATATTATGTCTCCTTGTACAGAAGAAGAGTCTGCAATCTGCATATCGATCTAACAAAGCCTATTGGCATGTTTATGGGAAAATCAGCTACTAATATGTGTTGTTTTACTGGACAGGGTTTAGGAATGGAGTCCGAGTCTTTTTCTGTTATTACCTGCGCACCTTAATCTTAGAATGTGATTGTGGTTATTAGGTCTTGATACATTAATCTACCCCTTGGGTTAAAAACCTAGGAACAGGCGACATCTTCCCACGGTTCACTTCTAGTGATCGTGGCTTCAATACGAGTCTTCTCTGCCTCTGTAGGAAGTAATATCCTTCCTAGCTTTTGCTTCCCTGAGGAGATTCTTGTTGTGCCTTGGAACCTAATAGTCATTGAGGATTTCTGTTTGATATAGTATCCTGTTCATTACCCACCTCCTTTCCCAGCCCTCTCTTCCTTGGAACCTCATTGAGGAAAGGTCAAGGGTTATGGGTTTACGTAAGATATGAAGTGTTTGACTCTTCCTTCAGTTGTTTTGTTCTTTAGGTATTTCTAGATGCCCCAGATTTACTTTTTTCTTTTCTCCTCCCTGAGAGATTTTGTGCATATGATGGTGCTATTTGTCTTCTATTGCTGCAGTATGGAGTTCCTTTCAAAATCATCTGCTGGGGATGGCCCTCTCGTGGCTTTTGGGGGATCAGATGGCGTGATTAGAGTTCTTTCAATGATAACATGGAGGGTACTCCCCACACACACACACACAGCATTTTGATTTTGATCTCTTAGGTTGCATTGTGCAGTAATTCTTACTTTTTTGCAGCTTGCTCGAAGGTACACAGGAGGTCATAAAGGATCAATTTCTTGTTTGATGAACTTCATGGCATCTTCTGGCGAGGTAGCTTTTTGATCATCTGAAAATTTAGATATATGGGGTTTACATGTTATATTTCCAAAGTTTTCAGTGGCGAAAGCGCAATGCGAAGCGGTTGAGGCATAAGCCTTTGGAGTTTTTAATTTATCATTTGTAAAGTTTTATTAAAAATACCATCAAAAGAGGGGATACTTTGTGCGCCATACGAAGGCGCAAAAGAGCATGTTAAGAGCATAAAAACATAGTGCATTAATATATCCTACCTTTGAAATTGGAAGTTTGTGAAAACCTGTCCTTTTGCTTGACTCTAAACTTCTAAGAAAAATAGACAGACTCTTCACTTACCAAAGAAAAGAACCACCTCTTCTGATGCCTTTGTCATTTAGGTGAAAAGTGCGCAAAAAGCGTACGTCCCTGTATGCATTCAAAGGATGGGCGAATGCCTTTGTGGTTCTGGTAAAAAATCACTGCCCAGTAGCATTTCTGCTATACCTTGCCTCGAGGCAGGCCCCAAAATCACCATTTAAAACATTGTCATTTTCACTCACCTCTTTGCCCCAGAGTCCCAGACATTCTAATTAGAGGGATTCTCTCTCTCTCTCTCTCTCTCTCTCTCTCTCTCTCTCTCTCTCTCTCTCTCTCTCTCTCTCTCTCTCTCTCTCTCTCGTTCTTGGCATTATTTGGGTGCCTTATTTACTTAACGATCAGGAGCTTCCAAATTTTTCCCCTTGCAACAATGTTTATGTTGGATTTGAGATGTTTGAATTGGGCATTTTAATTTCCTTTGTTGCACCATTGTACCTGCAACTATTTGTACCGTGATCATTTGTCACGAGAAAAAGGAAGATGCTTATGGTCTTTGTATCTTGAGAGAGAATTCCAACTGCTGAGGTTGGACTTAGGTACAAAAAATTAATCAGAATGGGGAAGAAAGAGATATTGTGACGTAAGTCATTATTCCTTGCATCATAGTTTGTTGCTGTGTTTTATTGTTTGTGAGATGTGGTGATTTAAATTGAGACCATTTTCCTCATAAAAAAAAACACCGATGGTTTTGGCCCTTGAGATGGAAAACATTAGATTAGTTAGTAGGTTGTGGCTTAATACTAGCATCAAAATTTTGGTCCACTTAAAAATTTGTTGAGTAATACAGGCTTGTGGACTCAAAGATCATTTTAGGATCAAGGATTTGAAGATCAAATTGACTTCAACAAGAGAGTGGATGCAGAGTGAATCTTAGTGTAAAGGTTTTCCATGGTCCTTGTGGTGGGGAAATTTAGCTGTGTTACTCTGACCTACCATAGATTGCTGCTGTTGGGGATACCATGGTGAGCCTAGTGAGTGGGAGAGTGACTGGTGTGTATTTTATTTTTTTGGGTCTTGTTCCTGGTAAAATTACATAACTCCATGGTGAGCCAGCTTAATAATTTCAAAGGAGCTCTGTTGAGAATATCAGAATTGTTTCTTGGTATATTCTTCTGTAAGTCGTTAGTGTTCTTGACAAAGATGACCCCAGAAGTTAACTTCCAAACTATGGTTCAAAGTCTGTATTAAGCACGCTAATACCAAATTTAACTTGAATGCATCCCAAAGTGAGATATCTTGTGAGGAAAAGAATCTTGTGCATAACATCTATAACAAGTTGAACGTTGAAACTGCTTGTAATGTGAGTCTGGTATGTCCGTGATGTGGTAGGTTGGCCTTTCATTATTAGATTTGATTATACATTTATACATTTCAGTTTTATGATTTTATCAAATATTTATTGCTGCATGCACAATTATTATTCCACATTAAGTAGCTTTCTAATTATTTTTTTGGTTTGTACTATTGTAGGCACTTTTGGTTTCGGGTGGCAGTGATGGTCTACTCGTACTTTGGAGTGCTGACCACAGTCCAGATACGCGGGACCTGGTTCCCAAGCTGAGCCTTAAAGTAGCTTTCTTCTCGTTCATATCCTTCATCTTTGTTGTGTGACTGACTGATTCCTGCTTAACATTTTCCCTTTCCTTACTGATGGATGTCAATATATGAAAAACTACAATGAAAAAAGACAGAATCACAAATAAGCTATCTAAACTTGGAAATATCTGTTCACATGCATTGTTTTATACTTCCTCCATCCCTCTTTGTTGGTTCATTTTTGGGAGCCCACTTCTTTGGGAGACAAAGGATTCCACCATGTAAAGTGTGACTCTTGTATATTATCCACCAACACTTCTATGTAAGTGATTTTAGGTTTGAAATTCATTAGAGAACAAGGAGGAAATTGTTGACTCTTGTACATTATCCAAAACCAAATCAAACCAAACCAAGCCTTATGTCCCAATCAATTGGGGTCGGCTACATGAATCCTTTTTCTCCATTGAGCTCTGTCAAATGCTACTTCATCGCTTAAACCCAGTATACTTAGATCTTTGCGTACTACCGCATCTAAAGTCAATTTGGGTCTTCCCCTCCCTTGTGCGTTTCTACCCAAAGCTATCCTATCCACTCTCTTAACTACTACATCCGCTAACCTACGATAGACATGCCCAAACCACCTTAACCTATTTTCCCTTAACTTCTCCTCTATAGGTGCTACACCCACCATCTCGCGAATCGTTTCATTTCTAATCCTATCACGTCTAGTCTTACCACACATCCACCTCAATATTCTCATTTCCGCTACACTTATCTTATTCACTTGTTGCTTCTTAATCGGCCAACATTACGTCAAAGTAAAGCATCATTTGGTCTTATGGCGATTCTATAAAATTTTCCTTTCAATTTTGTTGGTACCCTCTTTGTCACCGGTATACCGATGGCGCTTCTCCACTTAAGCCACCCCACTTGGATCCTATGCGTCACATCATGTGTAATCTTTCCATCTTGGCTAATAATAGAGCCTAAATACCTAAAATGGTCCTCTTTTGGTATCTCGATCTTGGATCATCACTCTTTCCTCATACTCATTACGGTATCACTAAACTTGCAGACCATATACTTAGTTTTACTCCTACTTATCCGAAAGCCCTTAGACTCTAATGCTTCCCGCCAAATTTCTAATTTAGTATTAACACCACTAGCCATTTCGTCTACAAGGACAATATCATCTGCAAACAACATACACCACGGGATATCCTCCTGAATATGCCTAGTCAATTCATCCATAACTAATGCGAAAAGGTATGGGCTCAAGGTGACCACTTGGTGCAATCCCTCTTTGTGTGATGGGAAATTCACTTTCGTTTCTCTATTTGGTGATCTAATGGCGTGGATTTCACCTTTATACATGTCTCGACCCGTCAATATAGCCTCTGTCACTCCACTTCCTCTCGGAACCCACCATATAATGTCTCTAGGCACCCTATCATAAGCCTTTTCCAGGTCTATAAAAATCATATGGAGATCCTTCTTCGTTGATCTATGTCTTTCTACCAATCTCCTTAGTAGGTAAATAGCTTCCATAGTTGATCTCCCAGGCATGAACCCAAACTGTTTCTCCGACACCATAGACACCATCCTCAATCGATGCTCAATAACTCTTTCCCACAACTTCATTGTATGACTCATCAACTTAATACCTCTATAGTTGTTGCAACTTTGAATATCCCCTTTATTCTTGTAGATAGGTACTAAGGTGCTCCTCCTCCATTCGTCAGGCATCCTCCTAGATAAAATAATCTTGTTGAACAATTTTGTCAACCAAGTCACCCCCAAGTCACCTAGGCTTCTCCATACTTCAATGGGGATGTCATCCGGTCCTAAGGCCTTACCCGATTTCATCCTCTTCAAAGCCTTGGCCACTTCGAACTTTTGTATCCTCCGATAGAACTCGTATTCTATTTTCTCGCTAGGGACAACAACTTCCTCCTCACCAACGGTTCCTTCATGTTTCTCATTTAACAACTGCTCGACTCTTGTACATTATCCACAAACAGTAAATGTTGCCAATTTTTTTATCCTTGACTTCTGAAAGTGCACATTCTTTATGGGGCAAGCAAAAGTAAAAAAGCAGACGGACAAGGGCAGTGTTGAAAGATTCAATCGATATATAATTCTTCTCACTAGGAGGCACAATATATAGACTGTGTACAAGACAATTTAGGAAAGGAAATAATAAGGAAATTTCTACCTACCTAATTAGACTAATTACAATCTTCCTAATTGCCTAATTGATTACAACACGTATATTACAATATTTCTTTCCTTTCCAACACTCCCCCTCAAACTGGAGCGCTATGAAGCACGGATACGAGATACGGATACGCGGATACGCGATTTTCCTAAAAAGTCGGATACGATACATTGGGGGATACGTTGAATATAAAAATATAAAAATAAATATATTATAAATATAATAATTTTTAGTTCCTAAAATTTCATTAGACAAGTTCACTATTACAGCACAGGAAAAAAAACCCTAAAAAATGTATCCGAATACTCTAAAAACGTATCCGATACGTATCGGGAGTGTATCCGTAACGTATCCTAGCGTATCGGTAAAGTATCGGAGCGTATTCAAAACGTATCCAAATAATAAAAAATTAATTTAAATTACGGATACTCTAAAAAACGTATCCGATACGTATCGGGAGCGTATCCGATACGCGTACGATACGCGATACGGAGGTCAAAATAGAGTATCCGTGCTTCATAGCTGGAGCGTATACATTGTATACTCCAAGCTTGCGACAAATAGAGTCAATGGAAGCCTTGGGAAGAGCCTTCGTGAAAATATCAGCAAGTTGAGAGCCTGAAGGAACAAAAGGCGTGTTGAGCTCTTTAGACTCCACTTTTGACCGAATGAAATGACAATCAACTTCAATGTGTTTGGTCCTCTCATGGAATACTGGATTATTAGCAATGTGGATATCAGCCTAATTATCACAATATAAGAGAGTGGGACCATGTACTCGAATCCCAAACTCATGTAGAAGTGTACGCAACCAAGTCAACTCACCAGTGGTATGAGTCATTGTTCTATACTCTGCTTCAGCACTAGAACATGCTACAACTGACTGTTTCTTACTTTTCCATGTCACAAGATTGCCACCTATAAAGGTGCAATAACTAGTGGTAGAACGATGATCAGTAGGAGATCCTGTCCAATCAGCATCCTTATAACCTTCAATACGAAAATGTCCAGACACTTTGTAGAGAAGTCCACGTCCAGGAGCATTTTTAAGATACTTCAAGATACGAACAACATCCTCCATATGAGAAACTCAAGGACAAGTCATAAATTGACTAACACTGACTGCATAGGAGATATTGAGTCTAGTGATAGTGAGATAAATAAGTTTACCCACAAGTCTCCAATACAACTCAGGATTGTCAACCAACTCACCATCGTTAGGCATAAGTTTATGATTAGTCTCCATAGGATTAGCTACAGGTTTAGAACCAAGATAACCACCAAGATAACCTGCATCTTTCAAGGGATCGAGAGTATTTCCGTTGTGATAAACTGATGCCTACTTTAGAACGAGCAACTTCAATGGCAAGAAAATATCGAAGCTTGCCTAGATGCTTGGTGAGAAAACTGGAACAAAAATGACGAATCAATACCTAAATCCATCATTGTCACTCCCTGTAATGACAATATCATCCACATAGACTACGAGAATCACAATACCATTGGTGGTCCTTTTAAAGAAGACAGAGTGATCAGCTTGACTTCGTGTCATACCATGAGACACGACGGTACTACTGAATTTATCGAACCAAGTCCGAGGAGATTGTTTTAGGCCATAGATAGATTTGCGAAGATGACGCACAGACTCCCGCTTGGACTTAAAACCGAGTGGTTGAGCCATATGGACTGTCTCAGAGAGATCTCCATGAAGAAAAACATTCTTGACATCAAGCTGATGGAGATGTCAATCAAGGTTGGCTGCAAGAGATATAACAATGTGAACAGAATAAAGTTTGGCAACCAGAGAAAAAGTCTCAGTGTAGTCAAGCCCATAGGTTTGAGTGAACCATTTGGCCACAAGACGAGCTTTCAGACGATCAATAGTACCATCAGGATTGTGTTTGACAGCAAACACCCAACGACAACCAACAATATGTGCTCCAGAAGGCTTGTGAACAAGATCCCAAGTATGATTCAGTGACAAAGTGCGCATCTCTTCTTCCATAGCAGAACACCATGGGACAGAAAAAAAGCGTGAAAATAGGGAGACAAACGATCATAGGACACAAATTGAGAGATAGGATGGGAAGTGCATGAACGAATACCTTTACGATGAGCAATAGGAAGATCGAGAGTTGGATCTGGAGACGCTTGAGGAGATGGTGTGGGCACAGAAGTTGTATCTGGAGGTTCAACAGGAGGAGCGGTAGCAGAAGAATGTCGAACATATGCCTTTGTAATCGGTGGTTGGGTAGCAGTCTTAGGAAGACCATGGTCAGCTGGTACTGGAGCAATCTCAGGAAGACAAGGCGGTGCCAACAAGGGTGGTGTCAACTGAGCACCCTCAAGAGAATAATATGGGATATTTTCAAAAAAGGTCGCGTCAACACTTACAAAGTGCTTTCGTAATGAGGGACTGTAACAGTTGTAAGTGCTTTCTTAATGAGGGACTTGAGGGACTATAACACTTGTATCCTTTCTGTGTCAAAGAGTAACCTAGAAAAATACATTTGTAAGAACGCGGATCAAGTTTATCACGACCAAGAGAGAGATTATGAACAAAAGACACAACCAAAAAGTTTTGGGGGGAGAATATAAAGATCCTTGTCAGGAAACATGACCTAATAAGGAATTTTGCCATGAAAACCTTGAGAAATGGTGCGATTTATTAGATAATTCGCAGTAAGAACAACTTATCTCCAGAAATGTTTTAGAACGTTCATGTGAAGCATAAGAGCACGAGTTACAGCTAAAACTGGCCCATTCTTTAGTTTCGCGACCCCGTTTTATTGAGGGGTAGTGACACAAGCAGTCTGATGAACAATACCATGAGTTTCAGTAAATTGTCTAAATGGACGAGAAAAATATTCTTGGGCATTGTCAGTTCGCAAAATACGTAATTTAGCATTAAATTGGTTGACAATCTTAGCATGAAAGACTGAAAAAACAGAAAATAATTGAGACTTATCTTTGAGAAGATACACCCAAGTTAAACGAGAAAAATCATCAATAAATGTGACAAAATAGCGAGCACCACACAAACTCGTAGTGCGCGAAGGTCCCCAAATATCATAATGAACTAAAGCAAAAAGGTTCTACACATGGTGACTCAGTTCGTAAAGGAAAAGAAACTCTACGATGTTTACTAAGTTCACATGTGTCACAATTAAAAGGAGAAAAACTAGGTAAACTAGGAACTAGCTTGTGAAGGTTGGCTGAGGATGGGTGCCCAAGACGACAATGCCACTGATAAGGTGTAATAGTAGAATGTAAAGCAGAATGGCTAGATGACTGTTGTTGCTGCTCCTGAAGGTAATACAGACCATTCTTCTCATACCCCCCCACCAATCATCCCCTTCATCTTGAGATCTTGAAACTCACAATGAGAAAGAGAAAAAAGGATAGGACACTGGTGAGTATGAGATAGTTTATGAATAGAAAGAAGATTAAACGGAAATTGTGGCAAATATAAGACAGAAGGAAAAACAAGACCAGATGAACGATATGTACTAATGCCTTGACCAAGAATTTTAGTGCCATCGGCAATAGTAACATAAGACTTAACAGAAGGGGTAACAACATCAGTCAAAAGAGACAAATCACCTGTCATATGTTCAGATACGCCAGAGTTGAGAATCCAAGGAGTGCTACGAGAAGATGAGTGAAGACACGTATTACCTGAGGTGTCATGAGTTGCAGTGGAAGAAGAAGAAAATGCATTGACCCTTTGAATCATAGAATCATACTCAGTCTTGGACATAGTAATCTGAGTAGGAGTAAAAGCAGATGGCTCCTCCTCAAGTGCAGCCTAATTAGCCCAAGCTGGCTTGCCATGCAGCTTCCAACAAAATTCAACATCATGGTTGGTCGCACCACAATGAGTACACTTCTTGGTGCCACGCCCCCCATGTCCTCCACAACAACCACCTCGCTCAGAAGAACTACCATGACTGTGAGAGGGATTGTGATTACAAAAATGTCCAGAAGATGAAGTAGGAAAGGTTGTGAGGGTAGTTAGGGCAAATGGAGCCGGATGCTCTAAATCAGAAGAACGAGGAGGAACCCATCGAACACGAGCAAAGGCCTCACCAACAGTGGGGACTTCCCTGCTAGAAAGAATCTGTGAACTAAGAGGAGCAAGGTCTGATTTAATCCAGACATAAATTTGCAAGTTTTGAATTCTTCTTCATACTTTTGTTGAACCTTTAAATCTGTAGAGAGAGGCTGGTAAACATTTAACTCATCCCATCAACGGATCTATCTCCTTGTTGAAGGGAGAAAATATTCTGATAAATCTAATTTGATGAATATAACTCGCGTAGAGTGTCCCAAACAGCTTTAGACGTCTCTTGGCAAGCAACATTATTAAAAATGTTAGGTTCAAGACTATTCCACAGTAAAGTCATTATATGAGCATCATTTTGGGACCAAGCGGAATTGGGATCAGTAGGTGGATCATTGGTAATATAGGAACTCTCACCGCTTGCTCGTAGAGAGACAGTCACAACCCGTGACCATGGCAAATACTTAGATCCATTTAATTTGATTGTGGTTAGAGACCGACGGTAATCCCTAACAACATCCTTGATTTTAGAGGTTTTAGCAGTGTATGTTTTCTTATCTTTATCACCCATGACAGATGTAGAGGTAAAGACTGGAATATATAACGAAAATAGGGAGAAGTTAAACTAGATTTGACACGAAAAGTACCAACGAAGGTCTGATGATGTCCAGTGGTGGTCGTGTTGGAGGTTACCCAGTAGCTTCCAAGTGCAAAAAGAGGGTACCCAGTTGATTTCGAGCCTGAATATGGAATTTAGGGTTACTATTCAGGCTGCTACAGTGTGCACGAGCACTGTTCACAGCTGGAGGGTGGGTTTTTTTCTGGATCGAAGGTTGTTGATTGAGGTTAGAGAGGTATTGGTGGTTGATTTGAGAGAGAGAGAGAGAGAGAGAGAGAGAGAGAGAGAGAGAGAGAGAGAGAGAGACTTTTTGATGAAAAAAGAAAAAAAATGTAATGAGAAAGAAAAGTTAGGTTTCTGGAACCCGCTCTGATACCATGTTGAAAGATTCAATTGATATATAATTCTTCTCACTAGGAGGCATAGTATATAGACTGTGTACAAGACAATTTAGGAAAGGAAATAATAAGGAAATTGCCACCTACCTAATTAGACTAATTACAATCTTCCTAATTGCCTAATTGATTACAACACGTATATTACAATATTTCTTTCCTTTTCAACAGGCGGGAACAGGGAGAAAGTCTTATGCACATGCAGACTTCATTCCAATTTTTTTTTTCACATTTGTGACATAGGTGCCTCTAACTGTTATGGTGTCGAACGTGTAGTATTGTTAGATTGATTCTTTTGAAATCGCTTAGTGTCCATTGTCTTGAGAGTCTCATCTTTTTGAAGTTTCTTTTGATATGTTAATGTAACTATAGCATGTAAAACCTCGTATAACTGCACCTATTTGATTGTAGTTTTCAAATGCAATATTGCTCTTGATTTTTATTTTTTTTTGAATGAGTTCTAATTTAGGTTTCTGTAGTTGGTTAAATTGTCAAGTCCTTCGTTTATTATGATGCCTCTTAATGGGCGGTGATTTTGTACGGATTTTTAGGTTGGTGATATCCTTGTGTTCTTATTTTGAAGCGGTTAGTTTAATCTCTCTTATTGTAGCATGTGTTGACGAGTTGCTTCTTATCCATTATTTTCCTTTATTTTTGTTCTATTTTTTAAAACAAAAGATGGTAGCCCGTAGACCTTTTTCATGTATGCATCGGCAGTGGAATGCTTGAATGCAACATAGCTATTTTACATTAGTTGGTGATGTGGGTGAAACCGCAAAATGTAGCTGACTCTTTTTATGTCTTTTTTATGTTTCAAGGCGCATGATGGAGGAGTTGTGGCTGTTGAGCTTTCTAGAGTGAGCGGAGGAGCCCCACAACTTATTACAATTGGTGCTGATAAGACTTTAGCAATCTGGGACACAATCTCGTTTAAGGTTGCCTTAAAGACTCTGAACTTCCCATTATAGTTTTTGGAGAGCACAATTTATGATTGATACGTTCGGCTGAGCCTTGTTTCTTTAATTTTTCCCCTTTGCTTTTTGCTTTTCTTCTCAGGAGCTGCGTCGCATTAAACCTGTTCCAAAGCTAGCTTGCCACAGCGTGGCATCTTGGTGCCATCCTCGAGCTCCAAACCTTGATATTTTAACTTGCGTCAAAGACTCCCATATATGGTATGCATCTGTTTTTTTTAATAGCATCGTATATTGACTCGCCTTAAGATTCATTATGTAGCTTATAAGAGTGTCTATGCAATCAAGTCCACCCTCTGAACAAGTTTTGATGAGATTCATGACTTAACACAACGTCGTCTTTATCATCTCTCCTGGGGAATATTTACTTTTGGTTAACCTTTTCTGCAGGGCTATTGAGCATCCCACTTACTCAGCTCTCACGAGACCATTGTGTGAACTTTCCTCCCTAGTACCTCCACAAGTCCTTGCATCTCACAAGAAACTGAGGGTAAGCTGCATAATTTTTCCAACAGGAAATTCATGTGCCTTTGATAAAGTTAGGTTAATTTTTTGTTGAATTTATTGGTTTTGACTCTGAGTTCATATTGCAGGTTTATTGCATGGTTGCTCATCCTTTACAGCCACACCTTGTTGCTACTGGATCCAATGTTGGTATCATTGTCAGCGAATTTGATCCCAGATCTCTTCCAGCTGTAGCTCCTCTGCCAACACCACCAGGAAGCCGAGAGCATTCTGCTTTGTATGTGGTTGAAAGGGAGCTAAAATTGCTAAACTTCCAGTTGTCTAACACTGCAAATCCATCCCTTGGAAGCAATGGCTCCTTATTGGAAACAGGAAGGTTCAAGGGAGACTCAATTGAACAACTACATGTCAAGCAGATCAAAAAGCACATTAGTACACCCGTTCCGCATGATTCGTACTCGGTGCTTTCTGTGAGCAGCTCAGGGAAGTAAGTACATCTTGATTTTTGCAATTCTCTCTTTATACCACATCTTTAATTGATTCACATTGGTTACTGATTTTTAAAATTCTGTATTACTGTGTGGTGTACCAGCTGTAAACATTCATACATAATGCTGTCTTTTCATTTTGATTTTAATGGGGAACTCAATTAAGTCATTCCTTAGAATAGCTGCCTTCTTCTCTTTGAAAAAGAAAAAAAGAAAAAGAATAGCTGCTTTTCTCAGATTAATAGCTTATTTGAAACGAAGGTTAGGTTTAGAGAAGAAAAGAAGAGAGGGGGACAGAGAAGTTAGGTGAATAGGGTTCAAAAGCTTATGCAGCCTTTACACCCACGTGTATTGGTACAATGATATGTCAATTAAAAAATTCAGTTAGATAAACTTTGTTTGAAGTAGGAAGAAAAATAATGTGAAAAGCGACACTTGAACACTTGATATTTTGGTTGCAGGTATGTAGCAATTGTTTGGCCTGATATTCCTTTCTTCTCAGTCTACAAGGTCAGTGACTGGTCCATCGTTGATTCAGGCAGTGGAAGACTTTTGGCTTGGGACCACATGCGTGATAGATTTGCTCTATTGGAATCTGCATTAGCTCCTAGAATGCCCATAATTCCCAAGGGTGGTTCATCAAGAAAAGCAAAGGAAGCAGCTGCAGCTGCAGCACAAGCTGCCGCAGCAGCTGCAACTGCTGCTTCTTCGGCCAGTGTTCAAGTTAGAATCTTGCTGGATGATGGAACATCAAATATATTAATGAGATCAGTAGGTAATCGCAGTGAACCGGTTATTGGTCTGCAGGGGGGTGCACTTCTTGGTGTTGCCTATCGAACATCACGAAGAGTTAGCCCTGTTGCCGCAACAGCTATTTCAACAATTCAGTCAATGCCCTTATCTGGATTTGGAAACAGTAGTCTTTCTTCTTTCACTAGTATGGATGATGGGCTGTCTTCTAATAGGTCTCCTGCTGAAGCAGCACCTCTGAACTTTCAGCTATATAGTTGGGAAACTTTTCAACCTGTGGGCGGTCTTTTCCCTCAGCCTGAATGGACCGCTTGGGATCAGACTGTCGAATATTGTGCTTTTGCCTATCAACAATACATTGTCATATCTTCCTTGCGCCCTCAGTATAGATACTTGGGTGACGTGGCGATTCCACATGCTACTGGGGGTGTTTGGCATCGGAGACAGCTTTTTGTGGCTACACCAACTACCATTGAGTGTGTTTTTGTGGATGCTGGAGTTGCAGCTGTCGATATAGAAACAAAAAAGAGAAAAGAAGAGACGAAACTGAAAGACGCACAGGCAAGAGCTGTGGCAGAGCATGGAGAGTTAGCACTTATCGCAGTTGAGGCTCCGCAAGTTAATGCACAAGAAAGGATAACATTGAGGCCACCAATGCTACAGGTGGTGCGATTAGCTTCTTTTCAGCATGCTCCTTCTGTGCCACCATTTTTGTCTTTGCCTAAACAATCTAAAGTTGGAGGTGACGAATCGGCGATACCGAAAGAGGCTGAAGAAAGGAGAGTCAATGAGGTGGCTGTTGGTGGTGGTGGGGTCTCTGTGGCTGTTACCCGTTTCCCGGCAGAGCAGAAGAGACCTATTGGACCTCTCTCTGTAGTGGGTGTGAGAGATGGAGTGTTATGGCTAGTTGATAGATACATGACTGCTCATGCAATATCCCTTAGCCACCCTGGCATTCGTTGCCGCTGTCTGGCTGCCTATGGTGATGCTGTTAGTGCGGTAAAATGGGCAAGTAGGCTTGGTAGAGAACACCATGATGATTTAGCACAGTTCATGCTTGGGATGGGTTACGCAACTGAAGCGCTTCATTTGCCCGGAATATCAAAGAGGTTGGAGTTTGATTTGGCTATGCAGAGTAACGATTTGAAACGAGCTCTTCAATGCCTCCTGACAATGAGCAACAGCAGGGATATAGGGCAAGAAACTGTGGGTCTAGACTTAAATGACATTCTTAGCTTGACAGATAAGAAGGAAAATATTGTGGATGCTGTCCAAGGAGTAGTGAAATTCGCAAAGGAGTTTTTGGATCTCATTGATGCTGCAGATGCTACTGCACAAGCTGATATTGCTCGTGAAGCTCTTAAGAGATTAGCGGCTGCAGGTTCAGTAAAAGGAGCCTTGAAAGGTCATGAGTTAAGAGGACTAGCTTTACGCCTTGCAAATCATGGAGAGTTGACACGGCTTAGTGTATGTGGATTTTTTTCTCTCCTTTGCATACTTTTGACATGAGCTTTTTCGTTCATTCAAGGAAATGCATTGACTATATTTTGCATCCCACCCATTTTGTTCATCTATGAAGCAAATAGGCAAATATCGCATGAACCCTTAGATACAGCGATATGCCATGGTTCTCCTTTTGTATCTGTATGGAGTTAAGTATGGTGTATCATTATGTTCCATAGGATATACTATATTACATATGACTGCATGGTATATCACTACTGCGTTTTCAGCTGTTTAAAAACATGCCAAGACAGTGTAGTATGGATGGGGATTCCATTCTATTCCACCTTTCAATCTTTCACTCAATCCCACTCTTGTTATAATGCCTCATTCGCTTTCTGCATCAAATGATCTCCTAGCTCACCGGTAACCTATTGGCTTTAGTAGTTGGTTTTTGTTCTCTTCAATAGTGCTTATAATGTTTGTTCAATTTCCTATGCCAAGAATGTCATAGCTTTTGTTGATTTTCTGATTCTTGCTGTTCACATGCCAAAAATGATCACCAATGCCACGACTGAATAACTTGAACTCACATGCTCTTTTGATACGTGGCATTAACATGTCGGATACATGGGTCCTTTGATCAGGCTGACACTTACAGTTTCATGCATTTCTTGCAGAATTTGGTGAATAACTTGATCTCAGTTGGCTCGGGTCGAGAAGCAGCATTTTCTGCTGCAGTTTTGGGAGACAATGCTCTCATGGAGAAAGCTTGGCAGGAGACTGGCATGCTTGCGGAGGCTGTCCTTCATGCCCACGTATATAATGAGCTTAGCCCACATTACTTTTATAGGAGCATCATTTGCACTCCAATTTTTGCTCCAATTACTCCTCTTTTTTGTTGGACCAGACATAATTAGAATTACGCCCTTTGATTTTTTCGTATAATTTCTTTAAATCCATTCTGAGTTAAGCGTATTTATAAAATGAAAGGGCTTTGTTGTAATTTGAATAATGAAGAAAAAATTTGTACTCCCTGGACTCTGATTTGTTTGTCCATTGCTACTATTCCCAATATTTATTCACTAATTAATTTTGAAAACTTATTCTACGAAAACTACTTGAAATCTTTTGATTGGTAGAAAAAATCTTGATAAGTTCATGAGAACACTATTAATTTACCCTATTTGAGGGCATGACTCTTGAAAAAGGACAAACAAGTCTGTATGGAGGGAATAGTGTATTTTCCTATCAAGGGGGGGTGTGAATGTCAATCCCAATTTTTTTTATCCTTCTATTGCTACTATGAGATTTGACCTACCTCCGTTTTCTTCAGGCGCATGGGCGACCATCATTGAGAAACTTGGCTCAAGCTTGGAACAAGATGCTACAGAAGGAGAAAGAACATGGTCCATCAACAAAGACAGATGCTGCATCAGCATTTCTGGCTTCCCTTGAGGAACCCAAGCTCACTAGTTTGGCTGACGCAGCAAAGAAACCACCAATTGAAATTCTTCCTCCGGGAATGGCATCTCTATACGGTCCCATACCTGGTCAGAAAAAACCACCCGGTCCTGCCACACCCGCTTTGCTTCAGCAACCAGGAAAGCCAATGCTACTGGAAGCAGCTCCTTCTGCTGCCCCACTGGCAACCGACCCACCACAGCCAGGATCCAGTGCTCCATCTTCGTCAGAATCGGGTGCTCCGCCGCCTCCTTCAGATTCAACTGCGGCACTTCCTTCTGAGTCAGATGCTTCAGTTCCCTCAGAATCTGGTGCTCCAGTTGGTGCTCCGGCTTCTTCTGAATCGACTGCTCCAGTTGGTGCTCCGGCTTCTTCTGAACCGAATGCTCCAGTTTCATCAGACTCGAGTGCTCCCGGTCCCACAGAGTTGAGTGCACAAATTGCAGACAATCAAACTCCTACTGATTCCTTAGTGGCTGATGTTGATCCAAATGGCCCTGTGGAAAATGTCCTACCTTCTTCAGCAAGTAGTCAAGACATTAACCAGGCTCCCCATCCGGTTCCGAATATGCAAGGACCGACTACTCCTGATACAGCACCCATGATCGACTTTTCTTGATGAGTAAGACCAAAGCTGCGTTTGGATCAGCGGCTTGTTGGAGGTAATGACCACGGGAATTGCAAATGATAGCTGGAGGTAATGACCACGGGAATTGCAAATGATAGCGAAAACCCCCAAATGCAGCCCGAGGATCCAGTGCAACATATGGCCTGTGTTGTTGTTCAAGCTCTTGCGGCAGTGTATTGATATTTAGGAAGGAGAAGCAAAACTTGTTTGTGCTTGAGGTAATTTGCAGTCAAGTCTACATTGGCTTGTTCAGTGAGATGACTGGTGTGATATCATTATTCTTCTTTCTCCTGTTTTTTTGTCTCACAATTCTCTGTGTTTTGTGAAAATTAAATTTTCTTGCCTTTTGTCCCTTATTCCATGTTCTTCTCTATGTAGAGGTCTCTATTGATTTCTGTACAATTTTCATTCTGTGTAATGTCTGGCTATGACATTTGTTGTCAATTTTAAAGTCAATGTATTTTTATTGGACTAAACAGTGTACTTTAGACGATTTTAGATTTTTTTTTTTTTTTGAAGAAATAGAGAGAATATCATAGATAAATCAGCGTACAACATCAAGAGTATGAACAAATCATTCAACAGGTTACAACTAAATAAGACTAAGACTAGCAGCATCAAGTAAGAAAATTAAGCTCCAAGTGGCCAAGATCTCCAATAGACCATCTCCTGTCTCTGGGTGACGAACAAAAGGGGATAGTACTGAGAAGGACCATCATCAGCTAAATTTCCACCATGCCCAAACGATAAGCCTTCATCCACGGGTGGAGAACAAACAAAAAAGGTGATGGCATGTTGCGCAAGGCCATGAGCACGCCGAACTATGCCACGCTCTGCTCTAGAGATCTGACAAATCGCCAACTTTAGAAGATTTTAGATTTAGATTTTAAAAAATTGGTCTAACGTTCCATACTTGACCAAGGCCTAAGCCACTGGGTTTTTTTTGGCAAGGTCTCGGGTTGACTGGTCCATATTTTGTTAGGCCTTGGGTCCACGGCTTTTAAAACCCGTTTATTTTGTTAGTGAAATGCCTTTACTTTTCGTGATCTAAAAAATTGCCCCAGGTGTAAGTAACAAAACACATCAAATTATCAACACAAACTCATGGACTGATTACTATAAAGTACTATTTATCTTTTAAGTACAAAGCATATGGTTTCATAATTTTCATCACTTCTGGAAGTTAAATTTTCCTACCCAATATGCAAATAGAGAAGCAAACACTATGGGGTAAATAAAGAGAACAACACTGGCAATGGGTAACTGATCAAGGTGATATCCGAAGTAATCTCGTTTTGTAAATCTCCATATTGTGAAGGAAGCAGCCCTATTAGGGTCCAAGACGTAGGAGTCAGATAATGCAGACAGACCCACAACTTGGGAATTTGCTGCAAGAGGCAATATGAAAAGGAAAGAAAAGAAATTAAAGAAACAGCCAAGAATTCCAATTCCAACAGATAATTTATCTTTAACATTTTATTTATGGCAAAAATTCGCAGAAAAAGTTTTCATGGATTATTCACTTCATGATAGTCATCTCATTTTCACCAAATCATTTCATACATCAGCTTATGATGATTTCTCTTTCGTATTTCTTCCATAAGAGGCCCACATTCGAAATCAAATTACGCTAAACAGACTAATTGATCTGAATTAGCTTGGATATTGTCGTATTACCAAATTATTATTTTTGAATAATGCCGAAAAAACTTGAATTTCGGCCAATAATCCAAGTATTTCGGCTTTATTCAAAAAAATATTTGGTTTGACCATAAATTTGTACTTGTCAGATTTGTCTCGCTGAAAAGAATTCAGAAACTACAAAATCTTGACGCGAAACTAACAAAAGCAAAAACAAAAATTGAATAAAGACAAAACGAAAAAAAAAAACCATAATCTTACTTCTTCTTTTTTGGCCAAATGGAATAAAAAAAAAAAAAAAACAGAGAACAAGTAGAGTATCATGGAGAACAGTGTCTGAAACATCGACGTCACTGGCAAGCTCGGTACCATTGCAATTTGCAGCTATCAGCATGATTAAACAAAAATAACATTGTTAGCTTTAAGAATCTGGCTCCACTCCAATAATCCAGGCTCATACTGGGCCCACCTCGATGATCGAAATTGTATATTATATCTATTTCGTCAAGTACTTCAACCTCTCAAAATTACGTATGGATCAAATAGCGTTTGATAAGTAATCATATCACATTAATCTTGAAAAAATATACCGAACACACTTAATCAAAATCATTTTCACTTTTTTCAAGATAAATACTTTTGAATCAGGTATCAAAAGATATGAAATCAACGCCAAGTTTTTAATGATAGAAGTAATCAACAAGAGCCACGTAAAGTACAATTCTGATCATCAAAAAGAGAAACTAGACGGGAAGCTCCTCTTTCATTACTGGATCAAAAAGAGAAACTAGACGGGAAGTTCCCCTTTCATTAGTGGACGGGAAGCTCCTCTTTCATTACTGGACCGGAGCGAGATCCATTCAGAAATCCCCAACAAAAAGGCTAATCCGGAACAAATACAGAATGAGGGACCAGCCCACGGTAACAACAGTGCATCCCATGTTTTGAGCCGTCCATTTCTTCCCTCTCATCCCTGTCCAGCACTCCATTCCAAAAAAAAAATACACTCCATTCCAAACATCAGAGATTCATCAATCACTTGAATCGATCATTCATGGACACCATCCTATTTGGAGCTTCACCTGCATTTGCAATCAAGAAATCTCTCTCTCTCCTCTCGCTTCCTCTCTCTACAAGCCAATTCGCATTCAACAGCAACACCACCGGTAAAAAGTATCTTCGAAATTCTCCTCACAAGGTGGCGGAGAGCAGAGGAACAGGCAGGGACGACGTCGCCGCTTTCGGCGAGGCGGCATACGAGGCCGAGCGGCTGCGACTCGACGCCGAGGCACGGCGATCGATGGCCGAGGCGTCAGGGAGAGAGGCAGCCGACGAGACCGACCCGAAAGCTTGGAAATGGGCGATCCGAAAGCGGGTTTGGGATACGATGGAGGCCCAGAACGTGGCCCAGTTCCCTCGCCCCGTTCACCACCGTATTCCCAACTTCGTTGGCGCTTCAGCCGCTGCTAATAAGGTTGGAGAGATTATTCAGTGCCCACTATAACTTTTTTGGAATTGAATAAAAATTTTCATAAGGTTGATGCAAAGAGGGATTCGGACTTTTTCTTTTCTTTTTTCTTTTTTGCAATTTTGCGGTTGTTTAGGAGGGAAATTTTATTTGGCTGATTGTTTTGTGGAAATCTTATGCCAGTTGAGTGAATTGGAAGTGTTCCGAGTGTCCAAGTGCGTGAAGGTGAATCCAGATTCGCCGCAAAAGCAAGTCAGATTCATTACACTTGACGGTCAGTGATTATATGTTATTCTGCTGTAGATTCTCCAATTGTATGACTTATAATCTTTCTATGATTGTACTAATGTATTTCATTTTGCGTTTCTGAAGTCTTATGACGTATCACTTATCAGTACTGAACGCCTAACGACATGAATTAAGGTAGTCATTGATGTAAACTTAAGCGTATATTATAACATTATCCTGGCTACTTTCGCTGCCGGTATTGACGTCTCCTTTTCAAAAGGATAATAGCCTGAGCCATGAACATAGCCAATTTTGTCAAAAAACATATATTACTGCGTCATGCTTTCTTGTTGTGGTTGGTTTTAGTCTCTGTGGTGTGGCGCTGGCAGCTCCAGAAATTTGTGACAAGATGTTCAAAAATTATCTTTACTTAAATTATTCTATTTGTCATATGTACACAGAATCTCATATATTATTATGGAAAGTGCGAGTATAGACCTTCCTTATCATTACATCATTGATATTAATCTTCCAACAAAAGGCATTCATCATCTATGTGTCTTGATAATCTATACAGTATACACCATTGCCTGTTACACAAAAAAGAAACTTAACTAAGCTTAATTAGAGTCTACTATTACGTACTTGCATTAACACCCAACATGCCTTCCAAGGGTCCCGAAAGTGTCCAGAGCTCTTTTTAAAGTGTCCTGGGAGTTTCCAAATGAAAAGGTTGAAACAAATACGACATGTTGGATTTGAGTGTCAGTCACGTGTTTGAGTGTCCGTATCTGGCAAGTTTCTGAGTCCGGTACATCGATATTCTCTTCTTATTGCGTTCCTACCATTCTATGACAAGATATTTTTTTATTGTTGGTAGTTGTGAGTCCAGAGGAAGAATGTTCAAGTCAACAGGGGCATGGAAGAATCTTGAGCTTTGCTATCAACAAAAGTTTCTGTAGAAGATAAACCTCATATCATAGTTGGATTTCTTTCAAGACGTTTTGAATCTTCTTCAGGTTATCCTATAGGAATGCGCATTTTGTGATTTTATCTTTAGATTTATTGTCCTCTAATACATAAATCATAGCATAGTCAAGATTGTTAAGTTGGATTCACATTGGGGATTGAAGCCTCTGGCCTACAGCTCTTGCAACCTAAGCCTTCTACTTCATAACCATCGGTATCGTTTTAAGTCTAAAATTGTCGTACGAGTACGTTTTTCTATACTATCAGACTCATGAGTACTTTGCCCATTCACGATTTGACAGCTTTGACACTGTGTACCTAAAACCTTGTTATGCTGTTGTATGAATTTTTTCAATCCTTTTGTTATTCTAGATATTGCTCTCATAGGTGGACAACTGGAGATTTGAGTTTATACGGCTGAAATCAAACAACACCATAATATGACATATTTTTTTAGTTAAGCTTGTTGTAACAGGCAGAGTTTTATGTGTATAGCTTGAATTGAAATCTCTGTCTTATGTGGTTTGCTGTCCTTAGTTGTTCGCATATGGAATTTGTGACAGCTAGTACTGTCAAGTTCTGTGATTCTGCGCCCTGACCAGTGGCCACCCTCGTTTGTATGCAGGTGGAAAGAAGTTATTAACTCCTCAGCCACGTCTAAGGACAGGCTTTTTCTCAATCCTTGAATTCCGTATGCTCACTCCTAGTACCCTCAATGAGGCATGCACTTCTGTTGGCGTTGCCAAGTATGGAAGGCCAATTGGATTAGATGAAAAGATAAAGGTGGATCTGATTGTTATTGGCTCAGTGGCTGTTGACCCAAACACGGGTGCTCGACTTGGCAAGGGTGAGGTATATCAGTTTCGTTGTTGCATAACATCTTGGGCTTTTAGATTTTAGACCAGTGAACATGTGAGGTTGTCGTAGTGGACTTAGAATTCTGGTTTGCTGGACATTTGAGTTAGTTGTGCTGACAATTAACTAGTATACATATCTAATGTTTATGATGCTGCCCTCATTTCATGAATTGTTGAAGTGTCATTTGTAAAGAAAGAGGAGGTACATTCTGTTTTTTCACGAGGTTGGGAGCTAATCAACGTATCCTCTGGGGGAAATTGCCTTGCTTTAAATTCTTTGCTTCGAATATTACGTTTAACAGTTTAAGCATTTAAATTTCTTCTGAAAGGGATCCATTTGTCATGCCATTACCATAAAATACACACACACACTCACACAAAGAATCTTTTTAGACCAGCTTGTTGTGTCAATATATCTTACTATGATTCTCACTAGTCGTCAAACAAGGGGCAAAGTTTTAAACCTCACACTGGGGTTGAATTTGGTGATCATTTTATGTACATTGATTTACGACCCCTTATTGGAAAAACAAAAAAGACAGAGAAAAATGTGATATGTAGTTCGTAATTTCATGGTAGTGATTTTACTATTTCCTTCCCCACGATGTATCCTTTGTAAATGGATAGGGCAAAGGATATTCCCTTAAATGCATGTTTGTTTTGGTATAATCGTTGGTGCTTATGTGAGGTTGTGGGATTTTTTTTTTTTTTTTTTGGGGGTTAATTAGGTTGTGGGATGTGTCCAACACTGGTACCAAAGATTAAAAAAACACACTTTGAATCCACTGATTTTTATTTATATTTGGTGATAAATTGCATTATGACATTATGTGGAAAAATTGCTCAACTTATCAAGGACAAAAACATTTCTATTTTCTTACATGGACTTGGCAATGGGCCCCAGGGTCGGAGTAGCAATTTGTGTTTTAAGATCTTGGTTGCAAGCTAATGGAGCAGCATTGAAATAATAGTGGTAATATAACACTTTAACCCACTAAAATCATAAGCTCAAAAAAATAAAATAAAGAGAAACAGAAGTTTTGTGTATGGAGAAAGAAAAATTCCATATTTTCACTAAATCTTGTTTGATTTAGATTATATATATGCATCAATATAAACAAAATAAGTGACTGTCAGTAGTGTCCCATAACCATACCTAACATTTGGATGCCGATCCCAATATTTTAAGGTTTCAGTTTTGGAAGATCTGAGTTTGGACTGCAACTGATAATTGTGCTGAAAGTCATGCAGCATGGGCAGTTGGATACTGTACTTAACGATGTTTGAAGAAGGAAAGCTGATATTTGATAGTAAGAAAGAGATCTAGCCTCCCACTCCCTAAGTCTTGTTTAATTTTAAGTCAACTTCTGAAGAAGTCGTATCTGATACCAGGATACGTGCTACGGCGCTAGTATGACGTAGAATGTTAATGATGGAATACAATCACTTATATCCAGCTTTTTTATTCACTTCCTCATGGCCTCATATAAAAATGTTAGGGAGGAACTCACACCCCATACTCACAACTATTTCCTGGTAAGCTAGCATAGAGCATTCAATTTAAAAATTTAGGCGGATTTTGTACTTTTTTCATGAATAAGAAGAAAATTTTTGCGGCAGGGATTTGCTGAACTGGAGTATGGGATGCTAAGGTACATGGGTGCAATTGATGATTCAACACCAGTTGTCACATCTGGTGAGAATTGTTCAGTGTATTTTTTGCTGAAATAAGAGAATGGAAGATACTATAAGTCAACTACAAGGAGATAAGAGAGAGAGGCCTACCTTTTATAGTTTGGATATTGTTATAATTATTCTTTCAATGTACTAAAACTTAGATTTTTATAAAGATTAATCTACCGTCCGCCCAAGGGGCAGACAATAAAGTGTATAGAATCTGGATTCTTACATGTCAGAATTCAAATAGTGAAAACTCTTCCATGTAAGAATTATTATTGTTTTGTATTTTACCATCCGCCTAATGGGCGGATAATAGAAAGATCCTTCTAATAATTCCAAAACACCTAAAATGTTTTTATAATTGTTTTTTTTTTTTTTTTTGCCCCAAAGTGTCTTGAGCGTGTCCTTCTGAATTAGCATTAATATTAATATTGTGCTAAGAAACGTTGTGAAAGTTGTAGTTCTACATCCATCTGTATTATACTTTTAAGAAGTGCCATTTGAATAGCATGAAAACAACCACCGTGAGTCAAATGGTCTACACGATTCCATGCAGGCATATCGGGGTTTACTGGGTTTACCACATCCTTTTCGTTGTAATATTGTGGTCAAACTGCAGTGATATTGCAATCTTTTGAATGTTTGAGTTTCAAGTATATTTCTTTCGAGATGGCTAACATCTGCTGCTGCAGTCCACGACATACAATTGGTAGATGATATTCCAGTTGAGAAGCTATTAATCCATGATGTACCGGTTGACATCATATGCACTCCAACACAAGTTATTTTTACCAACACACGAATCCCAAAGCCTCAAGGTAAGCTAGACTCCTCATTCTGGCTCTTAATTCATCAGCTTGTATTAAACTCTCTCTTTGGGGTGATGATCAGATATTTTTATACTCATTTTTTATGGACAAGTCAATTGCAAGTGTGGTGCTTAATAAGAGAGAGAGAGAGAGAGAGAGAGAGAGAGAGAGAGAGAGAAGTCAATAGAAATTTTATACAAAATCTTTGACAAAGATACACGTGACACGAGGAATGTGCGGGCGTGTCTGATAACTGTCTCCCTTCCTAGTTTGTCCCAAGAAGTATGGCATGTGTAAGGAACCTTTTTTTTTTCTTCTTCTTCATGTTCTAGGGATTTATTGGGACAGATTATCTCCTGAGAAACTGGGTCAAATTCGGGTACTTCAGGAGCTAAAGAGAAAAATTGAAGAGGAAACTGGACAGAAGCTTCCTAGCGGTCCATCGGAAAAACTCCCACCTACAGCTCAACGCCGGCGCTAATTTCTTTTATTCCTGAATTGCACTTTTTTAAGTTTTGACGTTGATGATTCTTGGATTTTATGCGTTTTGATTAAGAAAATGGAGTTGAAAACAGTGTAAATATAGTTGCGTTGTGTGTACATTCTGTGCTTATAATTCGAATGGATAGTCTATTTCATTTCTCTTACCCTCGTTCTGATTGCTAATTTTACCTGAATTAGTATCAGCACTATACCACTACCACTGCTTCTGGTTTTGCAGAACAGGGGAGCCTGCTGTCCCAAAGAGACGCATTGGCTGCCATCCCCCAAAACGACCTAGTTTTAGGGATCTCACGTGATCCTATAAAAAATATTTTAAGACTAATATAAGCGGTGAGTGCCAAACGGAGCTTTAAAAACACAATTAGAGTTCCCCTCAAAACCCTCAAAACTACTTTGTTTAGGGGATGGCAGCCATTGTTGTCCCTTGGGGACAGCAGGCTCCCCTGTTGCTTCTTTTGCAATGAGAATATGAGTATTCAAAGAATTGTTATTATGTAAGAATTTAATTTTTCTGCCCTCTAAGATTTTTTATTTCCATCTCCATCACCACCATCACATAATAATGGTGATAACTAGTGGAGTAAATTTTTAGGTAGTCGTTTAGACTTCCTGCTTAGCAAAAAATTGGTGACTTTGAAATTTTGGACAAGGTATTTGTGTAGTGGAAGAGACAAGTTGGCCAAAAAAGAACACATGGAAGAATCAAATAATTTAATTAGCAAAATTTTGTATATCTGAGAGGGTTATTCATAAACATTACCATACCATAATAAATAGCCAAGAAGCATGTTTATTGCAAAATTTATTATGCGCATATTCTCAGATATTTTCATAGTTCTATATTCACAATTCATTATAACCATAATCCAAAAATATACATTGACAATCCCAAATGAAAGAAAAATTAATAGGCTCTTAAACACCCCCGATTTCAAAGGGATTAATAGGGTCTAGAGTTTTTATTAGGGGTGTTCAAACTACTCATACTGGATTAAATGCGAGCAGGTCTCTAGTCTCTACTCAAAAGGATTGTTTGACCTACTTATCCTCCCAGTTATATATGATAAAACGAGAATAGTCGGAATGAGATTAGTCGGCAAAAAGCGGGGGGCTAGCTATTCTTCTTCCGAGGATAATGTAGTACTACTTAAAGACTATTCCCAAGTGCTCCCTAAGAGCATCATCGACCATACTTCATTAATTTCCTTCACTTTAGGCCTAGTTTCCCAAACAATTTTATCAATATAAAATCTGTTGAGATAACAAATCTTGATTTTATCAGAGTACACGTTGGAAAAAGTGAATTGCAATCCATTACAAAATACTTAGTCCGGTTTGAAAAATTAATATTACAGATCCAACATTAAAAATAAAAGGGCGGGTTCTATAGATTAAGGTTCAACTCTGGATTCCACGGCTCCTTCTGAACATGGTCTGCTGGAAAAACCTTGGCTCCAAAATAACCGTCTCCTTCGACACCAACAGTACCTGCTTGATCACAGTCTGACATAATACGTCCGAGTCGCAAAGCAACATCATAGTATTATACTATGATCACACGAAGTGTAACACCGTGAGCGATAAATCACTCCATAGCTAACTCTTACCCACCAACCCTTACATTACAATTAACCACAATTCATATATATTCAAAAATGAAGTGCAAAATTGAACAACACATATATGATTTATTTAACTAGCATTTAGCTTACATTTTCTTCTAAGTTCTCAACCTAAAGAACAACCTCTCAAGTAACTACTAAGGACTATGACTAATTCGTGATTAAACTCCCCCCTTGCTTGCCCTGGCCCCCCTTTGCTTGACCTGAATGGGAGCTCAGACGGAAGGCATAAATTATTTACTTAATTCAACCGTCAATCGCCTCATAAGGATGAATTTCCCAGGGACTGACTGTACCACTGGGCTACGAGTGATAACTGTCAACTCCTATAGGTATATAGCCGTGACTCGGTCTATAATACATCCACCTTTTTAATGCCTCAGAATTCAAATGAAGTAATCACAGATTGTCATATCCTAGGGTTTCGAAATCATAGCAGATTGTCAAACAATCCTCCAAAACAATCACTTGGTGGAACTGTCATTCAAAACAATCTCGGGATAACTCTCCATCAATCAATTCCAATTCATTTTTCCATTGACCTCATCGTCTATGTGATATCTCCGTACGAACACCAAACCCGGGATCCTGATCGTCCAATCTAACAATCCAACAATTTTCACAAATTTCATAATTTCAACATTTTCGTAATTCTAACACGAATTGACAAACTAAGAACACAACAATTGATGCATGTGATAAGGTAATACGTAATGTAATCATACTTAGCAAGTTCTAACATAATTAAGAAATTCCGACATACTGACTTCTATTTTACTAATAGTAATCTATTCATTTAGATCTACTATTTTACTAGCTTATATATATATATATATATATAACTTTGAAATTTCAATCAATAATTACTTACCATTATAATATAATTATTTATGAGCCACTCATATTCATTAACTAGAAATTTCACTCTACACAATGTGTTTAAATATATATATATATACAAATAACTTTGGAATTTCAATCAATAATTACTTACCATTATAATATAATTATTTATGAGCCACTCATATTCATTAACTAGAAATTTCACACTACACATTGTGTTTAATATATATATATTTGTTAATTTTAAACTTGTATTAAAACAATGGGTTGAATAATAGACTTTATTAACCTAGGGCTTTAATTGTAACAAAAAATGACTTGTTTTAATTATTTTGGGCCGAAACAAAATCTTAAATAAACTAGCGGGCTAATTAGATATGGGATATAGAATAGTTAGGCCAAAACATAACACATATTAACTAGGAGGGTTAAAGTGTAATTTTTATAAAAGTAATAAAATTCCCACCCGGTCACTGGTCTTGGCCGACCAACATGGGAAAAGAAGAAAAAAATATGTATAAAAAGAAGAAAAAGCCACTTTGGCCGATCAAAAGCAAAACAAGCCATTTTGTTTGGTTTCTTTTTTTTTACTTTTTCATAGAAAATGATTATATCTTGGCGTCTTGGGAGAGTTTCAATCTACTCTCTCAGATTAACTTTGGAAAAACCAAATCTAATCAGGCGATTGTGTTTTGTTGGTTCAATTACCTCAATTAAAAGGATTTTTCTTAATAAGTGAAGAAATGCAAACCAATAAACTTAGGAAATCAAAGAACAATAAAGAAACAAGACACTTCGATTGATGAATCAAAGATAAAACTTTATTGAAATTATGCCAACTTCAAATCTGAGTAATAGAATTTGAGCAATTGATTTATTCTGAAACAACCCAGAGATAGGGGTGATTGTCACAAGAACAATCGAGATAAATCCTAATCTAATTCTTAATCTACTTCGAACTGAGTTTGAAATCCTAAACTACTTTGCTAATGAACAAACCAAGCATCAGTTTTTTTTTATAGCTGTTTGTTGAAGATTTGTCTGGGGGCTTTTCACTCTTCAATTTCTTCTATTTATAAACGTTGCTTGTAATTTGAACTTCTCACTCCATGAATTTGAATTTGGATTGCTTCGAACTCTAACTTTTACTCTGGGAGTCGACAGTTATTCTTCCTCCACGTATGAATTTGAATTCTTTCTTCTTCCAGAAGCTTTAAATTTACACGTTTGTTTAAACCAACTCAAATGATAACATGTTAAGGGAATAACTGCCTTCCAGAAGTATTCCACGTGTTCTAACTGCCAATTGCCTTGTTTCGCAAGTTTATACGTGGAGCTTGTGTTGTTCGTGTTAATATTATGGAACCTTCGCCCGATCTATATTTTAACAATAGGCAGAATAGCTAATAATAGCTTCTTTCTTCGGTTTGAGAAATGATACAACAACGTATTTACTCAATTTTACCTTATTAATCCAGTGTATCTTCATTGATAGATAATTGCCAATGCTTGGCACTTTTGATTACGTGTCAATTAATTATTGGATTGGTTAATTTTATATGTAAACACGATCAAAACAAAACGAAGGCCACGGTTTTTGGCCGTGCAACCCTAGATTTCTTCTTCTTCTTTTTTTCTACTCCATAACACAAAAATTAATACCCACATGCTTAATATACTTAGGAGAAGTTAAGAAAAAGGTAATCTACTTAAACACAAGATTAGCAGACCCATTATTTTTCTCAAAAACACTGTTCCTCTTCTTCTTTTCTTGGTGCTAAAGCTCACCATTTCCGTTCAGAAGAAATAGTACTCACAATTCTACTTTAACTCTACATTAGCAAGTCACATACATAAAAATAGATATATTTAGGGAGGTAAAATTTAACTACCTCTCCTCAGAAGACAAAGTGGTGATTTACGGTTCAAATGGGAGAGTTGTGGGCTTGAACGCGTGATCGCCACGATGCTAATGACGGCTGTTTTCAGGCTGTTTTAGTGTGGAACATAATTGCTTTTTCGGACTAGATTTTGGGGTTATTTATAGAGCTGAAATGTAGTAGGGTTCGGGACGATTTTGGGTCGGTTACAGGCAGTTTTATAGTGGAAATGGAGGTCGGTTTTGCAACTGTTATTGAACTGGTTTCTATTTAAAGTGTGGGAGTGTATACTTGTTACCCAGAGCAAATCCAACTGTCTGTTTCTGACTTCTTCTGAAAAAAGTGAGAAAGTAGTTGTGTCCTTTAAGGAGGACTTGGGTTGGTAGGGTAATTGGAGGGGGTGAAGCCACGTATAAGAAGAAAAACGAAAGGGTAAGAGATGTTAACAAGCAAATGGGTGAGCTAGGCATAGTCCTAGTTCTTAGGTTATCATTAGGATTTTCCTAGCTAGGTTGTGTTGTCATGAGTTATGTGTATAGGTTGGGGTAGTTGGTTGGTGTACATACAAAAGAAACGTACACTAAATTTTACACCTGAGTACTTTGTTAAGTAGGCGTAATGTACACATAAGAGCCACTCATGCACTCACACATATAAACGCGTAAAAATTTGGAGAGAAGTTATAAAATACATAAATAAAAATGTATAACTATATGAAATGAAAATCTAAAATAGAATGTTATTAGAAAAGAAAATTTCGGACCATTACAATCTTGATAAAATCATTTGGAAAACTAGGCTTAATTCTTCAAAATGAATAATGCACTCCAACCATGCTTTAATTCCTTTCTTCAAAATGAATAATCATGTTTGATTCTCAATAGACAAAGAACCAAATGATAAAATTGAGGACATTTTTCAAATTCATTTTATATTTAAACTACATATAACTTATGACTTTATAATTTAACTTTTATAAAATTACCACCATTAGAAATGTATAAAATAAAAAAAAGGTTCAAAATGAGATAAATGTGGAATATCTTTGGACGTTATTATAAAAACCAGAAACTTAAATTTTGAAGGAAAAATTGAATTTTGGAAAGAAATGAATGAGAAATTTAAAAGTAGAGATGAAAATGAAAAACTATGGTTGGAGTGTATATGAATAGTGTTGTTATCTATATATGCCTTTTGAGTATATATTTTTATTCTTCAAAACGAACATTTGAATAAAAAATGTTTCCTGGATGGGGCAATTGTTAATAGATGTAAATTTTCAAAAAAAATAATTAACCCTTTAAAAAAATATAAAAAAAAATCATCCAAATTCAAACTTGTGGTCCACACACAAGTAGTCTTTTCTTGAAGTAAAAGCCAACAACAAACTTCAAATTCAAATCCAGATAAGAAAAAAAAAAAAAACCCTTCAAATTCAAACACCATAAGTAGTAGTACTACCTTGGGTTCCACAATCTTCGCTCTCATAGCCCCCAAAAACCCGCCACGGGCTCTCACCTCCTTTGTCATGGTCCACAATTTTCTCTCTCTCTCTCTCTCTCTCTCTAGATTCTAGAAACCCTCACCGTGGCGGCGTGACTAGCCCATTCTCCATGCCCTCCGCCAACCCCTAATCTCTCTCTACCTCCTCAACCATGCCGACCTTCACGAAAATCGCATGGGAAACCTTACTCGAACCCACCCTTCACAAAAACACCTCGAATACTCCTCCGAATTCCGTTATCAACACCGGTAGCAACGATTACGCCGAGAACCTGAACAAGAAGACAGCTCAAAAAGCTCCCAATCACGTATACATATCTCCTGCTCTGTACATAACTCCCGCTCCGGCCCCGATCCCGGCCTCTTCGTCCGATCCGGCTTCTCCCTCTCCTTACGTCGTGAACCACAAGCGGCGAGGGAGAGACGTCGCCGTTAGGGCTCGGGAGGATGAGAGTGAATCCAAATCGAATTCGGATTCGGGTTTGGATTTGAATTCTAGTGATGACGAGGTTGTTGTTGGAGAAGATAGACAAGTGATGTTTGGTGTTGGTGGTGAGGAGAGGAATGGTCCGAATGGAGGTTTTGATGGGGTTGTAGAGGATGATTTTTTTGATCAGCGTTGTGATGCGGTGAGTGTTGGGAGCTTGACGGACGTGGAGGAGTTTGGGAAGCAGGTGGCGGAGTGTCGGAGCGTCGTGTCTAATCAGGGGGAGTTCTTTGATGCCGATGAAGGTCGGTTTTTTTTTACCTGTCGATGTTGTTTTCTGTTCTTTGTTATGTTTTACTGGGCTATAGGGACAGGATTAGGTCTTTAATAACACAAAGCATATGCCTGTGGTTAGTTAATTGCTTATGTTTAGCCATCAGACCATTTATTTAGATGACCTATGTTACTTAAGGTGGATGTGTTGTAAGAGTAATGATAGAAGATAGAAATAGAAATGATGACACTTCTGAATTGCCTGGGTAGAACCAATTGAAGATAGAGGCTAGAAAATAGACAAGTGTTTTGGGAATACCAATAGATGCAAATTGAACACGGTTAGGGGGACAACTGGAAGACCTGAATTAGAATGGTGTGGTGTGGTAGAGGATATGTATGTGGTGAATTCGATCGAACATATAAGACTTGTGACATTGCGGGATGGTGAAAAGGATTTATGTAGTGTAATAATTGGCAGCAATAAAAGGCTTAGATCGGTTTTGTTTGGTATTGTGTTTGGCAAAACTTTTGAAAGTACCCTGAACAATCTAGATTGATATGTCTGCATCTTCAATTTTATTCTTTATGAGAACATTGAGAGTTCTGTTGCTAGTGCCTAATAAATGTGTCTTTAGCTTTGTATTCTGCATTTTTACATTACATGATTGCTGATGGGATGATTTATGATAAGCTTGTGAATAAGGCCACTTATTATAAATGTAATTTTGTCGTGTATGTTTATGTGGTAAGACTTGCAATGCCCAAATATGACCATAGGTCTTGGAACTTGCGTACTTTGAGTTGATAATTAACATACTCTAGTGAAGGCAGAAATGTTTGTGGAGAGGGTAGCTCACATCTCGACACCTAAACTCATGCGTAGCATATTGTCTTGCCTCTTGACACATACCTGGTGGTTTGGCTAAAAAGCAAAAATTAGTTTATTTGAATAAAGCCAAAATTAATCTAATAAACTGGTTTATTTTCGGCTTTATTAAAAAAAAAGTTTTGACCATAATTTTATACTTTTTGGATTCGTCTCGACGTGAGAAATCAATAAACCATGAAAACATAATGCAAAACTGACGAAAGTAAAAAAAAAATTGAATAAAGACAAAACGAAAAAACCAGTTTTTTGCTTTGTAGCCAAACCGCCTAGTCCATTCTCTCATGTTGATACCTCACTCTTCATTCAAATATTGTATGAACTGCCTAGACCGCATTTCTAGTCTTCTCTCCTCTACCTCTACTAAGTTGCTGCATTTTTTGTGGAGGGAGGAAGGAAGGATGGGAGGGAGAGAGAGGAGAGAGAATCTGTGAAGCATTGGCTACTTAGTCATATCTTATTACTCTTATGTTTATTATACATCTAATATTTCTATACATCTTTAAGATTGTAATCAAATTTAACTGAACTGGTTTTGCATGTTTAAGAATTGAACATGAGATCTCTTGTCCACTTGCACTATTCACGACACCTCAAAAAATTGTTTATATTTTCAAATGTATGATGTTATATATATCCAATGGATCTTTTTTGATAGTCCTCGATGAGTTATATTAAACGAAGTTTTCAAAGTTGTAAAAGCATTAGAGATTGAAAGATATAAGCAATTGAAAAATGGCACGCATGCATGTAATAGGACAAGAAATTCGGGACAGTGGGAGTATATATTTGTTTATATTTTTTTCACCCTCGCTTTGTTTCAGCCTCAGTTGGGGTATGCTCATTCCGTATCCCACTTTGTATTCAAACCGTTGAGTTTTTCCAGATACATTTGCTAGGAGACCATGATAAAAATTCAGCTCAATTGAACATTGGTAAACAAGCTCTTATCAATATCCAATATCCCATTAAGGTGATTTTTTGCGTAGTCTCCTACCATATGAATCCAAACAAAATGAATAGCATACCCTCGTGAGGCTGAACAAAATTGCTCTCTGGGGGTAGTGTGTGTAAAGATGTCTCTTATTGTTAATTTGTACATCAATCTAGTCCTTGTTTTATGAACACGGTGAAGTTTGGTATTTACAATTTTCTGAACAAGTTTGCATGCCTCGGTTTGGCCATGTTGATTTAGCACTTACTAGCTTTTCTGTTACTAATATTGCAGATTTCTCCTCTGATGGATCTACGTCAAATTTATCTTCTTCATATGGACCAAGAATCGAGTCTGAGCTGCGTGCGGCAAGGTGCAGTCTTCTTGAGGAGATAGAAAGGCGAAAGGCTGCAGAGCATGCTGTTGCTCAGATGTACAGTCAGTGGCAGAGGCTAGCCAGTCTTCTATCGCAAACGGCGCTTACATTTCCTACCCCCCCAGATGCCACTTGTATGCAGCTTGAGATTGATTGTCTAGAGCAGTGTTGCCAGGAACTAGAAGTCACTAGATTTGTGGCCGAAGCAATAGGAAGGGGTCAAGCACGTGCTGAAGCAGAAATCGCTGCAGAGTTAATCATTGAATCCAAAGACCAAGAAATCTCCCGATTGCGGGACAAACTGCAGTACTATGAGGCCGTTAACCATGAAATGTGCCAGAGGAATCAAGAAGTTATGGGTATGTGATCCTTATCCTTGGCTTTCTTTATTTGGCACTTTTGATAATTTGATGTCCTATTATCCAAGGCACTCTATGGAAGTTGGCCCATAGAAATATCTTGAAGGCTTGATATATTTATCCTCATCGTTTCTAATCCCGAATATTAGCTAACAATTTAACCGAGGTTTCAGTGATGAAATGGGGGTTAGTTACTTCTGATTGCATAATTCCCTGCTTGAATCGAGTGTTTTTAACTTCATGGTTCTTTTAGGGATTGCATCATTTAGCCACTTAACTCTATCATGAAAGCTTGAGTAGTTGTATGAGTCCTAATTATTTATGAGTGAAGGGGCCCCGAAATGTGTTTCTTTGATTATGTATTTCACACCATAACCATATCTTGTTTAGTTGTGCCTTGGGTAATAAGGAGGTACGTTGTGCCATTAAGATAAATAGGAGAAGTTAGTCAACTGAGAGAGGAGTCAGGAAATTGGCAGTGATTAGCATGCTGTCTGCTGACGACACCATTTAAATTTGGAGTTCTAATTTCAATGCTTAACTTGACAGGCTGCAGCTTTGTGATGAAAATAGGGGAAGGGTTTTGAGGACATGTCTGTCTTGGGGGAGAAATAGTCTATTGGCTCCACACTGGTCATTGTCTCAAGACTGACATTCACTTCACCTTCATAGAGATTCTTCTCCCACCCATTCTTGGGCGGAGCCGCGGAGAGATGATTTTTCGCGGCACCCTACCCCACCCATTCCTCTTTTCTTTTTCTTTTTTCTCTGTTTCCTGTTGATGTCCTTAGTTTGTTTTGGTACCATCTCTAACTTAGGGATGGCAATATCAACCGAATCGATGGGTACCCGAACTGAAACCGATGTTTTTCCCCAAACCATAAACCATAACCAAATGGGTACCCAGATTCAAGCAAAAATCACCTGTGCCAAGGTGCATGACTTGCTTAAGGCTCATTGCAAAGTCCTGATGTCACCTTGCTTAAGGCCAGTCTAGATGGCAAGAATCTTGAAGTGGGGATGGGAGTGTTATTCCAGGTCCCAAATAGGCCAACCCCGAGGAAAGATCCAATGCTCTTCACAGGAAAATGCTAGTGTGGGAATATTTTGTAATTATTCCTAGTGTAACATCTCCTTTATATTTTACCTTAGGGCTTTCTCTGTCTCCATGGAAAATATTTTTGTTAGTAATATTTTCTGAATGTTGGTTTTTAGTTGTTTAGAAAGTAGTAGTCTATCCATATTCTTGTTTCTTATTAATGTGAGTTTTATTACTTATTAGTAGTATTGTGTTCTTGGAAAGCTTTTCATGGGAATCTCTTGGACCTTTTTTATTCATTTATACGTAGAACATGCTAATAGGGGGATGATTTTTTTTTTTAATCTATGTAGAAGAGTGAGTTTGTGGAAACTTTTTCAAGATTGACTGCCAAGGAGCATAATAATTTTGAAATTTTATGGAAAGCACATCTATTAGGGTTGATACGGAGACGGTGACCCGACTCTTAGAAGTCCCAATAGGCCGGGTCACCTGCCCTTGTGCACCTATTGGGTGGATTAAAGTGAACTTGGACTTTTCAAGAAAGTCGAGGGAGTAAATTATAGTGCAGCTGTGGTTTTTTCACAGATGGGAGGGGTGTTATTATAGCCTATAATGGGTGGGTATTTTCAGCATCGGCAATTGCTGTTCAACAGAATTAAAAACGCTAAATTTGCACTCTTTGAAGCCCTAGACCGTCTATTCAAGAAACTTGTTATTGAGACTAACAACTTCAATATTGTCGAGACATTGCTTGGTTTGGTGGAATGCCTCATCCGGATGTGTCTTTTCATTCGTTTCCTTGTATTTTAATCTTTTTTTTGTTAAATTTCTAATATAACTAACAAAATATTTCGCTGATAAAAAATAAAAAAAAAATAACAAAAGATTTAAATCCAAGGAAATGAATGAAAAAATACTTGCCAGTAATTCTCCAAATGTGTGACCGGATGAGGCCTCGCAATGTCTTGACAATATGGAAGTTGTCCATCTCAATTACTAGTTTCTTGAATCCATGGTTTAGAGCTTCAAAAAGTGCAAACCTCAGCATTTCTGATTCTGTTGCATATTTATCATGGATGCCTCTAAATACCCTCCCATTAAAGGCTATAACAACGCCCCTATCATCTGTGAAAACGTCGCCACCTGCACTGTACTTCACTACTTTCTTGAAAGCACCTTCCAAATTCACTTTAATCCACCCTATAGGTGTACAATGAGATCTTACCTGGCCTGTTGGAGCTTCTAAGAGTCGGGTCACCGCCTCCGTATCAACCCTAATAGATGTTTTTCCTATAAAGTTGAAATCATTATGTTCCTGGGCAGTTAATCTTGAAAAAACTTCCATATACTCTTCTACAGGGAGAAAAAATTTCACTTTTTTATTACCTTGTTCTACATATAAAGGTAATATCCTTGCAAGAAAAATGAACCAAAAATTGGGATTCTCATGAAAAGCTTCGCAAGAACACAATACTATATTAATAAGAAACAAGAATACCTGTAGACTACTGCTGTCCAGATTAACTAAACACCAAAATTCAGTAAAAATTACGAATGAAAATATTTTCCGTGGAGACAAACAAAGGCCAAGGGTAAAATCTGAAAGGAACTTCAGATGTTTCCCTTGGAATAATTACAAAATATTGACACTAATTTTTTTTTTTTTTTGTGAAGAGCATTGGATCTTTCCATGAGGTTGGTCATATTATTAGCCAAAACAGCTTCCTTCACCATTTGGACTCCACATGTGAAATCTAGAACTTCTGCAATTGGGGTATCTAGATCTGCAATTTTAATGAGACGCACAATGACGTTGCAATGTTGCTCAAACAAAAACCTTTAACTTTGGGTTTTGGGTTAGCCAAGCCATATGAAGTGTGATCACTTGCACCATAGTATGAGCAGGTTCTTCTCTTGCACTTGTTTGGGTCTCAATTCTCCACTTGATTCTTATTTTCTTTAATGTCAAATTATGCAGAGGTTGCACGGAGGCAGCGACAAAGGAGAAAGAATCAGCGGAAGTGGATATGGGGTTGTATCGGACTGTCAGTGGCAATTGGAACTTCTGTAATTGCTTATTCATACCTTCCACATAAGCACCATGCCTTGCCAACTCCCGGTGACTCGTCTGATGCTTCTTACATCAGTCCGGCAGAATCAGCTTAAGCAGCACCAAGTAATCAGCAGTGAGTTCATTTTTCCCGCGTCATCGAGAGGGTCTTGTAGATCTTACTGATCAGAACGTGAAGCAGTGGCCTTGTCTGCTTCTTTCACAATTTTGTTACTGTTGCTTTCTTTTCTGAACTGATTACACGACGACCATTTTATGTTATCGAGGTTATCGTGTAATAATTGGGGAGGCAATTTGGTGTTGCCAGTTTTTTCCCCCTTCTCCTTTTTGGTGAATGAGAACTCCTTTGAAAGAACTCACGAAAGGCGAAAAAGGTCAACGTTCTAAACAAACAAATCATTTAAGAAACTGAAGCAAGACTCCTATAAGGGATTTGCCGAAAGCTTAGGAAAGAATTGAGAACTTCTAATACAAATAAGAACTCACAGTTTTTAGAGGATCTTTGAGTAATTATTCAGTGGTGCCCCGATTCTCTTCAACACGGATTCACAACTACCAGGAACTTAATTTTGTTTCTATCTCTCTCTACTGATTACCTCTAAAATTCTTCCGCAAAACCCAAACTGAACAAAGTTAAAGGTGAGTTTCGGTGGGTGACTTTGGTGAACTGCAAATCCTTGCAATATTCTATAACTCTATTTCTTGAAAGTTTGGACTAAAAATCAATTCCAAGTTCCAACTCATCCTCTATTTTTGCCTTCATTTGGGAGGGGGAGATTTGATACTCTAAATATGAAGTATGAAGAAATTATGGAGGATATCCTCCAATTCACGATCCACACATACCAAATAGTACTACTATTTTATTTATCAAATATGTATGCACATATTTACGCGTCATAAAATTAGTGGCATCAAAAGATAATTGTAGTACCTCAACTATAAAAATTGTGAAAGATTTTAATTTAAATTTTAAAAAGAAAGCATTGAGTGGTTGAGAAAAATAACGTATTGGGTTGGGTTGGAGTTTGGAATACACTATTTTTTTATTTACAAAAAAAGTAGTGTATTTCATTTGAGGTTGTTCTTAAATAAGTGTGATGTTGAAAAGTTAAGGGGTGAAAGTTGATATATTACTTATTTTGTCCTTAAAATTAAATTTCTTTTCGAAAAATTAGTACTGTGTAAAGTTTAATGATGATGTCTCCATCAAGGACAATAGTAAAAAGTGAATGTAAAGTTGGTGAAAAGTGTAATAATGATATTTTCTTAATAATAAATTAAGATTATGAAGCTACATATTTTTTAGAAATGAACGAAGTAATATTGATGTTTTTCCTCATAAAGATAAAAATGGAGTATGTGGTAGGTGAGTAATAATTAAGTGCTCCCGGAGCACTCACGTAATATTTCAAATCATTCCTACACCATATATTTGAGTAGGATTCACATGCTTAGTCATGAATCAGACAAGAATTTGTGGTACCGAAGTGTCTTGGAACACCACGTAGGTGTGTTCCAGAAAGTGGGGATAGTGCAGCTCATATCACAATCGTTTATCTTGGGAATCAATGGTCCAAATTTGTTAAAAATTAGTGAAATGTCACTAATTCTTTTGGGTCGCCGGAAGTGATTAGCGGAGATGGGGTGGTGGTCAATCTAGAGGGAAAAGTTGGTTTTTTTTATTTTTTTGTACAAAATTATAAATTTTAAAAATTAGTGACATGTCACTAATTTGTTTAGGTCAATGAAAGTGGTCAGCAGAGGTGGGGTGACGGTCAGCCTGGAAAGGAGTTTTTTTTTTGAATTTTTTGTACAAAATTATTTCTAAAAATTAGTGACATGTTACTATTTTTTTGTCTTTATCTTCCATTGCAAAAGTTTCTTGTCATTCCCTCTAAAAATGTCAAATATTTATTGTCTTTATGTTCAATTGTAAAAATTCTTTGTCCTTACTTTTAAAAATGTCAAATATTTTAAATTTTTAACTAAGTGGCCCAATAAAAAAAACCAAAAAATTATTTCTTTTTCTTTTTTGCCAAAGAGCCCACTGCGTTTGGTGAGTGTGGATACTGGATTTTACTTTTACTCCAACACCCTTCGTATAAAGCCGCGCGCAACCGCTGTCTCTTTCTAGATTGTTCTCTCCAATACTTTCAAAGCCTCTACTCAGAAATCAGAACTCACTGAGCGGCAAAACTGACTCACTCCCTACAACAATGGCCGCAGCCATACCCGTATCTCGCTCTCTCCTCCATCTCCTCTCTCGCTCCTCCTCCCCTCTCTCTCTCCTCCCCCGTCTCCTCCACCATTCTCCCTCCCACCCCCACGATTTTTTCTCAAATAAAACGGTTTTTTGTAACACCCTCTCGTATTCACTATTTTCACCGCCATCTTCTACTTCTGCTAGACCACTCTGCAGCACCCCCGAAAAATCCAATCCCACCAAACCAAACCCTAAACTCACCAACTTCTCCCTCTCCGATTCCGACTCAGACTCCGAGCCCGAACCCGAGCCCACAAAACGAGAAATCGACAAGAGCAAGTTGCCCCCGCCGTACGACCCATTTAACAAGAAACCCGCAATAGAAGAACTCGATGACCCGACAAACTTACAAGAAGTGTTCCACAAGATCCGAACAGAGGGTCTTTTCAACAATGCAGTCAAGATGTTCGACGGATTGTCTAAGGACGGGTTAACCCACGAGGCCTTGGAGCTTTTCAAGCAGATTAAGGATAAGGGTCACATGCCCGACGTGGTAGCGCACACGGCGGTGATCGAGGCGTACATCAATGCGGGTCAGGTGAAGGAGGGTTTGAAGGTTTACAAAAGAATGTTGGCTAGTGGGGTGATGCCAAATGCATATACGTATTCGGTGCTGGTGAAGGGGTTGGCGGGTTGTGTGGGGGATGGAAAGATGGTGGAGGAAGGGAGGAGGGTGGTGGTGGAGATGATGCGGAAGGGAGTGAGGGTGAATGCTGAGATGTACGTGGCAGTGGTGGAGGGGGTGGTGAGGGAAAGTGGGGAGGAGGAGGGGAGGAGGGCGGTGGAGGAGATGAAGAGGCGCGGGGATTTGCCGGAGGAGGAGGAGGTCAGGGAGGTTTTGAAGGGGAAGACGGGTCCGGTGGTGAGGAGTGTCATCATGAGCTTGCTCTTTGGCAAGTAGGGTTTTGATTCTTTTGCTATGAACTCTGATTTATGTTGATACTTCTGTTACACAAATGCTTGAGCGACCGCATTCAGAGTATCCTGCTTCGGGTACGATTTCATGTGTCTTGGTGGAATAAACCCGTCCTTATGAGCTCACAATTTTGTTGCATCTCTTTCTTGTTGAGAACATGTACGTGTGCTCACTTGATCTTGTTTCTGCAGTGCATTTTCCATGTTTGGTGAACATGATTTTGGGTTTTTAGACAGCATGGTTGGTTCACAGTGTCATGAGCTTGCCCTTTTGCGAGTAGGTTTTGCTTCTTGATTTTCTATGAGCGCACTACAGTAAGCGTTGCAAGCTCGTGTAACTGTTGTATTGATGGAGCTTTGCAAGTTGAGACCCGCTGGAATGGATTCGTACAATTTTGCGCGTTGAGATTGTTTCTTGTACCTGCATGATAATATGAATCATATGCCATGATGATCTTGCTAGTTCAGTACCTTTCTTCCCTTGCTGATCATACTTCTGTGGGAAACAGAGAATGGTTTGAAAGTTTCGGGTTTTGTCGACAAAACAGGTCATGCATTACCGAGGCTGCTGGACGTCCTATATTGATCTTCTTTAATCCTATTTTACTATGTTGTACTGCCGAGTTCGTTAAGGTTGTGTTTTGGTTAATTTAGGGATTATGGAGGGATGAAAGATCCAAGGGAATTGATTTTTTCGTCTTTATTGGTGTGAATGTACAATATTGCCCCTTGTGTGAAAAAGGAAATTTATTAAAGGGTTAAAAAGTAATAAAATAAAATAAAAAGGACAGGCATAAATGTGAACTATAAAACATAAGAAGAAATTGTAGTACACTCGATTATGTTCCTCACCAGTTGCCACACCACAAGGGGTTTGGGGTAAATTTCTATGGTTCTTATTGACATCTTGATTTTTCCCAACTGAAATATAAACGACTACTATATTCCACTATATTTTCGACACATCTTTCGACTTCCGTAAGAGAAGCCAAGTCTCAAAATGATTTTGACAAGAGAAGACTACCATTTTTTGCTTCATTAGTTAGGAAAAAGTCATTTCCAACACAGTTAATTTTTATGGCCAATTTAACGACATTCTGCCAATCCATAGGACATCTTCAACCAGATACAATCCAGACAAATTGCAATGAATTTCATCACTATAAAGTTATCATTCTCTTCGCCAAAGAGGCCGATGATTAAGGAAATGCATAAAACAACAGACTTACAGAAAAAAAAAGGCCAAGGCCTATCAAAGACGGATGATTAGTTTGCAATTAACAAAATAATTGGCCTATAAGGGTTGAGGGAGAGAGACAAGCTGCTTTTCCGTAACACTTCAGAGAAGCTTTTCTTCAACCTTGTGGACCTCTTGAATGCCTTTGTTTAAAACACAGTTTCGCATGCCAACGTCCAGCAGAAGTGCTGCAGCAATATCTCAGCTGAATCCAAGCGGCTACAGGAAAACTCCCGGTGACAAAATCAACTAATATTTCTTGCTAGGACAATCCGAAGCCCGGTGACCAGACCGCCCACAGTTGAAACATGCGCCGCCAAAGCTGTGGAGGGACAAGAAAAAGGAAATCTCCGATAGTAAGGTTACTGCAAATGTTGATTCTAACAACAATCATGCATTCCGGTATAATATTTTGAAGAAGGCCGAATGTGGCCCCTAAACATCCAAATCCAATTTACAATGTAAGATGACGGCTAGTGGCTTCCGTGTTACTTTAATTAACCATAGGATTCTCAAGAATTCTTTGGAACACCTAACATGGGATCACATTCACGCCAAAAATAGAGGAAGTGATGAGGGTTAGGGCCTCCTAGAGCACTTAAAAAGTATGTGTGGTCTCCCTGTCCAATGCACTACCAAATCACCATCTTCAGGCGACAATTGGATGTCTGGAAATAAGTAGAACATGAATCTAATTTATACGTCTCTGCACCATTATTGGGGGCAATTAAGATCGTAAGGAAATCACTGCAGGTTTTTACTTTTTGGTGGAACAAAATTGCCAAACTAGCCAGGAAATTATGTTAATTAAGGAAAACAAGAAAAGAAAGCTCATTATATCATCAAATTTATAAATCCATTTACCCTAACACTATTCTCACTACTGGAAAAGGTCCTGATATTAAATATGGAAAAAGATACTAATAATTGGAATCAATGCATTGAGAACTCCATTCTTTTAAATTCAACTCCTTCAAATGTTAATCACAGGAAAACTTAAGATAAAAACACAAGGGGAATTACCTGTCCCTATTTCCAGAGGATGATGACCGCCCAGACCGTCCACCACCTATTAGCCAATCACTTGCAAAGTCTCTTGGGCTGTCTCTTGGGCTACTAGACCAACTACTACTGCTTCTGTTACTCCGACCACCACGCCTATTACCAAACCTATCACCGTCACCACTAGAATCCCGATCCCAACTCCGTGAGTTACTGTAACCTCTTTGTCCCCTTGAACCTCCTCGGAAACCCCTATCCCTGTTAGAAAACTTTCCGTAGTAGTCACCTGGCGGCCCATCATCTTGCAAAGCGGGCAACTGCAAAACACATATATGAGCTCACACAATCTGAGTATCCATTTCATTGAACAACAAGAGCTATAATGAGACACAGTGGCCAAACTTAGACTGGACCTTAGTAATTCTGGAAATAGTGTTTCCAGGTGGTAACTGCTTATTCAGAAGTTCTTTTGTGATCTCCTCTGGAAGATCAAAAACTGCTCCTTGAACCTGCCATTACAAATGTACAGAACTGATCTATGTTTTATTTTTCAAATTTTGAACTGAAATCATAAGAGTGTGTGACACTCACACACCTTTTCATCTGCAATCAATTGTATTTTTCCAACTTCATCAGCGGCCGAAGAATACACATCTGCCAATAGTCCAGTTACGTTTCTAGCAGAAAAGAACCCTCTAGAATAACCAGGATCACGTGTCAGCTGCAACGTTACCCATCCCTGCAGTGAAAGTTTCTTGTCACATTAAATGAACACATATTTCTGAAGGTTGCACAAAGATAGTGGAGAAACATAAAGCTAGAAGAAGATACAAATGTAGGAGAAGATACGAATGTAGGACACTGAACACAAGCAAATTGTAGGACCACGAAAAAGACACTACAAACAAACAATGAGCCAAAAAATCCACAGTACAGGCACCTATTAACCTATAGGTAGGGTCCCATAATCGTAGCTTGGGTAATAGAAGGGAGGTAAAAGACCACAATCTTTTCTCTTTCTTGATAGTACAACAACAATAACATAACCCATTTAGTCCCCAATAATTGGGGGTATGGGACTTTCTTGGTAGTAGAAGTAAAATATATATATATATATATATATATATATATATATATATATATATATATATATATATATCATTATTGACAGATGAAATATTATCGAAGTTGTATGCAATACAGTTCAGGTCTTCAGACAGCTAAGGCAGGACCTCTCAACTGAAATGAATCAAAAAAGCCTACTACCAATTGATGGGGATCAATGTATTTCTCTATGTGACGCTATTCAAGGTCCTGTCCTCACCTAAACCTAGGGCAATAACATTCCAATGAAGATCCACATCATGCAAAAGTTCCGCCTCTGAATATCATATTCTCCATGAGAATGAATAGATTACAAAGAAACATGCAAGTCACTGAAATTGAATAAAACTAAATTTCGAAAACTTCCTAAAACCACAACTATCAGCATTATATAATCTCCGGTTCTACACTGTCTTTAAGGGACCAAATAAGTCAAATGATTATAACTAGCCAACTAGGGCTAGCTAGTGGGTCAATTAAACACCCAAGGAACCACCCAAGGTATGATACGGATGGATACGGATCCTAATCATGAATTTCGGTTGGGTCAGTTGCGGTATGTGCAGTTTGGGCAGACCGACCCAACCAAACCAGACAACACTTACGGACGGATGCAGATGGAGAAAATGATAAACTGCAGCAAGTGGATAGGTTCCAAAATTGAACAGCGGACAGCCCTAATTAAACTTTCTTCAATTATAGGCTCAAATATAGAGATCAAATATAGAATTTCTGATAGGAAATTAAGATGGTGTGATTTCCAATAAAATTTAGCAATTCATGGATTAAAAAATATGTTTCGCACTTCAACTGTGAACAAACACATCAAGAACCAGAGACTTCTTAGGACATGGATAACAGAAAATCAAAACCTCTTAGTTCAGGTTTTACCTGCTCATGAGAAATTAGAGATCGGGAGGATGGAGGTTGGGAAAAGCCACTCAGTTGTGCTATAGCGGCAGCAAGAGCATTTGTGCCTTGTTCGTCTATCAACTTCTGAGCAGTTGGGGTGAAGAACTCCACAGACTCGGGGTGAACTCCATTTAGGGTAGCAACCACTTGCTCAGCTGATGCTTCTAAAACCTCTTCCACTGAGGGTGGACTAATGAACTCAAAATGACATCCAACATCACGCTCAAGTGATTTGATTGTCCTCCTCTGGTTACTGGTGAACATTATAATAGCTGTGCCTTCTTTTCCTGCTCGTCCCGTCCGACCAGAGCGATGAACAAAAGTCTCCGAATCATTTGGCAATTCATAATGGATAACCTAGAGAATGGAAAGAGTCCTGGAGTTAACAATAAGCTGATATCGCATTCTTGACAAACTGCACCGAAGAAATAAGTCAATATGTGTGAATGCACTACTGAAATCGAACAACACTACAATCAGGTTTCAGAGGAATTAACAAACTTATCCAACCGAGCCACTCTTCAGCTAAAACATAAAATAAAACAAAAAGTCAAAAAGCAACAATTATGATTAAGAAGAATGATCTCCAAATGACTAATATCAAACTCATTTCAGTTCACAGTAAAGCCATATAACCATTATCGTTTAAAAAAAAAACAATATAACCATTATCTCACAACATTTCTCCATTTATTTTATTTTATTTTTTGTAACTGCAGAAAATTAAAAAAGTTCGAATGTCAAATACTCAAACTGCTGGCAAGGTTCTACACATTAAGCGAGAATGCATTTTGCAAGTACATAGGCAAAAATGATGTTTCATCAAATCATTGTGTTTTTCTGTAGGTACAAATTGCAGAACCCTATTCACATCACAAGTAAGACAAAATTTGATGACTTTCATTTTGTATTAAAATCTGACTGTATGGCTGCAAATTCGGGGCAAACTTGAATGGTTTGGAATGTACATAATAACATCATTTGACAACCACCTATGCTGATGAATGTGCAATTCCATCACTTGAATGGTTTGGAAGGTAAATACATGATTTGACAACAGCTATGCTGATGAACAGCAATGCTGTCACTTACCAAATCCACATTGGGAATATCAAGCCCACGAGCTGCTACATCAGTGGCAACAAGCACCGTGAATTTCCCTTTCCTAAAATTATTTAAAGTTCTCTCCCTCTGGTGCTGTGATATGTCACCATGCAGTGCCTCTGAAGTAATGCTACTTGTCAAAGCAAGAGAAACTTCATCTGCATCACGTTTTGTCTGCGTAAAAACAATTGTCTTCCCTCCCTTTGCATAGACCTGAAAGTCGAGATAATTTCAAAAGCTGCCAAAACTTCTTTTGCGTGGTTTAATAATTTTGAAATCAAAGCCCAAACCACTGTTTACTTTCTCTTAAACACTTATGGACAAAAGTTCAATACAAAAAAACTGCTGATTCATACCGTTACAAGATCACCAAGAATGGTACGCTTTGAAGTTGCAGTGGCAGGTAGGGCATACAGCTTGATCCCCTCTGCCAGCTTTTCCTCATTGTCACCAACCTATGGGACAAGGCAGAGTGAATAAGCTTCCCAAATAGTTTCCCAGAAGAATGACATTGACATAAACATGCAACACGTGTCACAGGACGACAAATAAAAAAGTCTACAACTTCAGAGGACCGTGAATGTGTTTCTGGGGAAGAAACTAAACTGGTTGGTTGGTATAATATATTCCTCCCAAAACTGAAACATTGAGAAAATTTCAGTTTCTGTATCCTCGGCATGCTGAAATACCAAGATGTCTTCCATGTGTCTAGGTTTAAGGCCTTTAGGCACCTGTACCCCGAGTGCCTAGCTTACACGTGAGAAAAGAGAAATTTATATGAAATGGAACTTAGGATGTCCATGAATGAATCGCCAGATGATAGACAACAGCAGGTCATACTTGGTCATTTTAATGTCAGAAGTTCAAGAACTTAAGTTCAAACAGAACATGCTTTTTTTCTATTCGGGTGTCCGACTAACTTCAAATATTTTTTTCCGAATAAGTACGATGAATTGCTTACACATGTAGCCCATCCAGGAAAAGAAACAAAGAGGAGGGAGGGGGCTTTTGAAACTTACCAAATCAATAGTCAAAGGATTGTCCAAATATTTTCTGGCTAGTTTCTTCACCCAAAAAGGCATAGTCGCGGAGAAAAGCATACTCTGCCTCTGTGCCGGAAGATTTTCTAAAATAATTTCTACATCTTCCTCGAAGCCAACCGCAAGCATTTGATCAGCTTCATCAAGCACTAAATACTCAACTTCCCCCAGTTTCAGGCTCTTACTTTTTATTAGATCCATGAGTCTACCGGGAGTTCCCACCACCACATCAACTCCACGGGAAAGGGCATTTTGCTGGGTACTATAAGAAACTCCTCCATAGACACAAACAGTTTTCAAATACGGAGCAGACTCTTTGAGTTCTTTTTCTACTTGGCTTGCTAATTCCCTAGTAGGTGCAAGAACCAACATTCTGGGAAGTCGTCCAAGCCTTCAATTAAACAAACAAATAATAGAAAAAAGGCTTTAGAAGTCCAAAAAGAGGAAGAATGAAAAACAGAACTATAAGGATTGAATGGATTTTATGATTACCTCTGAAAACTTCTTTCATCGTCACTAAGGCGTTTGAGTATCGGTATTCCAAAGGCCAATGTCTTCCCTGTCCCAGTCTTTGCACGAGCAATAAGATCTCGACCATCCAATGCAGGTCCAAGCACAGCTCTCTTACATAATGCAACGGGAAGGAAAGTAAAACAGAACTGTCAATTCCTATTTCCTTCTAATGCAGTCATTTTACAGAACAAATATAAGAACATTGATGTGTTTTTGCACGCATGAGAGAGAGAGAGAGAGAGAGAGAAAGAGAGAGACCCAACACAGTGAACTAAATGAAACTGCAAGGATAAAGTAGTCAAGCAACATACAATTTTTCTTTCTTAACTGCCAATAAGCAACATATAATTGCACCAACAGAACTCAGATTGTACAATTGCCTCCCAAAAATAGGAAAAACAGAACAATCACATAATGCCACATATCTATGTAAAGTATTGAAAGCGTAACCCAACCCTTCCACACTGCCCCACCCACAAACTCCCTCTGCGACTTGGATGGCTAGGTTAAAAGACCATCAGGTTCCACACACCGTAAAGTGTTTTGCTCAGGTGCTTTCCTCTTAAGGGATTTTTCGGCTTTTTTGGCTTTCACGGCTTTTCACACATTCTAATGCAAGTATCACATACATCAACTAAAAAGTCCAAAAAGCGCAAATAGCGAAACAACCTGACTTTTGTCTGTAGCTCAAAGACAAAAAAAGCTAAGAGAAACGGCACCTTACTCTTATGTTAGCAACCAACAATCTTGCTTTCCAATTGACAAAAGCGAGGTTTAAAGAAATTACCCTGCGCCCATGCGTGGAATAAATGCACAAATTTTACTTCTTAACCTACCAAGTACCAACAACTGAATTCACTACCTAAAAATCAAGTCTTGGGACCAATTTTACACGTATATGCTACGAACTACGTTTGAACCTTAAGGTTGGTTTGATTCGAAAGAAAATTATACTGGAAAGTGAAAACAAGAGAACTTGAGGTGAAAAGAAAATTTATTGCATACTGGGAAGCATCTCTTACAACATCTTCCACAACAACAAAAAATTTCCCTAAGTTTTTACGAGAAAAAATGAACACTATGTAACCATGCTTAGAAAAACACTATCCACTTACTAATGCTAAGAACCAGAAAAGTATCCTTTTTTTCCCTCTTTCTTGCAATTCCTACCATTTCAAACCGACCATAATCAAACGGATTCTTAGTCACATACTTCAGTAAGCCCTCCCGCTCCTGCTCTCAATCCTCACTCCCACAAATTTTAGTACGTGCGTTATATGACTTGGATTTTTTTTTTTTTTTTTTGATCCATATATGACTTGGGTTTAAAACACTAAAAAAAAGTATCCCAAAAAAAAAAAAAAAAACGTACTTGAATGGGGAAAAGCTGAGTAATCCCACGCCTCTCGAGAGCCTCAACAAGCCTCTGAGGAAGCCCCAAGTTCGAAATATCAAGTTCGTCATCACTCCCACGACCTCCAGGCGACGCCGTCCTCTCAATTCCAGACCCATACTCGTCTTCGTCCCCAACGTTCAAAGAGTCCTTCTCGAACAAACCCAGCCTCTTGAACGCCTCATCGCTCAACACCGAGTTATTCGGACTCGCAACAGCTGACGCAGTAAATTGAACGCCGCTGTTGCAGCCGGATAGGGGTTTCGGGCGGAAATGGGCGGCGGAGGATTTGAGGGCGGTGAAGGAGGAGAAGGGGAGGGAGAGGGTGGTGGAGACGGGTATGATGGAAGAGGAGCGAGCCATGGTGGTGGTGGTAGTGGCTCGGTGGTTGTGAGAGGAGTACAGAGAGAACAGTGGGGAAGGGATTTTTTTGAGGGGATAGGGTGAGAGAGAGAAGGGGTTGATGTATGGCGCTATAAACCTCCACCTCGACCTTGGAAGACAGTGGGGGGTTTTATGATAGAAGAATGATAGATACAACTCTCAACCACTCTCACTATACGCTCTCTGTCATGTGTGGTCAGGTCTATTGAGATTCACCGGATGAGTCCATTGCAGATGTGAGAGAAAATGTGATGAGGAGTATTTGAAAGAATGTGTATTTATCATTTTTGTTTAAGATACTTTTTAGATTTTTGGTGGGTAACGCCATGTTTGGATTGGGAATTTGGGGGGAGAGACAAATACTTAAATGGAATTCAAAATATACTAATTAATAAACTAACCCCTCACTTTTGCGACTCTAATTTATTGCATCACGTTTAAATCAACCTAATTGAGAGGTGTTCCGCTAAGGGTATCTATAAAATAAATTGGTTTTTTACTGTTTTTTATGTGATTTATTGTGAGAAAATGACTCGTCTCGATTTTTGAAATTTTTTTTTTTGTTAGTGTTAGTGGAAAACCCCATGAATATATGTAAGTGGTTGATCAATGTTTTCGTAACTTGCAAGATTGAAACAACCACATACACGTATTTAATTGAACTATTTTTTGGAGGGATCACGGAAATTTTATTTTTAAAATTCATGAACGATTTGAATTATTTGACCCACAAGTAAATCCCACAAACTGTTTGTAGGATATCATGTACACTCCATATTAATACCCTTATCATTCCTCTTAGGCTTGGTGAGTGATTGGTGCTAATTTTGGGTCCAAAAAACCTAGGGGTACACCCCTTTTGGCGCCGAAAATGCGTTTGCTTTGAAATGGTGAGACTTTGGTTCAAGCACTTCTAACCGTCCGATTGAGCTGATTTTTTGTGGGACCTCTCAGAAAAATGTTTTAAGAATAATGAACGGTTCGGATCACTCATTTGGGACCCAAAAGTGGGTCCCCGAAGGAGTGGGGTGCATTTTCAGTGCCAAAAGGGGTTGTACCTCTAGCAGCGTTCTTTTGGGTCTTAGATGTTTCCTCGCTCAAAACTAGTCTTTAGAAAACGATTCTAAACAACTGAGAATTCTTGAAATCTTAAGAATGGTGATACAGCCACACACTTTCAACCATATACAACCACACACCTTCTCACATGTGGTGGGGCCCACCGTGGATCCCACATGGGATGGGTTCCACCACATGTGAGAGGGTGTGTGGTTGAAAGTATGTAACTCTAGCATTTTTGAAATCTTAAAATGAATGCAAATTTTTTTTTTAAACTTTTTTTATAACCAAAAAGGATGGGGAAACGACTAACATTGTAAACTCCCTTGGGCATCACTATACAGGCTCTCGGCCCGTCTGTGGAATGTTCAGTTTAAGCCAAAGCTACTCTCTAAGAGAACAAGCCCTCATCACATACACCACTTTGGTACAAGATGGCAAATGACCTTCCACGGGAAGCGAGTTTTAACATCTGCGCCACATGCCACCACAATAAGCTAATGGGGAACGCAGGGCTCGAACACAAGGAGGGAATATATTCCATTCACTTCTACCATCATGGCAACCACCTTAGATTGAGGATTAGAGTAATGCGCCGAACCTCCACCCTATGTAAGAGTGTGTCATTAGATTGTCTTGTTTCATGCAAGAGGTTGTAACATGTGATCTTATTTACAACGACGCCCTTTGAGGTTGCTTAGTCCACCTTGTTTTTGGGTAATCCGGTTGATCCATTTATGCGTTGTTTGTAAGTTCTAAGAGCATCACTAGTGGTATACTCCAATATGAATACTCAAATATTGCCACATCACATTTTGAGTAGTCATTTAATAGGTTTGATAAGTTTGAATATCTACCTTTCTACAATGGTTCATTTGTGTCCATAATAATAATAATAATAATAATAATAATAATAATATGCACTCTATTTTAATCCATAAAATGGGCACAATTTTAAATTTGTACATATGTTTTTTATAATATTATTACCGTTTAAAAGATATTCACAGTACGTTTAAAATGAGATCAATCTTGAACATATTTTAGTAAAGATTAAAAACTGATAATTTCAATTTTTGGGAGAAAGTGAAAAAAAATTGAGTTTTGAATTAAGTATTTGAAAAATTGAGAAATAATGTTGTCACTTTTAATACAGTGTGGTCCCCAAAAATTTGTTATTGAGGTTTGGTTATTGAAAAAGATTGATAGTTTTAAATATCAAAATGTCAAAAGTTGAGTATTTATAACAAATGTTGTTAACTCTGAGTATTTATCCAAATACTATTGTGAACCTATTTTGTGTATCAAAATACTTATTTTTTAGTATTTTTGTGCTTGAGTATACCATTAGTGATGCTCTAAGATCCAAAAAACAACCTTTCATATATAATGCCTTGTTTTCAAATCTGTTTGCCAATATGTTTGACTACCTCTCTCTCTCTCTCTTCGATCGATTGTATTGTGTTTTCTCTCTCATGTTAGGGTTTCGACTCAATCGGACTGGCTCTCCTTTTCTCAAGCTAGGGTTTCGAATCAATCAGAGTGCTCTCACTCTCTCTCTCTCTCTCTCTCTCTCTCTCACTGGTTTTTAGATTATTTTTGTGGTCGTTCGTGGCTGTGGTTGGTATTTAATTTGAGTTTGTTTGAAGGAATGTATGCCCTGTCCATTTTATCTTTTGAAAAACCAAGCCTTAATTTGAGTTTGTTTGAAGGAATGTATGCCTTCATCTCACTTTCTCTTTGTGTTCTGTCTCTTTATATCTATACTAGCATCTGACACGTGCAATGCATGTGCTCCACATGATCTACATTAGGGGTGTACAAGAAAACCGAAAAAATCGTGAAACCGGACCGACCAAACCAAACCGGTCTATTTGGATTGGTTCTATGGTTTAATGGATTGGTTTTGGTTCTAAAAAAATGAAAACCAGATATCTTGGTTCGGTCCTTGGTTTCAAAATTTGGAACCGCGGTTTGAAACGAACCGGTCCGTTATACAATATAATATAATATATACACTCCTATATACCAACACATACTTGATAATTTTTTTAGTTTTAAAAAGTTTTAATGTTGCATCTATTATCTATATCAATAATGATATTTTAATAGTTACTTTAGTTTCTGATGGACTCATTAATCTATTTGTGCGTTGGTATAATGGTAGTAGTTTTACGAAGGATTTGCAAAAATTTTGTGGACAATTTTTTTTTTGGCAAATTTTGAATGCTAGCATGGTTTAGAACCGGAAACCGAACCAAACCGGACCAGTCTAATGGTTTGGTTTTATATGTGTAACAGTCTGGTTATGGTTCTTAATTCTTTGGAACCATTAGATATGGTTTGGTTCCTGGATTTCAACAAAACCGGTCCAAACCGGACCATGTACACCCCTAATCTACATATCTCAGTAGATATATTGTCATAAATTTTCAACATTTATGAACATTTGAAAGCCTAAAAAATGAGAGTTTATCAAAGGTTAGATGCAAAATTAAGGGACAAAGCAATTGATTGATATTAAACTACAAAACTCTATTAGAAAACTTTATTTTTATGTGTTCAAAATCAATAGCCTTGATCTGAACTTTCTTATAGTTGAACCTAATCATATGGCCATATTGAATCCATCAATGAATAATCTCTATCTTATAAGCAAAGAATTTTTAGATGAAAATATATAAAGATAAAGACTATTCTTTATGTTTTCATCCAAAATTCTTTATGCTTTCATTCCAATTTTTTTTTCCATCCCAAATATTGAAATCGGTCCACTATTTCTGGCTCATATATGCAACATTCATTTTAGTCATTAATCTCCTAATATACATTTATACATATAATAAAGGACAAAATTGAATTTATTTAAATTTCGGGATGAAAACATAACTAAAAAAAACACGGATGAGATTTTAATTTGAAGGTAATTGAAGAATAATTATTTAAGTGGCCTTAAGCTAAGTTTTTCAAAATTAGTAATGATTTTAGCAAATCAGTTCACCAGGTGCTAAAATCATGGTTGATTTTTGGTAAAGTTATGGTTGATTTTAGCACCTGGTAAACTTATTTGCTAAAATGCAATTTGGGTTGTTAAAATCTTCTGGAAAACTTACTTGTTAGGTGTGGATGCTATCTGATAATTCCTTTTGCACTAACTGTGGTGCACCCCCGACACCATCACGGGTCCCAACCGATCGATCCTAGCTGTTCATCGTTCTTAAAATCAAATTTTGAGTGAGTCTCGCGTGAGAATCGAGGCAATCGGATGTCTATATGAGCTCGATCCAAAATCACCCAATTTCAATCAAAATTTGAAATTTGATTTTGAGAATGATGAATGACTTGAATCGATCAATTGAGACTCACAATGGCATCCCAACGCCGTCGGTACGTGGTTAGTGCACCACGGTCGGTGTGGTTAGAAGGTCTAGATGCTATAAGCGTTAGATTTCACAATTTCCAATAATTTCATAATTACCTCTCATTTGCTGGCAAGTTGGTTCGTGCGCGCGATAATGCTCGTGATTGCTTTTCCTGTCTACACCAAAAAGTCCCAAATTATTCATCTCTCTCTTCTCTGCACTGAGCGAAAACCCCACGCTTTCGTTCTTGCACAATTCGTAATCGAATTTGCGCCTTATTGAGGCCACAAGATCTACCTCCATTATCAACAATCAAGATCACCTATCCAATCCGATTTCCGTCCCCCAATCTCATCGTTTAAAGGTAAGTGGTTCTTCTAATTCACTTTCTCCCTCATAGATCGTTGCAATCACTGCGAGATTTACCAAATCCATTCATATATCGTTGGTAGTGTAACCCTTTAGAACTTGTTTTCTCTTGATCTTGCAAAGTTTAGGATCGGATGATGCATCTGTTTGTATATACGTAGTAACTTTTACTAAATTTTCTGGGTTACTGACTATACTCATCTATAAGGGGTAGTTTTTACATAGTGCATCCCTGGAAGGTTTAGGCAACCCTTTTTACGTATCATTGGTAGTGTAATCCTTTTAGAACCTGTTCTCTTCTGTCTTGCAAAGTTAAAGATCAAATCATGTATCTGGTTGTTGATATTAACTATTTATAGGGGCTACGATTGACGTAATGCATCACTGGGAGATTTAGGAAATCCATTTTACGTATTATTGGTAGTGTAAACTTTTTTCTGACCTTTTCTCTTTTATTCTTTCAAAGTTTAGGATCAAATGATGTATCTGTTTTATTAGTAACTGTTAGTTTTTTTTTCTCTTATCTTCTTCTGGGTTACTGGCAATACCCATTTGTAGGGGCTAGGGTTTACATAACTCAATTTCATTGTTGGAAGATTTAAGAAACCCAATTTATGTATCATTGGTAGTGTAACCCTTCTAGGACCTGCTATCTGTTATTCTTGCAAGTTTAGGATCAAATGATGCATCTGTTTGGCTGTTTGCCAATATTAACTGTTAAGTTTTTCAGGTTACTGGCAATACCGATTTGTTGGGGCTAGGGTTCATATAATGCATCACTGGAAGATTCAGGAAACCCAATTTACACGTCATTGGTAGTGTAACCCATTCGAGGACCTCTTACAAAGTTTAGGATCAAACGATGCATCCGTTTGTAAATATTGGAGTAACTTTTAATTTTTCTGGGTTACTAGCAATAGCTATTTTTAGGGGCTAGGGTTTATGTACTCTTGGACCCAGTTCAATGTTGGAGTGCATAATTCAAAGCATCTATTTGTGTATTCAATGTTAATTTTTATGGGTCCTGGGCTCCTGGCAATAATTTTTTTTAGAGGTTAGGGGTTGGAGTTTGGACCCACTTCAAAATTGGAGTGCATAATTCAACATGCAGTAACAAGAAGAGCATTATTAGAGACTGACAGTGAGAACATTGTTTTTGGGGCTCAAATGCTTCATCCATATTGGGTTTTAGTCATTGACATGTGCATGTATTTTTACTGGTCATCAACTAATTTCTTGATTGTTTATTGTTTTTTTTCTTTCCCCAGTGGCATTATAAAAGGAACTCAATTCGCGTGGTGGATGATCTTCTAGTCTCGACACTGGGGAGCAAATGGCACCTTTATACTATATTCTAATTGCATTGCCTTGCACGGCTGGGGCAATGACTCTAGCGCTTCTCCACATTTACAGACACCTCTTGAATTATACAGAACCCACGTATCAGAGATACATTGTCCGCATCATATTTATGGTTCCTGTGAGTCTCTTACTATTCGGAGTAATCTTTATTGTTATCTGCAATTGCTTTTATAATATTTTCATGGCTTTGGTGCACTAGACTTTAAAGATTTTCATGCTTTCCTGGTCAAATTACACAGATTTACATTTTACCCCAAATTAGTTTGTACACCCGCAGACATTAGTGGGTAGGTAAGATTCCAAATCTAAAAGATTCAAAAGCTTATAGACGAGTAAATATGGTTATAGAAAGGAGAGGAGAGGAGGAGTGGTTCATGCTTAGGAGCATTAATTGTTCTAGTTGCTGCTAATGAGAATTTGCTTGTCTTGGAGTCTGGAGACCAAGGTCAGAGCCAGAAAAATTGTGTTGGCTGCGAAATTATAAAACTACAGGGGTAATACGCAAAACTGAAAACTTAGTGGGGGCATAATCAGAAATACCCCATAATTCCAGTGATCTCTGACCAATTTTTTGAGAATTCTGTTGCAGCCAATGACCCACTCAACCATCTTTCCCTCTGTCACTTTTGGAGCCCACTGTGATTTAATTTGGGTACATCATTTCACCTTTCATTATTAATATTATGTAGCTATATCATTCCACATTTGGTACTTCTCAATGATGCACTCTCCCTGTCCTGCATATGCCCTCAGTTGATCTATACACATCTGCCACAAGGCCAAGTTGGGGGTTCTTTACTCATGGATTCAACACTTTGAGACCAACCAAATGCACTTGTGGTATGTGACATGGTATGCTTTACCGCCTTTTGCTTCGCATTGAGCCTCTACCCTAGCACCCATTCCCCTCCACTTATCATAAGCATGAACTACGCTGATGCTCTGTCAACTCTGGCAACGTCTCTACACTAGAGCATATCCCTCTTGTGCCTCGCTGTTCCTTATTTTCTAACATCATGCTGATGCTCTTCTGCCACCCAGGGTACTTGGTAAGCCTGAGACGCCAACTCTTTATTCTTGTTGTGATCAGGTGAGCTCTACCTTGCGACTGAGATTGGGAATGTCTTGGTCATGTGACGGCTAGTGGTGCATGTTTGTCCGATATCTTGTCCCATCCTCTTTGTAGAAAATGTCAAACACATGGAGATGTCTTTAGATCATGGACTGAATTATGTGATATAATACCTGGATGTCATCACCACTGCCCTGCATCTTCTAAGATCTCTTGCTCCAGCATTACATGCTCCATGGGCGCTCATTCCTGATGAGCTTTTACTAATTATAACATCTCTCACTCCGTCTTCGCTGAAGTTCATTTTTTTTTTATGCCCCTAGAAAAGTCTAAAGGTTTTGAGTTTTTTAATCGTGCTTTTAGTTTGCCTCCAGTGATCTCCTTTGTCAAGGTTGCCTTCATTTCCATGTAGATTACTGTCATCCCTCCAACTCTAGAGTCTTGCCTGATGCTGGAGGCTTTTTACTCCTCCATGTTCTGTTCTTCCTGGAGGGCTTTTTCAGTATTCATTTTGTGTTCAATGGTTTGAACAAATAGACTTGAATAAAGTGAAGATGGCTACATATGGGCTGGCTGGTTTAGAAGCCTCATTCACTTGAGCTTGTGCCAGTTTTGTTTGGCTTGTTAATGAGCCACGCTTGATGAAAGCTGCTTTGTTATTTATTGACGGAGTAACTTTGTTTTGGCCAAGCTACTATCACTACCAACCAAGCTGATATAATGTTAGTGAATGTATGAGTTTGTTTGAAACTGTGCTTATGCCTTTTCAAGGTCCAAATTTTTCATGGGGTGAAGCTGCCAGAAGGAGTCCATACTAACTTGTGCATTTCGTGTTTTGTCAAAGAAGATTTCATATTTATACTTCAGCTTTGGACTTGCACTATTGATTCTTTGATTTCCGTGGATGTAGTATTTGACTTTCTTTCATTATTGCTGTTTTCTTATTTTGTCTTATTGCCTTCCTATTCATTCCCAGTTAGAACTTCTTGTGTCTTCTTTTATGTTTATATTGACATGGCCATAATAAGCCTTTTTTCTCTTTGACAGGTATATGCATTGATGTCTTTCTTTTCACTCGTCCTAAATGAGAGCTCAATTTATTTCAACTCAATTAGGGAAATGTAAGAGTACCTACTATTTTGAATATTAGATACTCTTTCTTCCATTAATCCCTGCTTCTTGTTGTTATTTTCATACTTGTATATCATCCTTATTATTCTTTCCTGTTTATGGTTTATTTCTTTTCTTGTCTGCTCCTTATTTAGTGGATCATTGAAAAGACGTGACCACAATGTCTAGATAATCACCCTTGCTTGTATGTGTGGATGGGTAAACGCGAAGGTGATGGACTTCTAAAAATAAATTTCTATACTTATGCAAACCATGACTCTTTTCAACTCTGTGGATATTAGAAGTAAGAGCAAGCTCAACAAACTCTCCTCTTGTCATTTTTAGCTGAAATGGCCAGGGATTCTTAGAAAAACCAGTCCCAACGGAATAGGTATGTTGCTCGGTGTTGTAATTTTGCTACATTAACCCGCCATAGGGGGTGAGAAACTGTAGCGAAGGTATCCTTTACACAATATGTCTTCTCTTTCCTCTGTCCAGTCAGCTTCTTATTCCTTTCTTCTCTGTTATTGTCAAATCCTGACATAGCTTCATGAATTGCACCATATGTGGTACTTATACCATTAATGGATGAGGCAGCTGATAGCCCAAAGCCCTAGATTGCTACATGGTTCTGATCTTATTGCCATGGATAGTTTCAGTCTTCTCCCTCTACTTTCTGTCACAAACCTTAGATTCATATACATACAATCAAAGTGTATATAACTTATTACACCTCCATCTCTACCCTAGATTTCACCATCTATGGGGTTTAATTCACCTCTAAGATCCTTCTCCCTATTTCTTCAAATTAGGAACTAGGGAAACCGAATTTCAGAAAGTGGGGATACCGTTTTCTCTCTCTAGGAATAAATTAATAATACTTTGTAGAATATAAAGAGTTATGGCTGATATTGTTGGAGAAAGGAGGAAAAAAGTGGCTCAACAAAAGGAATAATAGGAAAAAATAGCCAGTGAGATTGCTAGGAACTGTTGTGCTTAGTCTAAAATTATTCTGAGCAAAAAAAATATTCTAAAATTATGGCTGTTGGTTTCATGAATTTATAATCTTTTGCAGGAAACACCATTCATTGAAGGAAATTACTAAAGTAGGTCGATTGAAATGAGAATTGACCTGATTTTTTTTTGTTTTTATCTTATTGTTACAGTCTCAATTAGGTCAATAGAAATGAGAATTAACTGATTTTCTTGTTTTTATCTTATTATTACAGTCATTTTAGTTTTTCTTTGAAATGGTTATGGAATTTTATTTGGTCACAGCCAGCCAATTGCCAATTGGATGCTTAAGCATCCTATTTGTCTCAACTTGATCTCTACTATATTATGAGGCGAAATGAGGCAAGTTTCATTTCGTACTTTCTTTTGGCATTCTTGCCTCTACAAATGTATCGTCTGTTGTAAAATGATAGTGCACTATTCATTGGATTATGGTCTCCATCATGCACTCTTGGAGCTTGGAGCTGGAACTTAGCTTCTTGAACATATTGTTTTACGTACCATCTGCTTAACTGGAAGGACATCGATTGAATGGGTCTTGTCATGTACGGAGTATATATATGTCAAATAATACCTCTCTAGTCCGTCAGTTGTTTGACCGAATTAGTCTTTTTCTCCTTCTTTATTTTGAGTTCTAAGAGCATTATACTCCTTTTGTTAAATATGCTTATTTGCTGTCCACTTTCAGATATGAAGCGTGGGTCATTTATAATTTCCTTTCATTGTGCCTTGCATGGGTGGGTGGCCCAGGAGCTGTTGTGTTAAGTCTAAGTGGTCGGGTTCTGAAGCCAAACTGGTATCTGATGACGTGTTGCTTTTCTCCCGTTCCATTGGACGGGTTAGTAACTCCTTATTCAAGATGCTATCTACTTTGATCAGTGTAATGTGTGGTGACAACTTCAGGATCAAAGAGAGTTGAGCTTTTGAACAATTTTGATCAGAATGATATGTTTGCTATTCTTTTCTGTCGCTTCCTTATTTGCACCGCTTCCCCTCACTCCAGAGTTTGCATACTTCTAGTGAAGCTCTAGAAAGAATTGGGATAGTTGTACTCCTCATGGTTTTAAATGGCTAACAACCTGAAGTGACGGTGGTTATTGTGAAAGTGTATTATTGTGTACAAGATACACAATAATACACTTTCACAGATATATCTAGTACTGTAAAAGAAGTACGAGAATTATTTTGCCCAACTTCATTCAAGTGATCCAGTATTTGAAGATTTCGTTTCTCAGTTTGTGTTGATCAATCACCTTTCTGAAGCTGTTAAACTTGTGCAGGCGTTTTATACGGAGATGCAAACAAGGTTGTCTGCAGTTTGTGATACTCAAGCCCATTTTAGTGGCAGTCACATTGATCCTCTATGCAAAAGGGAAGTATCATGATGGGAATTTCAGTCCTGATCAGTCTTACCTCTACCTCACCATCATCTACACCTTATCGTACTCAATGGCACTCTATGCATTGGCCTTATTTTATGTAGCATGCAGAGATTTGCTTCAGCCATTCAATCCTGTTCCAAAGTTCATTATAATCAAGTCTGTTGTTTTCTTGACCTATTGGCAGGTAGGAATCTTGTTTTCTGACCTCTGAGTAGTGAGTTCTAATTTTGAAATGAGGTGCTTCTGTGAGTAATATTTGTTCCCCTTTCCTGGGACTTCAAATAGTTGAAGTTGCACTTCTGATACACATAAGTAACACACTAACACCTTGCGGAAGGCGGTAATTGTTAGTTTAAGTTATTGAAGAGTTTTTGGGAGTGGATATATGTATGACTGCTATAGGCATGAGATGTTGGGGTAGGGAAGGGAGGAGATGGGAAGTTGGAATGGTCTTCGTGTAAAATTACTTGATTGGCAATAATGTGAGGAGACTTGTAGTTTCTAAGGCTATTTTTGGTCATAGAAACAGAGACTAAATGGACCTACACTCTAACCTTATGAGCTGTTCTTTTACAAAATTTTAGAGGCCATTCCCGTGGATTATTGACTTACGCTACCCTCCTATTTGGTTTTAGTATTGGTAATCCCACTATTAATACACCATTTACTAAATTCTCGTGTAATGAATAGTATGTCCATATCAGGATCACACTGTATGTCTTATTTAAGTCATCGATTTAATAACAACACAATTGCGCCCTTCCAATATTAATATACAATTCCCATCCGTCTCATTGTTTATTTTAGTTTGTACAATACTCATCCATCTCATTGTTTATTATGGTTAGAGCCATTATCATCCGGAATACAGTTGAATACCAACAACTATCATCTAAGCATTTGAGCATTGTTGTTATGACACTTTCAGACTCTCACTTGTCTGCTTCGAGTTTATAGCATTTATCTAACATCTGGTACCTACCATCATGACCCCGTCCACTGGGGGTTGTCTTTATGTGAACGGGATTGATTGTGATTCCGTTTCCATCATATCTAGGGAGTCAACACGGTTCTCTCTTTGATTCTGACCCCCTGTTACATGACTTTCTAGAACCTGTTATGTCCAAACACCCAGTTGGTCCTTCGTTACTTATCAAAGAATAGTTATATGCGCATCACATTTATTCTATTGGTTTAAATGTAATAATTGACGGCAAACAATTAATATGCCATCAATTATGGCCCGGAGACCTGGTTATCAAAAAAATAATTGATGGCAAATAGTCCATCGTTAAACGGAAGGATAAGATTATAAAAGTATCACGTAGCTTTTGAAGAAATAAAAACGTCTGATTTGCTACATTTTGATAAAAAGAGATTCGTATGATTTGTAATTTAATATAGGATTTCATGAGAAAAGTTTTCTCGCCTTTGCCCTCTCTAGAAGTTGTTGGGTATGAGAGAGCAAGGAAGGTCAACTGACCTCTTATTTTAACCCCATATTATTACAATCTGGTTGTATATGGGTTGTGCCCTGTGGGAAAGGTATCTAATACATATGTATTTGTTGCCTATGAACAGCTGGTATTGATTTAGCTGTAACCTGTCTTCTCTGGAATATCTTCTAAATGCATCAACATAACCTCTTTGTTTTCTTTTTGGAAAATGGATATGTGTAAACAGATAACGGTTTGTGTATGGCTGCTCGTTGGTTGTGCAGCTTGTGCTTAAAAAGTAAAAACTCATTTCCATCTCCATACTTTTATGTTGGAGTACATTTGAGACATGTAGGGCTTCTTGACCAACGGCTCAATTCCCAGAATCCCTGTTTCTCACTAAGAGGTCAAGGGTTTGAATCTTGCCACACGCAATATACCGTAGGCTACTGCCTTTTAGTATATTGAGAAAATAATATTACTAGAATTTCTAATATCTTTGTCATTCATTACTTGATGAAGTAGCATTTGACAGAGCTCAATGGAGAAAAATGATTCATGTAGCCGACCCCAATTAATTGGGACATAAGGCTTGGTTTGGTTTGGTTTGGTTTCTCATTCATTACTTCTTATCTAGGGTGTGCTCATTTTTCTTGCTGCCAAGTCTGGATTCATAAAAAATGTAGATGAGGCTGCTGATTTCCAGAACTGCATCATATGCGTTGAGATGCTTATTGCAGCACTGGGCCATCTTTACGCTTTTCCATACAAAGAGTATGCTGGTGCCAATATTGGTGGCTCCCGCGGGTTTACGGCGAGCCTTGCACATGCTTTGAAATTAAATGACTTTTACCATGACACCGTACACCAGGTAAGTCATTCAACTTGTTCATTTTTCTGCTCTTGGGCTTCCAAGAGGACTATACCTCGTTTGCTACACCACCTGCGTTAGTGACCCTCTCTTTTTCTTGGCTTTTTTTGGGGGTAAAATCATGCAGTTTGCTCCAACTTACCATGATTATGTGCTCTACAACCATGGTGATGGTGGTGAGGAGGGACCAAGGAAGTATCGCTCACGTACCTTTGTTCCGAAAGGCCCAGAGATGGATGCTGTTAGAAAAAACAAACACATGCTTGGGAACAAGTTTGATGACTTACAACTCTCTAGTATCTCTTCTTCTGGTAGTAGTCCAAATTCTACCACAACCCTCAGCACTAAAAATCCGGAGGCAATGAACTCTTCCTTGCTCATGGATGCCTCAAATTCTCATTCTGTGCCCTATGACCTATCACTTATTGACATAGACATATCCAGTTATCCTTCAAATGTTCCTACAGCTAACCAACCTGTATTAAAGTGATACTCGACCGAAATGCGGAGTGTCTGACAAAAATCCAAAGAGGAGTCTCATTATACAATGTCCGGTTGAAGAAGCCTAAGTTTTCTGGTGGTTGGTAGTTGCTCAGTTTTGTTTAACTTGTGCGCAATTAAGCCCTTAGTTCTGTCTATCGCTGTAAGTTTGCTGACATTAGGGTCTGTACATGTAGGCACATATGCTTTCCGCCACTTTTTCTGTTGATGTTAATGCTCTGTTTGTCCAGTGTTACGCGCCTTTCTTCATTCTCTGTTGTAGATACATACTACTAAAAGTGTTCATCCATCTTCAAGAAATGCTTACATTTTGATAGCGACAGTAGGAAGATTGAGACTGTTTAATCTTAATAGTACTCTCATTTAATTCTATCGTGGAGAATGGAGAGAATTTTTTTTTTTTTTGACTCACACTATTGCTGAACTTTTTTTCGGTCTGCATTGCAATGTGTGTTAGAGAGCTTGAGGCTCGTGTGTAGACGAAAGAAATACGTTCTCTTAATTTGGTCCTATTTACTTGCTTATTGGGTGGTTTTTACTAGTTTCTTGTCTCTGTATCGGATGGAGTTTCTTTGTAAGTGCTGTTGAGCCTTTCATGAATTTCATTTCATTGTCGTTGGGAAAGAAGAAAATTTAATTTTATTTCTGAGGAGTCCCTACCACACACTTGATGTTCAAGGCAATTGGTATATCTGCAGCCTAACTTCTTCTTTCTGGTAACTGGACTTGGAAAAATGTAAACAAAACTTACATTGGAAGGTATTGAATGTGAATTCACAAAGGGGTTTGTTACACCTGTCATGATATCATCTTGTCCAATCATCTCATTATTAACTAATCTCTCTGATGGCTCTTTTCAAAGTCTTCCTACCTGTCTTACCACACTTGCCCTAGAAGTCATGCTTTACTGGACTGCTTCTACCGTAAGTCTCTCTAATTTGCTACAGTTGTCAAACCAAGTGGTTGACTTTTTTTGTCTACAATAATGATGTATGCCATTGTTATTTGTAAGCCAAGTTAAACTTGCTTCGCATTGACCGAGCTTACTCTCTTCCTTAGATAAGCTATACAATATAGATGCAGATGCGCTCAGAGTTATTACATTTGCGTAGGTTCCAGTTCCACATTCATCTTATGGGGTTCACCTGCATCGTGCGGCTCGAGACGCACATGTATTTGGATATGTGTCCATGGGATTGACCTAAAAGGAGTTGTGTGGAGAAGCTCAAATGAACTAGAGGAAATTAAGAGCAACCGTTATTGGACTTGGATCTGAATTAAGATTAAATTTGACTTGGGTGAAGTTGAACAAACAAGCATGTATTCAGCTAGGGTTGGCTCCCTTGATTCTCTACCAAAAAGATTGTGGCCATGTTCGGTTGGGAGCTTTGCTCCGGCTTTGTCAAGTTCTGTTTTGCGCTGATATCATTATTTTTCTCACTTTTCTCTCTATCTCTCTCCACTTATTATACCTGCTTACATCATCAAAACTAAACTAAACTCTCTCAAAATTACAAACCGAACAAGACCTGTATGTTTCTGACTTGAGAAAAGTAGTTCCCCTGTGGTGGCTACGGGTGGCTACGGCGCAGACCCCTTGTTCTTTTGTTCCCTTTAATCACGAGGTTAAGATGGCTTTTGTTTGTTTCCTTTAGTGACAAGGTTAAGATCTCTTTTGTTGCTTAAATAATGCTATTAACACAATATTTTCGTAGAAAAGCATACGCACCATGCTGGGTTGGCACAATTTAATGGCAGTTGAATAATCAGAATTGATTTTTTGCACTCTCCTTTTTACCATCCGCACTTTCCTTTTTAATTTTTATTCATGTGAATTTACTACCGAAAAGGTAATATTGTTATTCCACATGAATAAAAACGAAAAAAGGAGTACACAAATCACTACCCTTGAATAATATGACATCTTACAATAATCGAAGAGACAATACTGTGTCAACATATGCAAATTTTAGTGCTAAATTGTGTGTTTAGTAGACAGATAGAAAAGGAAACATGGATAATGTTTTGGTTGTATAAAGGTGAAAGGGCTCATATTGAAGCCAAAATCGGTTTCTCTCTTTTTCCCTTAACAAACAAAAACGCTGCCAAGTGATGCAAGGAGTTTTGTTTTATCTGAATTTTCTATTTTTTTTTAATGGGTAGGTTCGTTAAATGTGGGTGTGTGTTGTCAAAGAAAAGAACAACAAATTAGGGAGAATTATTGGTACGGGTTTATTAATGCTCCGTAGAACTGCATAAACCTGAAAACAAGATAAGTAAAAAAAAATTACAACGGTCGGGGCTCTTGCTATTCTCGTGGTCGGCAGGCCCTACCAACCCTCATCTACAACATTCATTTTGCGCATTAAATGCTCGAATTGTGTAAAACAATGGACGGTTTGGATATACTTTGGGGAGGTGCGATCTGAGTTGTTGATATGCGAAACAGACGGCCGGATATGGTCGGCACCCCCTGCCGACCCCGTTGGACGGCAAGATCCCCCAATTCCTTGATCTTTGTAGGTTTTTATTTTTATTTTGTATTCGGGCTAGTTTACGGGCACTTTAACTATTTTCCTTCCTGATCCGGTCAAAGACAGACTATCTATGCTGTGAACAGTAGATTCTCAATAAATTAATTTCTCATGGCTTAACTCAAACAATCCAAAACTCTGATCGATTGTGTGGGGAGTAAATTCACCGACTAACCGGACTAATCTTCGGGGCTTTTGTAGCACTTGTGTTGGCTGTTGATTTACTCAAGCCAGACCTTTCGTTGGGCTCTGCCAGAGTACTGAAACCCTGTTTTTCAAATCCCATCTTAATTAAAAAATGATCTATATAGTCTAGCTCCAGCTAGTGGGGTTTAAGCAATTACCGAAAAATAAAAAAAATAAAAAAAATCGAAGTCAAAGGCTACTGGCAGGCAGGTGACGTGGGCGGTTATTGGAGGATCCCAATTCACATGTCTTTACCATGAAAATAGGGTAAACCATTAAAGAAAATAAATAAATTCGAGACGGGAATAAACCTCATGATATTCCATGCCTCTGTGCTACTCTACATATTGATACGTGACATTTTAGATCTTTGTATTACTGCTTATCGATACGTGATACTCCAGATCTCTCCGTTACTACGTATTTGATATGTGATATTTCAAATCTTTGTTTTACTACATATTGATATGATGTTTAATTTTAAACGTATGAGCCCTACAAAAAATGTGTGGAGTGGAGAAACTTGGAGCCACTTAATGCACCCAGAGGGTGAATAATTTTACTCAAGAGAGATATAGGAGGTCCAAATGGGAGAAATCCATGATACGCGGAGAGCATGCTAATATTAGTTGATCACATATAGTACTGAATTTTCAGAAGACTGAATAATTTTTCGTCTCAAATAGATCCTATATACTGGTTTTGTCTACACAACATATTTTTTTTTAGTGAAATTATGAAAGAATGTATACTATAAATAGGTAAAAGTTATTTGTGGGTATGGTTTGCTACAAATTTAATAAAAATGTATTACCCATTTTCAAGAATTTATTTGTTATGAGTTTTTATAATGTTAGCGATGTATTATTCTGATTAGTTACGAGTGTATATACACGATACACAAAAACTATTGTAAATTATTTTAGCCACTAAGAAAAATGTTTGGTATTAATTTGAAATTTTCTTGACTTGTCACAAAGAAGTAAGTACGAACATAAAAAAGTTTCGCCTAGAGATATAAAATTCCATGGAATTGGCTGATTGGTCAGGCTTAAGACGTAGGGTTTATTCCATGCTAGACAAGTCTTCGATACCGCTTCGGTGCTACTGATACTTGAGAAACAAGAGTCGAAACTATTTAAAAATTAATTAAAATTTGCATAAGCTGACCCGAAAAACATGACTTTTAACTCATGCAAAAAAGTCACCTGACCATCCCATAGAAAACTAAAACCGCACAGGTGTATTCAGTTAGATAATTTAGTTTAATTTTAATAATATCATGAGATGTAATGAGTGAAAAAAAATAAAATAAAAAATAAAAATTAATTACATTAAAATTAAAACTAAATTAAAAAACGAACATGACCCACGTCACCTAGCCCCCACAATAGTTATCCCATCATCAATATCTACCCCCTTTCACAGAATTCCCAACCCCTCTCTCTCCCTCTCTCTCTCTCATACACGATACAACGACGGCGCAAACCCAACAAATTTCAGATATAAAAATCAAATAGAATTCCAAAACCCTCCAACTTCTTCATCTTCTTTTGCTCTCTCTCTCTCTCTCTCAGAGTTGACGGTGGCGATGAACCAAGTGGGTTTGGGCCCAGTATTCACTCGGAGCGAGATGGGTTACCCGTTTAACTACCATTACCCAAACACAGACATGGAGAAGAGGCAACTGTTTCTGAGGAGTTACCAGTTCAGCAGGAAGAAGAAGAACGTCGGGGAAAGGATTAAAGGGTCTTTCTTCCGGGTCAAAAGGGTTATCTGGGTCAGGCTCCGATCCGCAAGAAGGATCCGGAAGATGGTCTGGTCCAGGGTCAAACTTGCCATCCTCGGTTGTGCTAGGAGAAAGAGGTTTCTTCGCCTCCATAGCCAGCACAGCATAAGAAGCGGCAACAGTAGTTGGTCATCATCTTGCTTCTGGTAGATCAATTTCTCGTAGGTTTCTTTTTTTCTAATTTTTCTTACGGTGATTTGGATGTCAAATTCGAAGGTCGGCCCGGGCGCGACTGTAAGATTTTCTCCTTGTGAAAATGGCCTCTCTGCTTGCTTGCTTGCTGGGTAAGGCTGCGGACATCTAAATCTGTTTTAAAACTCAGAAATGTTAGTACCCGGAAATTTGGTACCCAAAAATAACCCAAACACGCACAATAAGTGTGTGAGCTCGACACACATGCACGGGGTATGTGGTGTTACCGTTTAAAACTTGCATTAGATAGGGTAGTTTTTTAATTTGTTCTTTATTTTATTTTATTTGGATGTTAAATTTAGTGCAACAGGTTACAGAGTATGGGGTGCGTAATATTGGGAAAAATTGTTAGCTAACATGTTTGGTACGGTTGTAAAAGATAGTCAGAAATCTATCTGAGTTTGAGATGATTCAGGGGGAGTTTCAGTGATTGTACAATATATGTAGATGTTTCTCTCCCTTTCTAGCTAGTTCTCAATCTTTTTGGTACATTAAAGGGATATGCCACCCTACACATTCGCCCCGAATCTGCGGGGCTGGGCCGGAGCTAAAGTCCCACAGCAATACTGTGCGCTACAGGCATAAAGAGTAATAGGGGCATATAAGAATAATATGTTTAGGCCCGACAAATTGCTATGGAGACTTGAACCTAAGTATCGAGCGAACAATATCCTAACTCGCCCCGTCTTCAGCTAACTCTTGTTGACATTTCATTAATTAGTGGAAGTATAGAAGCTTTTTAATTTTATTTTATTATTATTATTTTTTTTAAAAGGTTGTAGTTGAATTGATTTTATGGTGTGAAGAAGAAGGAGCCTAACTGGCATTTTAGACTTTATTCTTATTTCTAGTGCCACAACTCTATTGATATATTCCATAAAATACATCTACCAAAGGTCAAAGGATTTCGGGTCTGTTTTGGCTGCTCTTTGCTTTGTTTTGGTGGTCTTATGAAGCCTATTCTTCTTCAAGAGAGGACACACATTACTATGACGCGTATTCTAATTTGGTCTGATAAGTCCAGTAATGTCAATTTCCTACAAATAATCTTAATTTCCTGTCTTTGAAGTGGAAAGAATTTATTATTATTATTTTTCCCGGGTTTGAAAGTTTATGCATAATTTAGATCAACTACGTACAAATAACCTCCCGTTTTGCACTACAGACATTCCCGATGAATTTATATTAACTATAATGGTAACGCTCACCGGCAAATTCAGAAATTATAGTACTTGCGAGGGGCACACAAAATGAAGTCACCACAAAGTACACACACATATATATTTTTTGAAATGGCAATCTTGCACATCTTTCCAAGTTTACATGCCTCACTTTGCCAGGGAAAGCTGCTAAGGTTGAGGGCATGAGGAACACTGGACCCTTCTTTCTTGTGATGAGAAAAAAAAGAGAGAAATGAAATCCGTGCAATGCCTTGACCAAACAGACAGACGTACAGAACTTTGAATGAATGACACAACCAATTAGCAAGCTTGTAGAGTTGAAGGAAAAGCCCCCAATTCAAAACCAACCCCTGTATGCCTACATACACGCACATGTACGTATGCATACGAATACATTTGGATCATCCATTTTAAGAATCGACGGTTCGGATTTAAAAAAATTCTTCAATGTAATGGAAGACATGTACGGATGGTCAATATATACTGCCTGTAATATTGCGTACATCCAGTGTGCATACACATCGAATTTTTATTCAAAATCAAAACCACCAAAATTTTGAATTGGAAAAAGTGGCCATTCTGAGTGAGTAAAAGTCAATTGGGGGGAAACGTGAGCTGTGACTTTTCCTTTTTGCCATACATTCTGATGCAACTGTTGAAATTAAAGTCCTTGGTGTTGTTGTTGTTGTTGTACATGCATGATCTGTCATCTGTAACTTTCACTTTTTCACATACAGATGTAACTGTTGAATTTAGCGTTGGAGAGTAAATGGCGTGAATAAAAAGTTCTACATTTGCCTCATGTTTATCCAACTAGTTACAGGCCCTCGTGCCCAGCACGAGTGTTATGCCCGCTTCTGTACACTTGTCTTCAGTACCTTTAAACGATGAGCCTGGTCTGATACATTTCAGCGGCAAATGTGATAATTCACTTCAATCAAACTATAACCAATTTCCTTCTTAGCAATCACAATCTCTCCAACATGAACTGATATTTCAAAATCTCCAATTTCTCAAGAAAATTCTAAAGCTTGAACCTAGCTGCATGATTTTCTGGTTCGAGCTCCATCAAGATTTCGCTGCTCTATATCCCATAGTAGGAGACTTACAGTGACCAAGAAACCAAAAGGCACATGCAGTTGGCTGCTTATAACTTATTAGACAATACAAAGTCAACCATGTAAAAGTGACAAATGGGGGATGAACACATTTGATTGAGATACAAAGGAACCATGATTTCAACCCCCAACACTAATTTACAAAATACAAAGTTTTCCAGAATGATGTAGAAGTGGCAGCAGCAGTTGGGTATTCACTCAATATGTAGCTAGCTCTGTATAATTCCTCTTCTAGCTAAACACAAAAAATAAGCAAAAACAGAATCCGTCACTATAATCATTATAAGCAGCAAATCCCTACACACCATGCCCTAAGTCGCATAATTCACACCAGAAGTTCATCAATTTTGGTTGCATGGGGTACACGAACCTGGAGAGCGGACAGCCACTCCACCTGGCTCGCATTACTTATTCTTTGCATCAAGGGCTCGTCGATCCTACCAAGAAATCAGACTAAATCAAACCCAGGGCAATGATGAAACTGAAATAGACGCAAACAAAAGTGTACGCAAGGATGAGACAATATCCAAAATTAAAAGTGAAACACAAGACATGAATTAAACTAATGACAGCAGCAGCAGTAGCTAGCTTGTTTTCTAGTTAAGATCTATAGAGACAAGGATATCCAGTCGGCATGCTTCTTTGACAAACTTGTATCTATTGGCTAAAGTGCATCTAACCAGACAACACGTAAAATGATTCAGTAACTGTTTTTCCTGTACTTGGATTTTAAATTAAATAGTTGATCTAGTTACTGGATCTTTTTTTCATAGAGTTTTTTCCTCTAAGGTATTAAACCACGACCTTTTTTTTCATAGAGAAGCATCTAAGTTTCCCTAACTTCAACTAAGGAAAAGACGTTGAAATACAAATGATAAGTGAAGCACTTAACATTTCGACACTGTTAATGATCTTTCTAATAAGATTGTTGGGTTGTCAACATCTATCGACATAACTTTTCAAGTTCCATTATATTCTACAAGAACTAATAGCTTTTCAGAATGAAGCTATTGATTCATGGATACGAAGACAAAAAATGTTGAAATCTCAAACTCTGTTTTCAATAGATGCATTTTATATCATAAAAAATTATAAAATCATCTCATAATTCAGGGCTGGTTGCTTATCAAAACTTTTGGTCTTGTTTTCTTTTTTGCTTAAAAAAATATGAATATTTAGAAACCCCGTTTGCAGTTGGTATTGAACTTTGAGTCAATCTTATTTCTCATACTTAACTCAGCTTTAGGACTCTATCCAACATCTAGGCCTTTTCCCATAAACAAAAACATTTGTGTTTTGTCTTGTTGAAATCTAAAATTGGATACTACAGCAAGGCATGATTACTTGTATTCTTGGTAACGATTTTCTATCCAAATATCATTTTTCCAAGTCTTTTCATTTTGATTTATTCCCCTCTTAGATAAGGAACAATAGGGAAGGAAGAGAAAGTCATAGCTTCCTTTTTTCTCTTCATATCCACATGGTTCAAACAAATTCCTTACATTTCCAAGCATAAGCAAATCTAATTGAGGTGGATTGAAACCTATTAGTGAGTTACCTTTCTCGCCAATATAACCATGTTTATGGAATCCTTTTTTGGTGTAGCGTCTAACACTACAAACGGACTCTATTTTTGGGAGGAAAACCCTTCTCGCTGTTGAATACCAGCAAAGCGGCTGAAGCTCCGGAGGCCGTAAATCCTGAGAAGTTATCACAAACTCCAGTGATGGTTGTACCTCTTCCAAAGCAATAGAACTTGGAAAAATAACAAACTCAGAATCATAACATAGGGGATCAATAGCTCTTGCTAAAAAAAAAAACTAAGAACAAGAGTACAAATAGAAGATGGTCAAATTTTATTTCTTTCCCACCTGCACATGCACATTTGGTTGTGACCAGTGACTACAAGTGAATATAATTTTTTCTCAATCTATCAAACATGAGAACATTCAAAAGTTTCAATTTCTCCACTTCTCGTTTCTTACTGTTTGATCATCAACCATAGAAAAATATGGAAGAAAATGGACTAAAAAAGTAAAATACATAGTTAACCTTGTAAACATCTTCTAACTTTGAATTCGGTGCAAACTTATAATTACAGGTTAAAAAATGCCTCGAATTTTATTACATGTGGATTTTTTAAAAGAAGTTCGCACTGTGTGACTTAGAAATTCCTCTCTACATGCGATTCCTCGTCAAGCAAACACAACTCAACTGAAACCTGTTTGGTTTGTGTACTTTGCTTGCAAAGCAGTTCTTTGGATAATGGAATGCTAAAACATAACTAATCAAATGTGCTCCTAATGCATGCAAGTGATAACCCTGAAATACTCCCTCCATCCCAATTGACACTTTTTGTTGTCCCAAAAAAATTGTCCCACTTCAAAACTAAATGAGTAATTGTTAAGGAATTTCCTCTTATACCCTTGTATTTTGAAATTAAAAATAATAAAACAGTAAGAAAGTGTAATGATTGAAGGGTAAAATAGGAAAAACATGTTTTCAAAAGTGCAATGATTATGTCTCCTTATTAAATTGGAATCCCCAAAAGGGACCATAAAATTGGGACGGAGGGAGTATGATTTTGTATTAAAAACTGTGGGTACATACGATGTAAATTATGTAATCTGCATGCATAAACTAAGTCCTCCTAACTTGATAGCTAACGGGAAAGAAACAAATCGAGGTATCAAAATCGAAAAGGGGGTTTGTTTTGTTTTTCCCAATTAGAATCAAAATCAAGAGGAAATCTAGGGTTTCTTAAATTTTGGGTCTATGAAAGGCTAGATAGAGCGCAAGAGGGAGAGAGAGAGAGAGAGAGAAGCAACCTATGTCCAGTGTGGTGGTCGCGTCGCCTTCTTCTCTCTCTTTTATTCTGTTCAATACAATAATGGTGGGGCAAAATGGCAATTAAGGCAAATCGGGTGAACGGATGTTGAACCCGGGGAGGAGGCGGTGGTTCATCTTCTTCTTCTCTCTCTCTCATGAGGTGATGGAGGGCGATGGTTCGCCGCCTTCCCCTCTTCTTCCGAACCACTTTCACCGGGTGGTCCACATCGGTGGTGCGTGGCGTGATGGTGCAATTAAGCCCTCTCCTCTCTCTCTCTCTCGTGTAAAAATGAGAAGGGACACAGAGGGACATAATGGAAAAGATGGAAAGGGGTATTAGCAAACACCAAAAGACTCAATTGCCCTCCCTCAAAATGCCTAATTACATCCAATTCAATAGCAGAGATTTTCAATTGAAGGGTTAAATCGTCCAAATTGGACAAAATTTGCCCAACATGAAATTGGAAAACCCTCTCTTTCTTGCCCTTCGGGTTTGGATATCCTAAGCTTTCATCTTATTTATAAGTCCAAAAATATACTCCTTCTGTTCCAATTTATTGATCGGATTTCAATATACACGTCATTCACAAATGACAATGTTAGGATACATGAAATTTTTTTCCAAAAATGTCCAGAAAAGAGAAATGAATCGTCCAAATTCATTAGATTGTGAGTTTGAATTATTGACTTCTCATTACCGAACAACTCTGGGGAAATTTTTTATGTACCCTACTACTTCTTGCTACAATATTATTTATATCTTACAATTTCATACAGTCTCAACCATATTTGTAAATTATCTTTTACAACTAAATATAGGTAAATAACTTACAAGCCATTTTTTAAACCAAATATAAGTTTTAGCTGTATCTAGAAGTAATTATTCAACGTTCTCAGAGTATCACATGGTATTACTTACGTGGTACTCTCCATAAATAAATGGTCATGATCACATTACGTGACCTACTTCTTTTTCAACCAGCCAACAAAGGTGAATGATAACTCTTCTTATCGGATTATATGCCGCTACGTAAATGGTATTAATAATTAGTGAAACATGTTTGAATGAAGTGTTAATTGATTAACAGATATAGTCCTAAACTCTATTTCTTTACTCAAACTAAGCATTTTCCCCCTTTTATAAACCACAAGTAGACACCATCCAATCTAAATATGATGTAAAGGAGGATCACAATCAACACCGTACTTTCAATTCTGGGCACGGGTTAGAATAATTCTTTAAGTGAAATACATAGAGCTATCTATCTGAACAAATCAGGGACTGAAAACCAGAATACATCATTACAGTAAAGAAGTCATTATATCGATTTAGTTTTTTCCGGCAATGGTAGCTATATTCACAAAGCTTGAGATTAGACGCTCCGGTCCTCAAGTCGGAAACATACATACATACTAACAAAAAAACAAAGCTCATGAACCTAACCCTAGAAGTTCTCCATTACATTTAAATGCACCAAAAATAGCAGCCAACTTTCACTTGCATAGAATGCTAACTTTAGTAACTCCACACGCATAACCACGGTAAGACACATACATGTATTCATACTCTTTGATCTACATATATAATATACCATAAATTTTCTTTTCACTGAAAAAATGACAAAAAAATTCCTCAAATGGTTCTCATCACCAGCATAACTCTTCACTACTCCTTAAACATTCTATTTGGCAAACCCCAAAATATTTTAAGGAGATCTCTATCTTTCATTCATCTAATAACAACAACAGTAATTGCACTTTCTTTTCCTACGCTATACATTTATTTTATTGAAACGCAAGACACAAATGCATCTACAAAACGCATGCAAAAGCAAACAGAGAAGGAACAACATCCCACACAGAAATTTCATTCATCTAATAACGGTAACCGTGTTTTTTTTTTCGGGGGGGTTTCAACGAAATTATGGATTTTAAAAACTCTAAAATACGAATACCCATATGGCCTTAAAAGGCACTTAGCATAAACAAACAAATGGTGAATCATAAACAACAATACACAATATAAAGCATGCGGCACACGAACCTGAATTTGAGCACAGCTTCTTCTACCTTCTTCCCGTGCCTTGCTTTTGCATCAAAGGCTGATCGATCATACGAAAAATCTGAATATTAAAACTAATCCAATTGGCCCAGAATCATACAAAGGAAACGCGAAAATCGACCCAAAAACTGGATGGGAAAACCGGGTTTGATCTAATCCAGCCAAACCCTAACAATACCCCGAAAAAATCCACAAACTCAGATGAACGAAGGAGAGAGGGAAGATCGCATATTTACCCTTAGTTGAACGAAGGAGAGAGGGAGAACGTCGCAGATTCGCTGCACCTCTGTCTGAAGTCGACGAATTGTGCGACAATCTGATGCGGATGGGTTCCACTGGGTGGCCCTGGCTGTAGTAGTAGCCACTGATTTAGGGTTCGGAAATTGAATCGCCACTTTCACTTTCTCTCTATCGCCTGGAAGCGCTCTCTCTCTCTCTCTCTCTCTCTGTGTGTGTGTTTCTCGCGTAAAAAAATGAGAGGGACACTGAGGGAAATATGGGAAAAGTTTGGAAGGGGTATAAGCAAATGGAAAAAGATCATCGAGGACAACCAAATCAGCCGAAACTACGAAAATACCAACAGCGGGCAAAACAAATTGAAGGGTAAAATCGTCCAAATTGGCCAAAAATGACCAAACACTAAATTGGAAGACCCTCTCTATTATAGTCTTCGGATTTTGGATATGGGTGTTTGACCATGTTTATGTGATGGTTTCTTACCATCTTGGCAATGACAGTTTTGAAAATATTGGAAAATGCAAATTGAAAGATAACTAGTATATAATTATCGACACAATGAAAACCGTCAATTTATAAATCAAAATTTGAATTTTAATATATCTATCGATGATTGATCAAACTGAATTTTTGTATGGATATACTTATTTGCGGTCCTTGCAAAGATGAACAATATAAATTATAACAATAAACTCACGTAGGATCCACAATAGCGGTGGTGGGAAAGTGGACTTTTCCATTGGTGGTGTAAAGAAATTAATCTTTTAGGAAATTGGTAGCTGCATTATGCAAGATTTTAATTGCTGTTTTCTTTTTTGGGTCTTTTTTTTTTAGCTGTTTGCTGCTCAATTAAGAACTTGGGAAATGAAATGAGTGTTGCACCAGTAAAGATGAGTTTGGAATGAATTTGTACTATAAGGAATGTGGAATTATATGTAATTCATGGAAAAAAATAGGAACCGAACTGTGACTTATGTATTAGTTGGAATTGGATTGTAGGACTTTTAGTTCGGTCCTTCGGACATTGATTATATTTTCGTAGAGCTGTGACTCACAGTACGGTCCTCCTATTCCTCAATCGGGACCGTGCACAACCCTACGCTTAAGTACCGTTCAAGCCTAAAGTCGTGGATCCATCTTTTCTTCACCTTCAGTTGTCTAGCTCATTATTTAGCGCTTCAAAGAGCATCGCTACGTGGTGCTCCAATTACTCTAATGTACTTCGTTTATTTGCAGGATTCATAAGTTTATGGACCATACGTAAATGTATAGTTTTGAAGTGATTTGGAGCACCACGTGGCGGTGCTTTGAAACTATCGAATAATTACTCCCTCAAGTTATAAAAAAATAAATATAAATAACGTACCTTTTACTCTTGGATGCCCAAGGCAAGGGGTAACGTTATGTGGGTTGGACATGCTTTTCTTTGGGTTGATTGAGATGCACATTATGATCTGGCTTTTTTCATGACACGTATTTGATGTGGAGGTAATTGCATGAAGCTTCCAAGTCTGTTCAATTAAAGCTTAAGGGATAAGGAGTGAGGACTAAACTAAATGAGGTGTGAGGACTCATAATCTCGTATATATAAGAAGTTTCCTGTTAGAGCTTCCTTGCAAAAAAAAGTGTAGAAAAACAGTTGTGGGCCGTTGGATCCTATACCATTCACGCGATCCAACAACTCAGAACTGTTTTCCTGCACTTCTTTTTGTGAGGGAGCCCTCGTATATATTGCTCTTTTTTTTTGACTTTTTATTGTGGAATTTCTACAAATTAAAGACTATTTGAATTACCACGACGAGAGTTCGGGGTAAAAGTGTTTGGATGACATGTGCACCGCAAATTTCGGAGAAGAGATATTCATCACAATTCAAAGAACTCATCTTGTGGTGTTTTTTAATATACATTTGCGTATATTGGTGGCTAAAGTCAACCATGATTTTAGTGTTTAGTGAACTCATTTGTTAAAATCATAGTTGATTTTAACAATTGGGTTACTAAAATGTTTTGAAAAATTCAGCGTGGTCCGAGGATCCACAACGTACATGCATGTATGGACAAGATTTCAACGTTGATATATCCGTTAATGATATCAATACCGTATACAATATTACGATGAGTTTCGTGAGACGAGTCCATTTCTTAAGTACCAATTAATATGAAGTAGTTGACTTGTTATTTCACATTTAGTTGAAATATGTGACATAAGTATACCGTATCAAATATATTCTTTGACCCAAATTTGATCGAAATCAATAACTTAATCCTCGTTAGCATTTTTACTCTATAATACAATTAAATCCTTCTGCTATTTCTTCTCTAATTATCTATCCCAATATATACTGATACATGCATACAAATAAATAATCTGTAAAAATCATATAAAATCTTTTGTAGTATTCAACTTATAAGACCCTAATTTCTCAATTTATTAGGCTTTACAGCAAATTTAATTTATACCCTAATATAAATAAATAATTAATTATAGAGAAGTTAGGATTATACAAAGTAAGATTGAAGGGGTTAACCGGTTAAGCAAAATGATCAATTTCGAAGGTTTTAAAGTAAAATCATCAAAAAATCGGCGGGACCGGGACACTAAAGTACTCTTTTTCTTGCAATAAACCATGGGAACACTATTTGGGCGTACACCAAATACACATCGTGTTGTGTGGAGCCTATCTCAAAGTCCAATAAAAATGATTGAAATCGTTTAATTTATTTAGAATATTTATCTTAAGGGTTCCTGTAAAAAAATTAGCTCGATCAAATATTGATCAATTCTTTTATCAAAATAAATTTTTGAGTGGTGAAATTCTACAGAGCAGTCAAAACATATCCAGCTCACTATATTCCATAACTTGAATTTTGTTTTCCATGTGCAAAGTAGATACATAGACCCCTCAAATTGGTAACATAACCCACCTGCTCTGTAAGTACCAGTGTGTCCAGTGGAAGAAAGCAGAACTATATTCCTTATTACACCTTCCCTTTTTTATAACTCAAGTCTCTTGGTTAACTTATGAGCAGGGAGGGAGCGAGAAATTTCACTACGTAGGGGCGAATTTTTTTCCCAGTATATTTTGCAGGGGCGAGCCTATATAATTCATAGGAAAATTTCTTTTTTTCTATATAATTTTAGAGGATTTTTTTTTTCTTACAGAAGCGACTGCCCCTGTTGGCTCCTCTCCAGCTCCATCCATGCTTACGAGCATCTCAACTAATTCTGAAGGTCAAATCTGACCGCCCACAGGCGGAGAGTCCAAAGAAAACTTCACATAAGCTAACTCCAAGGCCTCGTTTGATTCGCGGACTAAAAAAAGTGAGATTAATAGTCCTGGGATTGATAGTCCTGGACTATTTATCCTGGGACTAATTTAATACTGAATCTCACATAATTCCCTGTTTGATTCATGCAGGATTAACATTGAGATATCTCATGTTTTGGCCAATCCCATGTTTGGTTCCCTAAACTACGTTTCGGGATTAAACAAGTGGCATTTTTGCAATTTGGTGGATTTCCCTTCCGCGTTCATTTTATCCGGGACTAAACAATCCCACCACCCCCCAGGTATTGTGTAATCCCATACGTATTGGATAAAACTTGTCCCGGGATTATTAATCCCATGCCATTTTTGCGGAACCAAACAAGGGATAACGCGGGATTGGACAAAAATAGTCCAATCCCACCTCCTAATACCCGAATCAAACGAGGCCCAAAGGAATTCATAACTGCTTTTTCATGTTGCTTGATTTCCTTCACTTGTTTAGTTGTTTATCCCTTCCCTCTCTGTGCAATCATTAGGTAATTTAAAGTGCTGTAAAATCTCAATCAAAAGACAAAGGAGAACTGTTAGATTCAATCCATATTAGTAAGATACCTTCTTGAAAGGAAGTAAAAGGGCCACCCAATGCATGAGACTTCGCTGTTTTAGCGTCTTGAGAAGTATTGAATATTTACAGCCTTAAACCGCAAGCAAAGAGACGAACGGGCCGCTTCCGCGACCCGAAGCCCATTTTTCTCTTAAAAAAAAGTGGATTGACACATATTAGTATTCTACTATGGTCTAATTTTAATTTGCTGGATGCTTTAATTAAACTATTCGTAGGGACTGTTTTCTTCACAATGGAATCAAATTTAGACCACTCATTATATCTAATTGAAATATTCTTAGGGACTGTTTTCTTCAAAATGGAATCAAATTTAGACCAATAATTATGTCCTTGACTGTCAAAATACGTAGAAGAAAACAACAGGACCAGTGCCTTCTAGCCCCGGGGTCTATAGTGACTTGCTCACTACGGGCGTGTAGTGAGTAATAACTGCCGTTCGTTCTGTTTTAAACGTATAGTCTGAATTTTAAATGAAACTCTGCCGGAGGAAAGTCTTCTCTTCGTACAGAAGAGTTTTATTTAAAATTTGGATTGTTCAAAATACTTTTTAACAGTCAGGATTTACTCACTACACACATGTAGTGAGTAAAGTCACTACACGCCGGATCCGTGTCTTCTTGCAGAGCAGAACTTTCTCTTTCACAAATCATTGCCTGTTTGTATTTTTTTTTCTTCTGTTTGCATTCCTAACATGCATATCAAATCATTGCACATGCCTTCAACATTCCCTGTCTGTTCATTTGCTACTCTAGCCGATGAGCATCTCTCTGCCAACTAACTAACTAAACTAACTTTGAATTAGGACCAAATATGATGCTAGCTAGCCATGTGTTAAGGGAATCCAAACACAAGAAAAAATTGTCTCTTTTCTGCACAATGATTTGATTGAAGTACTATAAGAAGCAGATCTCCTCCATGTGCTTCCTGCACTCTCACTTTCTACTTGCCCTCTATCTACAGACACTTAAAAATTATGGTGTATTTGCAAATGATTTTCCAAGATGTGTTTGGAGGCCGGTGGAGGTATCGCTACGAGAAGCTGACTAGCATGGGTCATGAGAAGGCTGCAGCTAGGCCTAGGAGGCGTCGGGCAATGAAAATGAATGGAAAGTTCAGAGGCATTAGGCTGTCGCGGTGGAGGAAGTTGAATTGGAAGGCATTTTCTATGTTTATATCGCCAAGAAGGATTGCTGAGATTTACGGCGAGATTATCAAGCGAATGAAGATGATGGATGATATATGCCCTGCGCTTGTCTTTTCGGGACAATGGGGGCTTCCAGTTCTCTCTCATTGAATTATTAAAATGTGGAAGACATGGAAATTTTGCTACCAGTGATGTTTGTTTCTGATAGCATGCAGTGTAATCTTTGTACTTTATATATAATGAAATGTGCTTGTTTTCATTAGCTAACTTGAACAAAACATACATGAAGTGTTAAGTCTTTGTTTGGATCTTGTTTTTTTGGGGGAAAAAGGAAGGGAAGGAGGAAATATAGGTGCTGGATCTGACTCAACATAGGATGTTCTTAATCCATTTCCTTTTTCTCCACAAACTGAAGAACCAAACGCAGCCTTATTAATGTCCTTTCCCTAGAAGATAACCTATAGTTAAAAAAAAAAAAAAAAACCAATAGCACCAGATTTTTCAACAGGGTTTTTCACTTTTTCTTGCCACTAGAGAATTTTATAGTTCTTCATGATTAATCACTGCTTTTAAAGGCTCTTAAAACAAGAAAAGAAGCTCTGTTTTGAATAAAATAAAGGGCAAACTTCACTTATGCCCATGTGGTTTAGCCCATGTGTAGTTACACCCCCTCTACTTCATTTTGTTTGCATCTGCAACCCCTATGATTTGTGGATTTGTGTAGATGAACCCAATCAATTGAAATAATAGTTGCACCGTTAATGAAATTACCTAAAGTTCAATATGTCCTCATCTTTTTCCTTAAATATAAACAATTCATTCCCTTTACATAAACTCTTTTTTTTATCGGAAGGATTTACCTATGAATGGGAGAATTTTTACCTGGACAAAGATTTCAGAATCCTCACCAAATGGACATTCTGAGTGAGTCAAGGCAGCTAACTCCGACAGAGATGAAACACAGGAGTGGTCTTATAAGGGAGTCTTGGAAATGTTCAAAGCTAGTGGAATGCCTTTGCAGTAAAAAATCAATACATAAACTTGGATCCGTAGTGTGCCTATTGTAGAGCTTGAGGACTCATACATATCAAAATTCAAGTCAATCAAAAAGTGAAAACCTCATGATCAGATATAATTTTCTATGAAGTAAGTTTAACCAGAACCCTACCACTGAGTTATTGATGTTTGATCAATATGGTGTTTTACAGAAATGCTGTACTTTTTGATTAATACAATATTAATGGCTCGCATTAAAATTTTAAACATATTGATTAAATTTTTTCGGTTAACATGGACGGAAACGAGTGTGGATTCTATTTTTAAAGAACCACAGGCCGGGGTTGTAACCGCACATGCGCTCATAGCCCAACCCACAGGGGTATAAGTGAAGTTTGCTCCAGGCTAAACCCATATTGAACATCAAGAACATCTACCTTTGCTTACCCAGTGGTAAATGGCCTGAATGAGAAATCTAAGTTGGTGGAATGATGTTTCCACTCTGTACCAAATGTTCTATTCTAATTAGCAAAAATGAACATAACCATATACAGCTTTAGGATGTGTTTGGATCTTGGATTAATTTGTGATATGATGTTTCTACTCTATCAAATGTTCTGTTCTCATTAGCGAAAATGAACATAAACATATACAGCCTTAGGAGAAAATACATTAAGGCTGCATTTGGTTCTTCCATCTGCCGGGAAAACAACAAAAGGAGAAAAGGAAAGGAAGGGGAAAGATGGGTATTTTTTTTTTAATTTTTATTTCTTTTATGGATTTGAGTCTATTTTCTCCTTTTTTTTCCCCTCCAGATGGAAGAACCAAATGCAGCCTTCGTGTATTTTCTCCTGCATGTGATGGAGAAACAGTACTGGGAAGAAAAAACTGATTTCACATAATTATACCACCAGATGTGGCGTTTAGAATGTTTTTCTTACTGGTAGAGGATTTCTAACCTTTATTTTTATTTTATTTATTTATTAATGACATCTTTTAGTAGCTCTTGAACCAAGAAAAGAACCTATTCCTCTACCTTATTGTTATCATTGTCCCGATAATTGCCAGAATCTCAATAGTCAGAAATCTAGGTTTGTGCCTTGGTGGTATGATGTTTCCAATGTGTACACTTCGATTATTGCTGCGTTTGGATCATGAATTTCTGAAGGATTCGGATCCTCTCCGGTACAAGTTTTGGACTTGACATGACAATTCAAATCTGCATCATACATGAGTATAATCAATGGTTTGGTTTGCTCATAAACTCTTACCGTAAGAGCTCTTGAACAAATCCAAATCATTAATTACAGTACATGAAACTATCAAGATTTGGGCTACCTTGTCCAGTCCAAAACGAGAGGATCCAATTCCATTTTTGGAGGAATCAATACAGTGAAAGCTCAAGAAAATAATGATTTGAAGAAAGAAAGAAGTACAATGGTCCTTCAATTCTGATGGAACATAAAGTGAAAGATGTGAAATCTTGGAGCTCATGACAATTAAATGTAGTCATTTGTGAGCTTCCAAACAACTATGGAAGGGGGTGGCAGAACAGAATCAAATTACATTAGATCTCAATGAAGGCAGAGGAGACTTGGCCTTCTGAAACAAGACGCCATGCTACATACACAGATCATTCACAGAAAATACCAAACTATGCACACACTTAGCTTTCTATTAAAACGGCCAAGCATATGCAACAACTTTGGGCGGCTAAGGTTGCGGAAGTCCAGCCACGCGACATCTGGGAGCGACGCCATTGATGGACACAAGGTAAGAGTCTTTAAAACAGATCAACCGGGGCATAAAAAGGTGTCCCAACTTGACCTTCGAACCGACCATCTTCTTGCTTCCTTTCTTGGCCACCCGGATATTGTTCGTGACCAGTGTCAGGTTCTCGTCACACGCCATCTCCGGCTCTTCTTCGATTGGCGCGAGCTTAGTCTTCAGTATCTCTTCTATGTCCTTCCTCGATTCGGTCCTCATGAAACTCTTCTTGCTAGTACAAGGCACCACCACTGTCCACCACATTTTCCGGTGTCCCCTCCTCATCTCAGCCCTACTGAAACCACAATTTCTCATAGAGTTATATGATCTTTTTGTGACACATTGCATAGATATGTATATGTATTTATATTGAAGATTCTGAGGTGGGTGTGGTTTGGTTTGTGCTAGGTTGTAAAGGTGAGATAGAGGGGGGGCAAGGGAGTAGAGATGGGATTCTAAAAGCCTTAGCTTTTTGTTTCTCCTTTACAGCATGGGTTTGATGATGATGATGAGATTTAGTTTAATGCATTCTTTCTTTATCTATCTACCCAACCTTTATTCTATTGTATTGGAGACATCGATTCATGGATAAGAATCATGAGAAGTAGTTAAGTGTACTATTCTTTTGAACGTTGCAGGTTTTCTTTGCTAGGGATTCTCTTCCCAGTTGGAACTAGGTAGTAATTAATTAACTTTTTTTTTAATTTTAGTTTTTGTTTTTTGTTCGTCTTTTTAAAATTTTTGTTAGATCCACGGTAATTGTAATTTTTTCCCTGTACTGGCCCGTAAATGGCCCTTTATTTATTTTGTTTTTTCATATCTTGACCATTGTCAACAATATGAAAATAATAAAAATTGATTAAAAATGCATAATCTTCTTTAGTTGATTAAAAATGTTTTTTTGTCGAATGGGGATTAAAAATTATTGGTAGTGGCAAAGGTCGGACCTTTGATTCCCAATAAGTGGAACGTGGCAATTTCATAAACTGGGCATTTTTTTAAATTTATTTTATGGGGTAGTTAATTAGCCATCCTATATAAATAAAATAGTTATGATTCCATCATAATGGTTTTGAATAGTTATGATCCCATCCTGACTTTTAAATAATACCCAAAAGACCCTTCAACAATATTTTGACCCTTTATATTTCATACAATAAATAAACCATTTTAGGGAACTTTTGTAGTCGTGATAAACATACTAAAAAATAATTCCCATTATCTTTGTTGCTTGCGTCCTTGGATTGTGTATCAATGTGATTACCCCAAGCGTAGGGTTCAGGTGATGCGCGGCATAGTAACCGGAAGTCCAAGTCGAGTCCACAGGGAGCTAATGTGCTGAGCGTGCAAATTGACTCGCGAGTGAGGGTTTTAGCCTTAAAGCGGCAAACTTGGCTTTTGTAGTTTGGGGGGTGGATTTCACTTAATTTCGTGAAAGACGCGTGATATTAAAAGACTAATTAAAAACAAAGCTAAGTCAAGGGTTTCACAACACTCATGCCTTAGGCCAATTCATTCTCCTTTAAAATAACCGGCTTGGGGCGTCGTTAAACGTCCCTGAACGGAAGATTTGGTACTTAAAACTCATTTAACTAGAAATGGTGTTTCTCAAAGATTACGATTCTTGTGCCATTTATACAAACATTTTGATTGACATAGCCTGAAGCATCACACGTACCAAGTGGTCGAGCCCTTGGCTACGCGTGATCAACGGGATTAATTAATCCAAATTTTGATACATAAAATTAATTCTAACTCTTTGATTAACATGCAAAGTTTGCAATATAGCGAGGAGAGTGAATCAATCCAAGTCACGGGGTGCTAATCACCCCATGACGAGCTTATGACGACTACTCGGTAATTACTAAATGAACCATGACTAATTTTATAAGAGAAATAAAGAACATAACAAATAACTTTCTAAACTGATTTTAAGGCAGATTGTAGGTCTACCTACAACATTAATACATGAGAAAATTACAAATAACTACTAAGAACAAGAGTTTTCTAAGGATATAGCTAGAAAATGAGAGATGAGATTTAACCGGTAAAAACGTAAATAAACTAGATTTTTATGAAGGTCTTAACAAGTACTACAACATTAATAAAGATGGTTTACCTTGAATCAAAGTGTAAAAGCTTGAAAATGTAGAGAGAAGGTAGAGAAATTAAGTGAGCATTAATGGAGGTAGAGAGAGAAGGTGAAAATTAAGTCTAACCCTAAAGTTCTGAGGTTGAAGACCTCATAAAGGCCCCAAAAGTCGTGCCAAGATATTACAAAAATGCCACAAGATATTTCCTGATCGGGCAAAAATTTGCAGAAAATTGAAGCTTCAACCGGTTGAGCAAAATGTGTCAACCGGTTGAGAAAAATGTGTCAACCGGTTGAAAATCTTTCTGTTCCGCTTCAACCGGTCGAGCAAAATGCTTCAACCGGTTGAAAGGGCAAAAATCTGAGATTTTTCTGCCTTGATCCCTTGACCTCCCGACTTGTAATCGTGACTTCTAGGCTTCCTGAGTCTTGTTCAATACTCCATTCAGTGACTCTCGGGACTTGGTGATATGTTATGTGGCCTAGGGTGCTCGAACATCCCTTGGTTCAACCATGACCCTAAGGCACATCCTATTCTCGCCTTTTACCTGAAACTTGCAAAAACACCCTCGCGCAAAAATCAAACGTAAAAAGGAATGTAATATGTGTGCTCGTGAACAAGAGAAGCGAGATAAACATCATTATTAACACTTTTGGGGGCTTATCATTTGTCAATTCAAAATGTTTTCCCTTATTTCGATCAGTTACAACCCAAGCCAATCCATCCCAAATCCCATCCTAACAAATCCCTTCTCATTCCCTGATTTCACGGCCCAAAAATCACCCATAACCCCTTCCATCATCCCATCCTCAGAGATTTCCAGAAACCCCACCATTCCAGTACCAGTGGTGGTGATGAGGCCATTGATCGAAAGTCCTGTCCGGCGGAAAACACAAAGTCGAAAGCGAGTTCATCATCGGCCATGGCTCGTAAGTTTATTTTCCAGAACTGCAATCGTCCATGTTTTTTTTTTATTATCATGATTTGATTCACTGGTTCTTTGTACAACTCCATGATAGATTTGTCAAATTTGTGAAGTTTTTTTAGGATATAACCTTTGTATTGCTCTTGCATCACCAAGTAACCAAAGTTATAACTTTGATCAGAAACCCTACGAAGAATAGAAACATGGATTATATGTTTTCCTTTTTCATGGATTATGTAATGGGTATAGAAATTTAGATAGGAGTACTAGGAATTGGGGGATGCAAGTTTACTGTTTGAATTAATACCCCACGATCCATCAAATATGATGAACTAATAAACCACCGTTGATAAGCCCCAAATGTTGTAGATATCCAGGGCTTATCTAGCTCATTTTGTTTACACACGCATGCGATTTCGCGCCTTATATGTTTGATATGTGCGTCATAGTGTTTTTGGCAAGTTACAGGTTAAACGCGCAGAATAAGCGCATTTTGAGGTCATGGAGAACCGTGCCACATTTATCGAGGGCCACGTGCCCCATGGCATGCTAACACTGGGCCCCACGAGCCATGAAACGACGATTCGGTTGAGGCCCAGGAATACGAAAAGTTGGTGTGTTGAAGTCGTGCTTCACGTTCACAAAAATCCCCGATGGGGTCCGGGCTTGAACATGCACTCACAAGACTGAGGTTCACCTTCCCCGAGGGCCCCACGATGTATTCAAATGCTTTGGAGGAAGTTCGGGAACACGGAAGGCCAAGGAAGTGACCAAAGACATCATCGGCCCACTAGTGGATCTATCCACTCTCAACAGTGGATCAATCCACTCAAGTCAAAAGTTCATCAGAGGATTCTGGATCGATCCACTCTCATTCTGGATCGATCCACTCAAGTAAAAAACATGGTCAGAGCATTCTGGATTGATCCACTCTCAATAGTGGATCAATCCACTCCACCCCATAGGTTCATCAGCAATAGTGGATCGATCCACTCTCATCCTGGATCGATCCACTCTCGTCCAAATGACCACCAGAGCATTCTGGATCGATCCACTCCCATAGTGGATCGATCCACATCAATCCGTGGAGCATTTTTCAAGCATTTCAAGCACTTTTTGTACTTTCTACTTATGGAAAGTTTCTATTAAAAGTATTATTAGGATATTTTGAGAGAGGGGGAATGTGTTTGTATATATCTCTCTCTCCCCACTCTCTCCCTCCTGAGTTTAATTTTTGCTCCTCCATTGGAGGATTTTTTAAGGTCTCTCTCTTTAGTTTTCTCAAGTAAGTTTTCATTTCTAGTTAATTTGTCAAGGTTTATTGTTGTAGCTACAATCATTCTCTCTATATAAATCTAGTTTATTTGTGTTTTTATTGGTTAAATCTTGTTCTTCATTTCCTAGCTAAATCCTTCTTAAACTCAAGTTTACCATGATTGTTTGTTAATTTTCCAAGTATTAAAGTGTTAGGCTAGCATAGGATCTTTGTTAAAAACCAAGTTTCAAAGTCATTAATCATGTTCTTTATTTCCTTTATTAAATTAGTTAGCCTAGTTAATTTAATGTGTGAGTAGTTTAATAGGTAGGGTCATGGGGTGATTAACTCCCCATGACCAAAGTTAGTCCATTTCCTCGCGCAATTTAAAAAAGGCTTTCAACTTTTGTCGAGCAATGAATCGAGATTCACTTTTACGAATCAAAATTAGGGTCTGTAAACCCCTTTGATCGCATGTCACCCGGGGCTTGACCACTTGGTACGTGCGATGCTTAGGGATAGGGCTACTCAAATGTTTGTCTAAATGGCACAAGAATCCTATTCTTTGTGGAACGCATTTTTCTAGGCGATGGTTTAGTTTCTAAACCATTTGCTCGGGTGCACCTAACGGTGGCTTGAGTAGGTTACCGAGCGTGAGGATTTGGTTAGCTTTGGTTGTGATCGTTATGAACCCCTAGGCTTTACCTTTGTTAATTTAGTCTTTTTATTATTCCGTCATTCACAGAAGTTAAGTGAATCCACCAACAAATCATAAAAAGCCAAGTTTGCGTTTTAAGGCTAAAAATTTCATTCATGAAGACAACTCTCACGCGGGTCGCGTTCGGTCCTGTGGATTACCCGGTCTTACCTAGGTTATTATGTTACCTCCGACCCTAGCCCTACGGGGGGCAAAACTTTCTACGACACAATCCCAAGGTCGAAAGCATTTTTTGCGTCGTTGCTTGGGGATCAAGCATTTACATAATCGTTCTTTGGGGGTCAAGCATTTTTGGCGCCGTTGCCGTGGATCAAGCATTTCTGGCTATACGTTGCCGAGGGTCAAGCAACCGTCGATAGACTTTTTAATTACTAACCCAATTTCATGGATTTTAGTAGGGAAAATTGGGCATTGTTGTTTTGTTATTATTTAAAATGGTTTATTAGTTCAAATATGATGAACTAAGTATTATTATTTGGGTAAATTACACTGGCGACATCCTGCGAGGGTTTAAACTTGTACATTGACCACCCTTACTTTATCTGAAATAGCACTAACCTCCCATGAGTTTTATATTTTAGTATCAAAAGCACCATGGCGGTATCGGCCAGGTTTGCCGATGGCGTCGGGGATCCCACTTGTGGATCCGGCGGTCGATCCGGCCGTCCGTTCATTCAAAATCCGAGATTACGAGTGGGTTACTGCGGGGAATCACCTCAATCGGGACGGATCCTAAGTGCTCGATCCAAAATTTTTGAACGAAATGGGGTGATTTTGGATCGAACACTTAGGATCGTCCGATTGAGGAGATTCCGCGTAGACCCACTCGGAATTCGATTTTGGAATGAACGGACGGCTCAGATCGACAGTTGCGGATCTACAAGGGGGTCCCCAGCGCCGTCGGTACCCGTCGATACTATTGAAGGGTGCTTTTGATACTAAAATATAAAACTCAGGGGAGATTAATGCTATTTCAGATAAAATAAGAGTGGTCCGTGTACAAGTCAGAAACCTCAGGGGAGGTCAATGTAATTTACCCTTATTATTTTGTTTTAAGGATCCACACACTGAAAAAGGTTATTTGCTACCATCATAGACTTTTATCCCACACGGAACCCATAATCCACTTGTATGGTGAAATAAAAAAACGTGGGCCATGGTTTATTTTCCATAATCTTCTTTGTTGCCTGGCAGAGTAGTGTTTTAACTTCGAACCAACATGAAAGGGACAGTTGATGCTTTGATTGAATATTTAAATATTCGGTCCGTGTTTGCTAATTTTTTTTGGAGTCCATGTCACTTTTTAATTGTTTAGATCATTTTTATGTGGATTTAAAAAAAATGTAATATATAGATCTCAATTAGTTACAATACATTATTCAATTTTTTTAAAATTAGTAAAAACATTATAAGTTGAAGGACATAAATAATTTTAAAATGGAATGGATCTCCAAAATGAACCAACAAACTTGGATTGTGGGAGTATTTGGGTTATTTCAAAGTTGACCTGGATACAAAGCTCAAGGTGCGGTCATTTTGGGCCTTAGATAATTTTAGAATTTTAGGGATTCCTCCAAGTTTAATACCCTTTAAAATAATGCGGAGCCAGAAACTCAATCCAATCCAAGAGGGACACTCATTAGCGAAAAGCTTATATATATATATATATATATATATATATATATATAGGATAAATTTCCAATAAGGGTCCCTTATTGAAGTTACCATGCGGACCTCACCTTTCCGAGCCAAATTTTGACGATTCGAACCGTTCAATGTTTCTAAAATGCATTTTTAAGGGCCTCCGTGAGGATTCGTCCAAAAAAAATACCCGTAAGGGCTTCATCCGATCAGTTTTGGTTAAAAACGCTATAAAAACATTGAACGGTTCGGATTGTCAAAATTTGGTCTGAAAACACAAAAAATGGCTAGGTCTGCATGGTAACTTCAATAAGAGACTCTTATTGGAAGCTTATCCTATATATATATATATATATATATATATATATATTTGTTTTTCCTATCAAGCACAATAATATTCTAACTTTTATATGCTTAAGAGATGTGTTTTCGTTCAAAATTGAAAAATAATCATTCACATGCAATGAACACATTAAGATTTATATTAGAACATAGATATGTGACACATTGCAATGAATTTGGAGGAAACTTTTGTCTCCACCAGTGGTGGAAATAAATTAAACTCTAATTTAAAGATATCAAAGTCATTAATGAAATGCATGGAAATTAAATTAAGAATCAAAGTTCTAAATCTCCAATGAGAGAGGAAAAAAAACGATATAGTCAATACATTTTCCATAAAATTGAGCAATCAAACGACTATAGATCATTGATCAAGTCTTAAAAATTTATTTTTGATATAGATGGTTTCCATGTACCTCGGCCTCTGATCTTTGACCTTTTCTTTCATGATATTTTCCTCCTTCCTTTAATATAGTATCTTATGGTTAGTTGAACCAAGTCTATTATTATTCTGGTGGTGTTTAGACACGGGGGGCCTGCCGTCCCTTGGGGTTGCTAACCTGCCAACTCCATCCAAATCGTTTGTTTCGCGCATCAATGGCTCGAATCGCATCAAACAATGGATGGTTTGGAGACATATATTTTTTCTTGTGCTGTAATTATTCAGGCTACATCGAGCTGCATGTTGGCGGCGTATGTGCCTCTACTGGGTTTTTCGTTTCACGTGATGGTGAGTTTGTCACCAACGCACATTGCACGACGGAGATTGTCAAATTTGGACCTTACCACACAGCTAGTAGGAAATTTCTTATGTCTGATGTCTTTTTATTATCAGCTGGTGTCAACATCCTTTGAATCTTAATGCCGAAATTCTGTCCATTTTTTTTTTTGGTAATTCGGAAATGCAATACAAAACTAAACAAGAGTCACAAGCTGCATCAGGGGTGCAGGGAAGTTAGTACAGTAGCAACAGAAACAAACAAAAGATAAACTAGCCAACATAGCAACAAAGAAAAGACTTGAGCAACTAGTCAAGGAATTGCCGGAGGTTTTGGCTATCTCTAATCATGAATTCCCGGATCTCCAACGAAGGAGTGTTTGAAACCATCAAGTCTTCCATCTGTTCTGCTCCCAACCGTGCGAGGAAATTCTATCCATTAACATAGGAGTTGACCTTGCTTTATGCAAGGTCACTGCCCTTGTTGGCCTGAAATTCCACATGCACATTCAAATTTTCAAATTCCCTTCCTGTGGTTGGTCAAACGTTGTCGCGTTGGAAACCCGTATGATTGTCCTCGATCTGGGATAATTTGAGAGGCCAGTTAGAAATATTCTTGTCTCCAAAAAACTGACTGGCTATTAAGTTTGTCAAGATGCTCCTTCAAGAGTATAAGACTGCAGGTTTTTTTTCTTTTTAGGAGGAATTTCCTTCCGAATTAATATTCAACAAATGATACTACCCGAAATAGTAATTAGGCATACATAAAAATTTGACTAATTTTGGGCTAAAGCTCGTAAAGCCACCGCTTTAAGCCTCCCAAATTTTGACTAATTTTGAGGGCCCCTAATTATATAGGTCGATATAGTAATTAGGCATACATAAAAATTAAAGTTAATTAGTCTTTTAAGAGCCCAATTTAAAAATAACGCCCAAGTGAAAGGGGCCCAAACATGATATAATTTGGTACTTATTTTGTTATTACAAGAAATTAAAGGGGTTGTAATTTTTAAAAAAGAAGCTAAAAGATCATCGCTACTGAGTAGTGATTTATTTTCAAGAATATCGTTGCCTACCAACTTCTTTCCTTCTTGCCCATCTACTTTCATTTTTTTTTTATCCTTGTTATAGTGCTCTTTTGTTTTTGATTTTCAAAAAAATCATATAACTCTCTTAACCCACTCACGGCCCACCAATCAATACTTTGTTGAATCGAAAAAAAACTATGTTGTAGAAACTTGATTATGCAAATTTAATCACTTATGGGTGCTTATGCTCTCAAGTGATTGTAGTAATGACTTTCCCATAAAAAAAATTAGGTATTTTTAATTATGCAAATTAGATTGAGGGCCCATTTAAAAAAGTTCGCTTTAAGCCTAATAAAACTCAAAGCCGGCCCTGTAGTGGGGAGAGGTTGGGTTTTGAACCCGGGTGAGCACAACACCCTTACCAACTAGGATAGGCCACCAGCTCAAGATTAATTGTAGGTTGTGTGTTTGTAAATGTTGATGGGATTTGAGGGGAAGAAATTGAACACTTCTACACTTGTCTATAGAGAGAGTTTCCATGTTTCAATCAGACAATCCTAAGTGCTCGATCCAAAATTTTTGAACGAAATGAGGTGATTACCGTGTAGACCCACTCGGAATTCGATTTTGGAATGAACAGATGGCTCGGATCGACCGTTGCGGATCTACAAGGGGGTCCCCAGCGCCGTCGGTACCCGTCGATATTATTGAAGGATGCTTTTGATACTAAAATATAAAACTCAGGGGAGGTTAATGCTATTTCAGATAAAGTAGGATAGTCAGTGTACAAGTCAGAAACCTCAGGGGAGGTCAGTGTAATTTACCCTTATTATTTTGTTTTAAGGGTCCACACACTGAAAAAGGTTATTTGCTACCATCATAGACTTTTATCCCACACGGAACCCATAATCTACTTGTTTGGTGAAATAAAAAAAAACACGTGGGCCATGATATTATTTTCCATAATCTTCTTTAGTTGCCTGGCAGAGTAGTGTTTTACTAACTTCAAACCAACGTGAAAGGGACAGTTGATGCTTTGATTGAATATTTAAATACTCGGTCCGTGTTTGCTAATTCTTTTTGGAGTCCGTATCACTTTTTAATTGTTTAGATCTTTTTTATGTGGATTAAAAAAAATGTAATATATAGATCTCAATTAGTTACAATATATTATTCAATTTTTTTAAAATTAGTAAAAACATTATAAGTTGAAGGACATAAATAATTTTAAAACGGAATGGATCTCCAAAATGAACCAACAAACATGGACCGTGGGAGTATTTGGGTTATTTCGAGTTGACCTGGATACAAAGCTCAAGGTGCGGCCATTTTAGGCCCTAGATAATTTTAGAATTTTAGGGATTCCTCCAAGTTTAATACCCTTTAAAATAATGCGGAGCCAAAAACTCAATCCAATCCAAGAGGGACACTCATTAGCGAAAAGCTTATATATATATATATTTTTTTTTTCCTATCAAGCACCATAATATTCTAACTTTTATATGCTTAAGAGATGTGTTTTCGTTCAAAATTGAAAAACAATCATTCACATGCAATGAACACATTAAGATTTATATTAGAACATAGATATGTGGCACAGTGCAATGAATTTGGAGGAAATTTTTGTCTCCACCAGTGGTGAAAATAAATTAAACTCTAATTTAAAGATATCAAAGTCATTAATGAAATGTATGGAAATTAAATTAAGAATCAAAGTTCTAAATCTCCAATGAGAGAGGAAAAAAAACGATTCAGTCAATACATTTTCCATAAAATTGAGCAATCAAACGACTATAGATCATTGATCAAGTCTTAAAAATTTATTTTTGATATAGATGGTTTCCATGTACCTCGGCCTCTGATCTTTGACCTTTTCTTTCATGATGTTTTCCTCCTTCCTTTAATATAGTATCTTATGGTTAGTTGAACCAAGTCTATTGTTATTCTGGTGGTGTTTAGACACGGGAGGCCTGCCGTCCCTTGGGGTTGCTAACCTGCCAACTCCATCCAAATCGTTCGTTTCGCGCATCAATGGCTCGAATCGCATCAAACAATGGATGGTTTGGAGACATATATTTTTTCTTGTGCTGTAATTATTCAGGCTACATCGAGCTGCATGTTGGCGGCATATGTGCCTCTACTGGGTTTTTCGTTTCACGTGATGGTGAGTTTGTCACCAACGCACATTGCACAACGGAGATTGTCAAATTTGGACCTTACCACACAACTAGTAGGAAATTTCTTATGTCTGATGTCTTTGAATCTTACATCAGCTGGTGTCAACATCCTTTGAATCTTAATGCCGAAATTCTGTCCATTAACACAGGAGTTGACCTTGCTTTATGCAAGGTCACTGCCCTTGTTGGCCTGAAATTCCACATGCACATTCAAAATTTCAAATTCCCTTCCTGTGGTTGGTCAAACGTTGTCACGTTGGAAACCCGTATGATTGTCCTCGATCTGGGATAATTTGAGAGGCCATTTAGAAATATTCTTGTCTCCAAAAAACTGACTGGCTATTAAGTTAATTTGTCAAGATGCTCCTTCAAGAGTATAAGACTGCAGGTTTTTTCTTTTTAGGAGGAATTTCCTTCCGAATTAATATTCAACAAATGATACTACCCTACATTCTAGTGGGGAGAGGTTGGGTTTTGAACCCGGGTGAGCACAACACCCTTACCAACTGGGATAGGCCACCAGCTCAAGATTAATTGTAGGTTGTGTGTTTGTAAATGTTGATGGGATTTGAGGGGAAGAAATTGAACACTTCTACACTTGTCTAAAGAGAGAGTTTCCATGTTTTTGTGAGAGGAAAGTGTTAGGCGCGTGATGTCGTAGATATAAGCGCCTAAGTAGGGCGAATTAGCGCGTTAGAGGCGCGATTTTATTCCATTTTCCACTTGATGCGGTGTGTCCTTTTGGTTTTCTTATTTTCGGTTGTTTTGTAGGGAATAGTTGGAAAAGAGCACATGAAATGGACATATGGCGGTCAGGCACGTAGGGAACCAATGGGGCCCAAGTGGGGACGGCCGGACCAGCTTGGATTGCATTTTAGAGGAGCTGGTATCGATACAGGGATTGTCCTGTATCGATACCCGTTGCATCATACACGAACAGAACGTATGGGTATCAATACAGGACTTCTCCTGTATCGATACCGAGGGTCTTATAATCAGCTTTTTGACTTTGTTACGGATTTTGACTTCGGGGAGAATTATAAATACCCCGTTTTTGGGGCTAAGTAGGGTTCCACGAAATTAACTTAGGTTTTGAGTGCTTTTGAGTTTTCGGCTACGGATTTTTGTTCTTTGTTCTTCCATTCAAGCTTCGTTTACAGTTTCGTTCTCCAGCACTGCAGTACTTGGATTGTTTCGCGCATTGGTAATTTAATTGAGTTTTTCTTCCTTTGCAATTCATAGTTTTCGTTATCGCTCTTATACTTTATTCAACAAGCATGCATAGTTCTAGGTTTTTATCGATTCTCGCAACTTTAATAACTATGAGTGAGTAGTCGCATCGAGTGCGGCTGCGGGGCGAAGGCGCTCGCGTCTACGCTAGTCGATATTCCACCTCGGGGCCGAATTAAATCATTTTTCGAGCAGTTTTGGAAACTGGGAACTTTCTAACGAACAAACCTAGGCATTACCAGAATTCGAATGTGCACGGAATCTGGTGACAGGCGGTGCGCATTCGTTAGGAAATTTTTCTCAAATTCTAAAATCAGTAAAATATTTCATTGTGGCCCGAGTAATTATTGGCTAGGCTAGATGTGGACGCTGGGTCCCCACAGCTGCGCTCTCTAAATCATTACACATTTAATTAATTAGATTAGTCTAGTTGTTAATTAATTAATCTCACCAATCAAAAGGGTGGCTACCTAAGAGCCGGTTCAAACTACACTCCGCACATCTAGGTTAAGCACTCCATCGTCTCTGTGGTTCGACTCCGGTACTTCCGGAATTATTGTGCTACACTGGTCGAGAGTCCTACGCTTGGGACGCGTCTTTATCTGTTTAATTTTTAGTCACCCGGTCGGTCAAGCAGAAAGATAAAAGTTTTTTCTGGAATTGGGGGAGAGGAATTGGAATTGTAGGTGTTTCATACTCAATGAACTTGTCATTTGAGTTTTTATTTAAATTTGAGGAAAGATGGAGATGCTTTCATGTACTGCGAAATTATTCAGTAGTCTTGGGCGCCAATCTTTTCACCGCACTTTTTGGTGGACTCAGTACTGAATGTATGGGTGTTACAAAAATATATGGTGAAGAAAGATGTTAAAGTAACTTTGTGAGTTGTGACTTACTGACCCTTATGGCCCGTTTGTCAAACAAATTAGATTTTGTAGGAAAAGAAAGGACTGCAGTGACGGAGCCAGAATTAAAAGTCATGGACTGAGTTATAACGGGAAAAATTCAACACCAAAAATCTTTCTATTCCTTACTTAACAAATAAGTTAAAAAAAAAAAAAACCAACAACTATCAACATCCTTGCTTTCCATAGTCAAAGAAAAAGCCAAAATAAAATTTTAAAATTTTTTCCATCAAAATAGAACAAAAGTAGCTTAACAATATATCAAAATGCAACATAAGTGTTCATAAATCTCGTAAATCATCCACTACAAGCTTGGGAAAACATCCATTAAGAGCTTTGGAGATGTCAGCCAACAATTTAAAAAAAAAAAAAGAGTGCGGGGTGGCCCGGGCCCCATCCCAGCTCTATTCTCCCTCCGCCCCTAGGAAGAAGGGTGGATAAGAGGTGAATATGTTACAAGGGAGGATTAGTTAAGAGGTGGATATGTTATAAGGGGGGGTAAGCTTATACTTTGTTTGAGTAGTAGCTGATATAAGTGGATAAAAGTACATGGATAAGAATTGATAATGTAAGAAATTACTTTTTTACCTTCATTAAATCGTTGTATTGTGAATGGAAAATGGTTTGAGGAATAATTTGGCCTTTTTACACACCTCGTTAAGCTAATCCTAGGGTTGAAGTGTTGTTAGTTAAGACCTTTGGAGGGGAATAAGTGATCTCTCTCCCCTATCCTCCCCCCAAACACCTTCTTGTTTGTCCTATTCCCTCTTTTATCCCTCAAACAAAAAGGCCCTTAAGTAACAAAGATCCCAATGAAGTAAGGAATGAGATCCTGTCCAATCCTTTAGACATCGTTGAGAATATTAGACATGTTAAATTCATGTTAATTAAATATTAATCACTATATTTTGAAACACATTTATCTAGAGAAAAATGAGTTTAGAAAAATATTTCAATACTAGACCAAAAATTATTTTCGAGAAATAAATATGTTTTGGAGAATATATCAAACGATAGCATTATTCATTACCTCGACTGTTTTGAACAACATCTAAAATATTAAAGGTCCTAATTAGGGATGGGCATGGGGACGGATCGGGGCCGGAGACTACTATCTTCACCCTCAATCTCCAAACCCCTTACTCATATCCATCCCATATCCAATCTCCAATGGGGATTTATTTTTATCCTCTATCCCCGCTTCAAATGTGGAACGGGAATCCCCATGAGGATTTCGGGGATCCAATCATTTTCCCTAGAGTAATAAGTAAATAGTTATAGAAGCCCAATTACAAATCATTTTTCCTAAAATTCAATCACTGTGCAACCCCTTGGAGTGTAAAACTTCATGTGTTTGTAGAATAACATAAAAAGAGCAGAAAAGTAGAAATTATGAAGAGTTCTTATGTATATTCATGACATTAATTAAAATAGACTAAATGCAACCTGGGTTGTCTAGTGGATAACATACATAATTGTTTCAAAAGAAAAACGACTACAAGTGTACAACTCATCGTTGATATGCCTAGGAAACAGAATATGATAGCAGCAAATGATAACTATTCAAAGAACAACACTAACTACCTTCAAGTAATCTCTGAACCAACAAAAACAATCCCAGATCACCCAAAGTTTTATACTTCACGAATAGACCCCTATATTTTGGAGATTTGGGGACGGGGGCGGAGTGGGGAACGGATTTGAGGCGGTGACATGCCTATCTCCACCCCCTATCCAATTCCCAAACATTTTTAAAAAAGAATTTCTATATCCTATATAATCTCATATCTCCATATTGATGATCTATTCAGATCAAAAATCAGATCAAATTCAGACGTGACGGACGAAATGACCAACTCTAGTCCTAATCAACGAAACAGACTCGGGAAGTGGCGGAATGTACTCACCCGAAAGGAGTCAAAGGACCACTCCCCTTCCATGAGGGAAAAAGTACAAAGAATGAATGGGTCCGGTAGCAGCACCTGTCAATCATATGCGATTTATTACTCCTCCCTCCTCAACCTCACAAATCACAATAGTCCCGCAACTCTGGCTAACATATCTGACTCACAAACCCAATTCAAGTTCAATCTCTCTCTCTCTCTCTACCTGCCGCAGAAGAGTTCAATTCAATTCACAACCAATCCCCACATACACCACACAAAACAACACATACCTCTGGTCCTACTCTATGATTTTCGATTTCTTACACTACAGGCATAAATACAATAAATACATATTATTTTGCCCATGTCTCAGCCTGCCAATAACCCATCAGATGACATTGACGATGATCGTCGGAAAATTAGAAAGGCTAAAAGGGTATCTCTGTTTCAATTCAGGAAAAAGAGGCGAAAGGGTGTTGCCGCCAATCCTCCTCCTCCTCCTCCTTTTAGAGCGGGGTGTTTTGGTAACATCGGTGGTGCTGGAGCTGGAGCTGGTGGAGGGTGTTTGTATTGCTGTTTGAAGCCAAACCCAAGAGTGGATTCTTCCCCTGTTGAGAACAAACCAAGCAGCGATCCTAATAGTCCTAATTTTACTTTCGAGTTGTTGAGAGCTTTGGTTGAAAAGAACGATTTTTATTCCAAAGAATGTAATCCTCATTTCAATGTACCCGAGACCGATGATAATTGAAGGAACACCTCATCAATTCAAAGGTCCCTTACTTTTTGGGAAAATTCTTTGATGGCTTTAGTGGGTTTTCCTTCATCTTTGGAATCCTGGATAAGGGTTCTCTTCACGTAGCTAGACTCGGCTAAGTTTCCACTGTAAGTTTCGGCTATGGTAATTTCGGTATTTTTGATATTTACGGTATTTTCAGCAGTATTTTGGGTATTCGTCACTCTCCTCACATTGATCAACTAGTATACTTTTGACTACCTATAGTTTTGACTACAGTGTGGTAAGACTGTATTTTTAGTTGAAACTTAGCACCAGTATCCGTTTTTTGGAAGATTAGTAACAGAGTATATTGATCATCTTGGCTTCTAGGGCATACAAGATTTTGTGCATTATGCAATCAATAAGAACAAAACACTTCAAGAAATATTGACTTGGTATTCCAGAATTTGCGGATTTTGAGATTACAGGGGTTGATTGACTTCAAGAAATGAATTTCTGTTTGCTGGAAGTATCTATGATTGCAGATTAGTGGAGTTTTAGTATTGTGGAACTTGAAGCCTCAAACTTTGATTGAACCATTCAACTGTTTTTGGAAAAATTTGTATTACTGGTTTTGCCTTCTTTTTTTGATTGTAAGTACAGGGAAACTAGTAATTATGTGATCTTTCAGCCGTTCCTATTTCATTCAACGTGTATAGTTCTGTTTTTGTCGTGCTACATTACCATTTTATGTGTTTTTTTGAAGTTATGGTTCGGAATCCAAAGGTTGAGCCCGTAGTTTTGTCCAATACTTAGCCCTTGATTATGTTCCCAGTGCAGCTATTTGGGCTCCTAAGCACTAAACCTTTGCTGTGGATTGTTAGCCAGTTTCTCTTATGACAGATTCTTAAAGGCATCTAATTTCTCATCGGATAATATGATATGCCATTCTTGCAACATGTTTGTACGATCATATTTATAAGGGTTGGTTGGTGGAATGAATGTCAAGTGCATGTGAGCTGAATTGTACTTGAATATCCATAAGTGAATGTGAGCTGAATTGTACTTGAATAATATGTCTGCAGATGGGTTTTTAAAAGGGTCACAATTCTTGGTGCCTGAGATTTAAATTGATTTACATAACTGACGGGTTTTTTTCGGTTGGATGAGATATGTAAGGTTTTCAACAAAATGTGTGTCGATTACACTCAGGTAAATTGGTCACATTGTGTATGTGACAGATTCATATTACTTTTAGAGAAGAAAGTAGTTGTTGTTCTGGCCACATTACCTTTGTTTTTCATGTCAATTTGTTCAGGACTTCACGTGCAGTATAGCTTCCTAAGATATGAAGTTTCGAACAAAGTATGTACGGTATGTTTTCGTCTTGGTATTACTGATACTGCATCTGGTAAACATGTTCTTTCTTCTCTGGGGCACATTCCTATGCTGCCTTTTGGTTTAATTGTTTTCTTTGCTAGTGATTGAAAATTACCGTACAGCAGGACCAATGTGTCCAACTTAAGACCTATAAGTAAATTAGATTTCTGATTCAAAAGCTTCCCAGGTGAGATTGTAAGTGCGAAAACAATTAGAGATATATGGCGCCTTGCTTCCCACCCCGAGAGAGAGAGAGAGAGAGAGAGAGAGAGAGAGAGAGAGAGAGAGAGAGAGAGAGAGAGAGAGAGAGAGAGAGAGATTGAAAACTTAATGTTTTCAATCATACGACTAAAATTCGATTACTGAAGTTGTTGGCGAAATAAAGCATCTTCCTCCGCTTTTTGCACCTTTTCATGCCCTTGCTTTTGTTAAAATTGTTAATGAGACCAAGACTTGCAGACTTCCATCGTTTTAGGGAACCTTGTTTACATTTAAAGTGTATAACTGAGAGAAAAAGTTTGATCTTAATAAACATGACTAGTTTATAATTGTTGCCAAAGAGATGGATGGTTTAGATTCACAAGCACATTGAAGCAGGCTTTCCTCTTACTTTGGTTCTTGAAACAAGTTATGTAGTGAGTTAGTATATCAAAGAAGATGATATTAACTTGAGGTGTATTTCATGGAAGATAATCAAGTTCGAAGGAAACTTTGGAAAGGATAATTAGGCAGTGAGTCCTGTAAAGAGTTGTTTATGATGAGGGCTGCAAGGCCTTGTAACTGATGAACCGTTTGTCAGTTTTTTAGTGTTTTCAAAACAAACTGGAAGCAAAGTAACCACAGCTTTTCAGCATTTAACTAGCCAGAAAGATTTAGGCTGTCCTATACGCATAGAGTGCCTTTCAGTTGCAGCGCATTTGTCTGTGATGCATGTGAAAAGCTTGTGCCTTCTAATGCTCTAGCATGGGCTCGGTACGGATGTTGAGTGCAGGTACATGACTAAGAGTCGTGTAATTTTTATTTCAAGGATATGGAGACACAGTGAAGTATTTAATGTCCTTACTTCATAATCTGTAAGGCCCGGTTTGTTTTGGTATGTATTGTAGGAGTTCTATGCTCAGTTTGTGACAAACTTGAATGATATAATATGCTTACTAAGTTATTTTTCTACTAAGCTTGTCCGATACAAATCTCATACCATAATCCCAGTTCTGAGTGTCCAACATGGGTACATAAAGAAACAGAGTAGGTCATCCCTGAAAGTGCTAGGAAGAAGCATCAACACTGGTAGAGCACATGGAATTAATGGGGCATGCTCTGGGTGATGGAAGATATTCATTCAGGATTAACCCAGGCTTCTCTAATGTTGTTGCCAGGCTATCAGAAAGAGGTTTGTATAAGGCTATGGTATAAGAACTCAAATGTTTGCCCTGATGCTTGAATTTCCAGCAGAGATGTGATTATGCTTTACCCTCTAGAATGAATCTCTCCCTAAATTCCGAATGAGAAACAAAAGCATCAAACTTCTGGTTTGAAGGAAAAAGGAAAAATTGCTGAAAGTGCCGTTTTGTAGGGATGAAGTTTCTGTAACTGCATACACGAAATAGTCTCTTTGTCGTCAGAGCATTGTGTTGAATTGGACAATTGTTCTAGCTTATGTGATCTGCGGGAGTCAAGTCTACAGATTATTCCAAGCAGGCGAGCAATGCCTATCTATCAGAATTGGTTATCGCACATCGCTAGTGTTCCAAATCTTGCTATACAATGTCCTCGCCTCAAAACCAAGTTCTTGCCTTTGCAGGAAGGCCATTGTAGCAGGTGTGTCTCCCAGTACATAGTTCTTTTGACCATGAGACGAAATAAGTGATTTTGGCGTAAAAAAATATGAATCTTGAGAAAGTCTTTCATACATATGAAGTTGATCCACGAAGGTAGTGAGCAGCGCTGTGCTTTCCACAGAACTGTAGATGTCTATGAGATCGAGTATGATTAGACCTCTCTGGATTTTCTCACTAGCATGAGTTGTGAGTTGTGATAGTTTAGGTGCTACTTCCCAATCAACCATTAGAATTCATCAACCTTGATTTTGAAGTTTTAGAGCAATTATTTAAATTCATTCAGGTCATAGAGAATCTAAGCTTAAACGGGCTCCCAGTATTCTAGATACAGATACCAGGCCAACCGATCGTTCAACAACATTCCTTTACTGTCCATTTTCGGTCTCTAATTATGGAAACAAAGTTATTTCGTTATAGTGAGTCATTCACAGCTTCTCCATCAGGCATTTGGGGGATTAATGAATAACGAGATGCCACTGTATCACTGTTTGCGTGCACAAAAGCACATGACTTTTGATTGGGATCCATAACAGTATGGACATCTGAGATGCCTAAGGGCATATGATCCGTGTTAAAATGTTCATCTACTTTGTACGCATGTCATGATTTTCCATAGCTGTGGAAGTCAAAATCTAGTGGGAAGGAAGATGAATCAGAGGGCTCATAGGAAATTTCCACAGAAAAATGGACCGAGGTCTTCGTAGGCAAAAAATATATACGTATGCACCAAGTTTTCGACTGAAAATAATGGGTTTCACCAACTTCGGCCTCTAGGACAGAAAATTAATCAGGAAAAGGTTCACAACCTTATTGCAATGAAAATGTTACGGATTTCTTTATTTTTTTTCAAAAGAATCCGAAAATTTGAGCATTTGAAGTTGCCACTAAAGAAAAAACAACGAAAAAGAAAAGGACCGTTTGAAGACACTACGCCAAACCAGGCTAATTAATGACGTGTAAATTGTGGGAGGGGACGCCAGTTACAGAAGATTTTTGCACAAAAAATATACAATGGCTTTTGGGGCCCACTTATGGGTCCCACATGAATAATCCAAACCGTTAAATAATTTCAAAATAATTTTTCTTAGGGCCTGGTAAGAAATCGGCTCAATTGGATATGTGCAACTGGTTGATCCAAAACTCTAAGTTTTCGAGGATTATTCGTGTAGGACCTATAAGTGGGCCCCAAAAGCCATTGTACATTTTCTGTGCACTAAACAATCTGTACGCACAGGTTTTTCGGTATATTGTGTATTGGGCCAAACCAAGCTAATTAATGAAGTGGAAATTAAGTATGTACTTGGAATGGAAATGGAGAAAGAACAAATGTTTCGATGCAAATGGGCTCAAGCTAAGAGCATGTGCACCGATGCTCTCTATTCATTCTATTTGGCTATTTTAGCTCCCCAAACTATAAAATGTGGTATGCACCAGACTAGGTAAAACCAAAAATATTTTACCTTTGATGGCTGAGGCTAGTTAAGTTCGGTTAGACACAATTCACAAGCCTTTGATTTTTTTTAATATTTTTTCTCCTCTCTCCCTCTCCTTCCCTTACACATACACTCCTTCAATGAGGCCTACTACACATTACTTTTTAATATTTAATAGAGATAGAGAGAAAAATAAAGAGTATTGGTAGAGTGGGAGAAAAATTATGAATAAATAAAATGGAAAAAATACACTATTCATTAGCATTTTTTTGCTAGTGATGGGCGCACTTGCTCTAAAGATGCTTTCTTTGTGGGGTATGTGTACTCGGACAATAGAAAGAGGCTTTTCATTGTAGTGTTGGTGACCATCAAAATTTGCTTTTCGGTTTCTCTTTTTCATACGCTTCATTTATTGTTGTCGTCGTTACGTTTGCCGGGTCCAAAAGCCATGGATTGAGGAGGTGACATAATGTCTACCGACAACGAAGATTAATCTTGTGTTTTGATTGAGAATAGTACTAGGGATACAAATGTTGCACATTGTCGTTTTTAAATTTGGTTAAATCTTGACTTTTGGTAATTTTTTTTTTAAAAGCCAAAAATGAAGTATTATTCAAATGGATTCATAGGAAAATAAAAGAAACTTTCTTGCGGCCCAACCCCATGAATTTACACCTAATCAATCGCGTGGAGAACAAGCCCAGCAAATAGCCTGAGTAATGCTTGGGGTATGCGGTTTCTTGACATAAAATTTGATATGGAGTGACACCTAACTTTGCCTTTCACGTCTTGTACTAATGTGATGTAGCGGATAAGGAAAAACTGAATGTGTGGCGCTTTTGAAATGATGAAACTATAACAACTTTGCTTGCCACAAAATCATGGGTAATGCGTGTGGGGTCTGAAGTTAGGTGTATCTATCGCAGTGTTGTGCTGACATTGTCTTTTTATTCCAACCTGTACTGAGCAATAGCCAGAAGTATTTGAGAACAACCATAATCAGAAAGGACATTATACAATCAACATATGCAATTTCCCTAGACTCATTTTTAGTTACCAAAAACAAAAAAAAAAACAGATGCAATTTCGAAGCCCAACTCTGGTCAATGGGCTAGCCAAAGTGTCCAAAACTTAGTTTTAAATGGTAACAATTGAGGGTCCAATGTAAGACTTAGTTTTAAATGGTAACAATTGAGGGTCCAATGCAGGACTTACAAAGAAAGAGATGGTGGATCATATTGGGCTTTAGCCGTTGGGCAAATTTATTCTGTGCTTTAAGAGCAATGTTCCTCTTCCCACATTCACATATATTGTGAGCTACACTTACAAGTGCCTGGATTCCACATGGACCTGACTTCTCTCCAGTAATGGATGAGGAACTTCTCATCTAGTCTCTTCTTTTTTAGGCTCATATCTGGTCCAGATCAATAATTCGAATCATAAAAATAAAAAATTATGAACGAAATCCAAATTTTTTCAAAAAAATCCAAGAAAAAGTTAACTGACCTCTTGGGGCTTCTTCCTATACTCCCTCCGTCCTATAATAATAGTCCACTATTACGTTTCTGATTCTTTTTTGAATTCCCATATTTTTCAATTATGATATTTTTTAAGATTTCAAAAATTTTATTTAATAAAACTAATTGAGATCTATCAAATAAGATCCATATTGCATATACAAAGTCATGCTATATTACAATATATGCCATAAAACCCTTTTTTTTTCATCAAGTTAGAATAGTGACATGGTCATGGACTACAAAGGGTGAGTTTTCCATTTGATAAAATTTGCTAAAATCAACATTTGGTAAAATCAACGGTTGATTTTAGCTTTCACAAAAATATTTGATTTTAGTAAAGATTATTCCTCATTCTCTAAAATCAATTGCTAATTTTAGCAAATGCTGATTTTTGCAAGAATTTATCAAATGAGAAATTCACCCTAATTTGGGACGGAGGGAGTTAGTAGTTTATTTGAATGAACTTCTCTATAAGACATACAACAATATTACAATTCTGGTCATCGAAATAGGTTCCTCTATCATATGGAGAGTAGTTGGCCTAGTAGTTGTGTGTCAGAGTACTAGGTACTGTGAGGTTGCGGGTTCAAAATCTATGCAGAGAAGTTTGATACCCATTGTGATTGGTTGGGGTGGGGTTTGGGATAAAACTAGGTTCTTCTATTGTATGACAGGAAAAAATAAGTTTGGAATGAATACACTGATTGAAATTGAAACAAAATTAAATTGAGTTTCCACTAAAATATTTTCGATATTTTGAGTATTCTCCTACAAGACACAAGTCCTTTTTTCAACATGCTAATTGATTTGATAATTATAGTGCAAGGATATCAAAAATATCAAAAATACTGTAGTGAAAACTGAGCACTGCATCCCGAAAGACCTGAACCGAGTTCAAATACTTTAAACCTAAGATTCTCACGCGATATATAATGGTTGGAAATTCATGGAAACGGAGATTTTAGATACTAGGTATAGCCATATGGGCCTCGTTTGGATGAGGGTTTTGACCCCCGACTAAATCATCCGGCCTCCCCTCATCCCGGTCCCCCTCCTCATCCGTGGTTTGGGAGCACAAAAACCCCTTCCCGACTTAATCATCCGGCCTCCCCTCATCCCCCTTCTCCTGGACTAAACATAAGGAGGGGGGTGCTTATGTTAAGTCTAGCTTCTCATTCGGGAGCAAATGACCCGTGTACCCCTCTGATTCAAGCACAAACACAAGCACAAACCACCATTTTATAACGAAGTTTCAAGCAACAAATTCTCAAAATTTTTAGATCTAGAAATTTTGAAAAATACAAGCGATTAGGGGAAAAAAAAACATATTTGGGTGAAATTGTCGACCGCCACCATCACCATCGCCGTTGTTGCCGTGAAATTTTCAGATCTCCTGGTGGTTTTGGGTTCTTCAGGAGGAAGAAGAAAGAAGAGAGAGAGAAGAAAGGAAGAAGAAAAAAGAAAAAAAGGAGACAAGTGTCTCTCTCTTTCTCTCTCTCTCTCTCTCTCTCCTGCGTGAGAAAGAATGAGAAACAATGTCTTTTATTTAACATGCAATTAGTTTTTGTATTTTTTTTTAAATTTTACCACCAACTTTCATGTATTACACAATTTTGGCAAAAAAGAAAACTTTTAGGAGTAATATGCAACATGTTTTGAATATTTAATAATTTTAATTTATATAAAAAATTGTTAGGACTTGTTATAACTTAATTTTTGTTAAGTATAACAAATAAATTATTTTTTGAAATTATTATATAATTTATTTAATTAATAATCTAATTCGGGCTTATGAAAGGACAAAATAGTCATTTGGCTGATTTTTCTATCACACACCCTCTTTATCTCCCTTCTTTATCCCTCATCCAAACCATCGACTATTTAATTCATATTTCTTAACTGTGGGTTCACTTTTTTTATTTAATTTTCTTGACTATTTTATCCTCCTTACTATTTAATTTCTTCAAAACTAATACGCCATCTAAACGGCCCGATAAAGAATTTGAGGGAGAAAAAAACGGGCCATCACGTAATAAAGTCAGACACAAGAGGGGTGGGAGTGTGGCATGCACGTGAAGTCCATAATTCAAAGACTTTTGGTTGTATTTAAGGGATGTGCTGTCCCAAGACTCCCAACCAGCCTCTTTCCCCAAAAACTGGTCCTCATCCCATCCATACGCACAGAATTTAAAATTTTAAATATGGGCATTCGAGTTATTTGACTAATCTTGAGAACCAATAGTTAGAAGTCGGGATAGTACTTTGGCCAAAATAAACTAAACAATTTTTTTTTTTGTTTTTATTAAAAGAAAATTCATGTTTGTTAGTTTTGTGTCGATTTTTCGGTAGATTATTGATTTATCTCATTGGAAGATTCTAAAAAATAAGCAAAAACCATGTCATAAATGAGTTGCTATGTACATGTACTACATACCAACGGATCGGATTCGGATCTGATCCGCTCTGAGCGGATTATTGCTTTTAAGATTCGGAACCGAACCGAACATTCACGGATCAGATCGGGCAGATTTGACATATTAAGAAGGATTATTGAGCGGATCCGCTTCGGATCCGCAACCGCCAGATAAGAAATTCTCAATCTGGAACCGAACCAAACATTCACGGATGGGTCAACGGACGAATCAAATTAGATGAATTAGACGGATTGAGCGGATCGGATAGACAGCCCTAGACCACACCCCGAATCACACCACTTGTGGAACTAAGACAGTAAAGTATAAAGACCAAGTTATACAAACCAAAAAACCTAGTGCAGCTCATTTATTGCTTGTAAAGTTTAAAGACCAAATTATACAAAAGGTAAAGGCTTCACAATACAGGGACAAAGACCAATTCAAAAAGATCACAAATTCAGGTCACAAATGAGTTTAATTTGTATGACTTTGCCCTCGTACTTTACTTACTTGGTCCTTGACCAAATGTGGTTAGGGGTGTGTTCGTTGCAATTTTTTTCCCTTACAAAAACTGGGTGAGTGGGTCCCACTTAAATAAGATGATGATTAACTTTTCATTGTTTGGATATTAATTAAATTTTGTTGGCAGAAAGAAGCATAGAAAGCCAGATTCCCACTTGATGCTGTTTTGGGTTTGGATAAACTGTTAACTTTTTTTTTGGGTAATTATAAACTGTTAACTTTCTTCTCTCTGTATGGGAAAAAAAACCCCCTACCGTCATGGCTTTTCCTTTCCCTATCCCCCACCCTTTCTAGTTTCTATTAATAGTAGTAATAGGTAGTAATTCTTTTCAGGAAAAAAATAGTATTGCGAATACCATATTATATTTTCCTTGGAGAATGTTCTTTAATTGAGAAGGGGCATGATTCTGAGCAATGAGCAGAGGTGTGTGTGTGGTCCCCCTTTTTTCAGCCATTGGAAGGATCAGAGGAGGCGGTGGCCGAGATTTTGGGGGTAATGGAATTGAGCTTTTCCATGGTGGAAGAGTTGGTTTTTGTGACCCAACTTGGTCCTTTTTATCTTTAAGCTGTTGCAAATTGCAATATCCTTTGCACAAGATTTGATCCGATAGTCACACTCTTTTGGCTTCTAAAAGCTGAAAACAAGGTTAGAGTTCCACTTATCAGGTCTATGTTCTTGTTCTTTTGAAGTTTCAGCCTTTTTGATTTTGGGGGTTCTGTTTCCTTTTTCTTTTCCTGTTCTGGGTAGTTCTTTTCTTGATTGGATAAGCACTTTTGTGATTTATTTCTTGATGCTATTATTTGATATAGTTTTCCATCAAGTTTATGTGTGCGTTTACTGTTATCTGATGATCTGAGCAAGCACATCAGTGTAATCAGCAAATTGAGTGTATGAACTTTGTTTAATTTTAAGCTAAATCATGAATAGAGTAAGCTTGAATCACAGCAACTACCCTAGGGCTCTAGTTGTAATTCTTGCTTAAAGAGTTTCACATTTCTGTTCTATCCTTAACTCTGAGTAGTGTTCTTTGTAGTTTCAGCCTTCAACTTTTGTGAGTTCTGTTTTTGTTTCTTTCTCTCTGCTCTTTGGGAAATACTATTTTCTACTTACCAAAAAAACATAAAAATGATATCTTTCGATCGGATATGCAATTATTTTCAGGAGCTGCTGTTTAGTAGTTTTAACCCCTTTATTTTCGTGCCCGTGTTTATTGTTTTCTGATGGTCTGAGCAAGCACGATTCCTTATATTTGTGGTTAAATATTTCTTATTTTAACTTACATGACCAGTAGAGTAAACTTGAATCACAGCAACTAGCCTAGGGCTATGGTTATAATGCTTACTTAAAGAGCATAACTTCAAGTTAAAACCAGTTAGTTTCTCATGTCAATGAGGAACATATGTGTCATTTTCGACTGGATGGATCCTCTGGTTCTAGATCTGAGTATCCTTAGCCTGATGGAGCCTTTTATGGTATTATGACCTTTTAAGCATCGTATAGAACATTTTCAGATAGAATTCTAGGAGTTGATGATGATAATGATAAAGATAGCCAGCAGACCATGGTAAGGATAAGTGTTCTCTAACTTTTCATATTTTTATTTGAAAAGGAAGAAAGCGAAAAGCAAAAAGCAAAAAAAGAAGAAATCAAAAACAATACTCCAGGAACAAATGCTAGTGTTCTTGTTTCTTTTCTCCTGTGAATGTGGTTTGAGGTGTATTCCTGTCCTAAAATTTGTGAGCCCTTTAATCTGTCATTTTTTTGCTAATTATCAACTATTGTTTTGAAGTTGAAAAGACAAGGGAGATGAGTGTTTCTTCATTTTCGTTGTTTTATTTGCAAAACAAGAAAAAAAACTTAACGAAGAAAACAAAAACAATTATCTGATGATTGCAAAATACTTTTTGGTTCTTTTCTCTATGTCAATGTGATTTAAGTGTCCTACTGTACCTAAAATTTGCATGGCTTTCACTTTTCCCCCCTTCAGTTTGGGTGAAAATGTCATCTTCACGACCCAGCCAATCTTCAGCCAGTTCAGCGCGACCCAAACACAGTTCTAGAATCACAGCTCAGACCACTGCGGATGCAAAGCTCCATGCAAATTTTGAGGAGTCGGGTAGTTCTTTTGACTACTCATGTTCTGTCCGTTTGACAGGAACTGTTAGTGGAGACATACAGCCTAGGTCCGACAGAGTTACCACAGCTTACCTCCACCAAATCCAAAAAGGCAAGCTGATCCAACCTTTCGGGTGCTTAGTAGCTCTCGATGAAAAAACTTTCAAAGTGATTGCTTATAGTGAAAATGCTCCTGAAATGCTTACAATGGTTAGCCACGCAGTCCCAAGTGTTGGGGACTACCCGGTTCTTGGCATTGGAACTGATGTGAGAACTATATTCACTAATCCAAGTGCAGCTGCTTTGCAAAAGGCTATGGGTTATGGTGAGGTTTCCCTTTTAAATCCCATTTTAGTTCATTGCAAAACTTCTGGGAAACCCTTTTATGCAATTATCCACAGGGTAACCGGTAGTTTGATCATTGACTTTGAGCCTGTGAAGCCGTATGAGGTTCCCATGACTGCTGCTGGGGCCCTCCAATCGTACAAGCTAGCAGCTAAAGCCATAACCAGTTTGCAGTCTTTGCCCAGTGGGAGCATGGAAAAGCTTTGTGATACTATGGTTCAAGAAGTTTTCGAACTAACTGGTTATGATAGGGTGATGGTTTATAAATTTCATGATGATGACCATGGGGAGGTTTTTTCCGAGGTAACCAAACCAGGGCTTGAGCCCTATTTGGGTTTACATTATCCGGCAACAGATATCCCTCAGGCTTCGCGCTTCTTGTTCATGAAGAATAAGGTCCGTATGATTTGTGATTGTCATGCGAAACATGTGAAGGTGATTCAAGATGATAAGCTTCCGTTTGACCTGACCTTGTGTGGTTCGGCCCTCAGGGCCCCACATAGTTGCCATTCACAGTATATGGAGAACATGAACTCCATTGCTTCTCTGGTTATGTCGGTTGTGGTCAATGAAGGGGATGAAGAGGGAGAGGGAGAAGGAGAGCACTCTGATCCTGCGAACCAGCAACAAAAGAGAAAGAGGCTTTGGGGTTTAGTTGTGTGCCATCACACCACTCCGAGGTTTGTCCCTTTTCCTCTTCGGTATGCATGTGAATTTCTTGCTCAAGTTTTTGCTATTCATGTCAACAAGGAGTTAGAATTGGAAAATCAGATTCTTGAAAAGAATATCCTTCGTACTCAAACACTGTTGTGTGATATGCTGATGCGAGATCCACCCTTAGGCATTGTGTCACAGAGTCCAAATGTAATGGACCTTGTGAAATGTGATGGGGCCGTGTTATTATACAAAAATAACATATACAGAATGGGAGCAACTCCAACTGACTTTCAATTACGTGACATAGTCTCCTGGTTCTCTGAGTACCATATGGATTCCACGGGGTTGAGTACAGATAGTTTGTATGATGCTGGGTACCCGGGGGCTCTTGCTCTTGGTGATGGAGTATGTGGAATGGCAGCTGTCAGGACAACTGCAAACGACATGCTTTTCTGGTTCAGGGCCCACACTGCTGCAGAAATCCGATGGGGTGGAGCAAAACATGAACCGGGTGAGAGGGATGATGGGAGGAAGATGCACCCTCGATCGTCGTTTAAAGCTTTCCTTGAAGTTGTTAAAACTAGAAGTTTGCCATGGAAGGACTATGAGATGGATGCGATCCATTCGTTGCAGCTTATCTTGAGGAATGCATCTAAAGATGCTGATGTGATGGATACAACAACCAGTGCCATCCATTCAAGGCTGCATGACCTCAAAATTGAAGGAATGCAGGAACTTGAAGCGGTGACTAGTGAGATGGTCCGTCTGATTGAAACAGCTACGGTACCAATATTGGCTATTGATGTTGATGGTTTGGTTAATGGGTGGAATTTGAAAATTGCTGAGTTAACTGGTCTTCCAGTTGATAAAGCAATCGGGAGGCATTTACTGGCACTTGTGGAGGATTCTTCAGCTGGTATAGTGAAGAAGATGTTGGACTCGGCATTGCAGGGTATTTCCTTCCTGTTTTGTTAATTGTCTCTGAGTTAACCTTTTGTATTGCTCATGCAAATATTGAAAAGCATAAGCATCTGAATGTGTGACTGTGTTTGTGTCGATTACTTGGTTAAATTGCCACTTAGATTCAATCATTCAAGTCATTCAACACATTAGCTCAATACCTTAGCATGTGTAGGAACAGATGTTCTAAATTTCCCTATATCGTCTGGGCTTGTGAGAACAATGGAAAATTAGATATATCGTATGTATTTACGGATTTGATATAGCAATTCGGAGGCATATACTCTCACTTGTTGAGAATTCCTTAGGTGATGTGGTGAAGAGGTTGTTATGCTTGGATTACAGGGTCTGTGCTTCCCGATTTGTAAATTTAATGTTTGAGTTAAAATTTTGTATTAGTCATATATACGTGGGTTTGTAAATGAATCAATTCATATGGGGTGCGTATTTATTAGGTTAGTCTAAATCGCTACTTAGATTCAACATATTGCAAAGAAGAGAAGAAAACATAGAACTGCATTATCTGCCTATTTAAACCAAAATCATTTGCATTTGGAGAAAAATAGGTTCAATAATTTCCCATACTGCTAGGCTTGTAAGAGAGGACATGGAAATTATGCATGTGTATATGTACAGATTTGGTCTTGTTCTTATGCCCTCTTCTGAACAGGCAAGGAGGAGCAAAATATCCAATTTGAGATCAAAACACATGAGTCTAGGAGTGACTCTGGTCCTATCAGCTTAATTGTGAATGCTTGTGCAAGTAGGGACCTTCACGAGAATGTTGTGGGGGTCTGCTTTGTGGCACAAGATATTACTGGGCACAAGACTGTTATGGACAAGTTCACCCGAATCCAGGGTGATTACAAGGCTATTGTACAGAACCCAAATCCCTTGATCCCCCCCATTTTTGGCATGGATGAATTTGGCTGGTGTTGCGAGTGGAACCCAGCTATGGCAAAGATATCCGGGTGGGATAGGGAAGATGTTATTAATAAAATGCTTCTGGGCGAGGTTTTCGGGACCAATATGGCCTGTTGTCGTCTCAAGAATCAAGAGGCTTTCATAAACCTTGGTGTTGTACTGAACGGTGCTGTGACTGGCCATGAATCGGAAAAGATTTCCTTTGGTTTCTTTGCGCGGAGTGGGAAGTATGTAGAGTGCATTTTGTGTGTGAGCAAGAAAATAGATGGAGAGGAGTCCATCACTGGGGTCTTCTGTTTTCTGCAGCTAGCAAGTCTAGAGTTGCAACAAGCACTTCATGTTCAGAGGTTAACAGAGCAAACTGCACTGAAGAGACTAAAAGCATTGGCTTATTCTAGAAGACAGATCAGGACTTCCCTCTCGGGTATTATGTATACTCAGAAGTTGATGGAGGGAACTGATTTGGGTGACCCGCTGAAACAACTTCTTCATACAAGTGCTCAGTGCCAGCATCAGTTGAATAAAATTCTTGATGACACAGATCTTGATAGCATCATTGACGGGTATGAGAAAGCCATATTCACCACAATTTGACATCTTCTTATGAAATTATTTGAGAGATTATATTTTTGTGCATTGACATACTATTTTTATGGGAGACGTGTAAGAGGTTAATCAGGACAAAACTAGCTTGGGATGTGCCACTGAAGTTAAGGAGCCCCCAAGAAGTAGAATGATTCATTTTAGCTCTCTCTTCTAACCATAGCATTTCTGTCAAACTATTTGACAGGTATTTGGATCTTGAAATGGTTGAGTTTACACTGCATGAAGTTTTGGTTGCGTCGATTAGTCAAGTAATGATGAAGAGCAACGGAAAGGGAATCCATATTTCTAATGATTTGCAAGAAGAGATCATGTCTGAGACCCTTTACGGGGATAGCCTGAGGCTTCAACAGGTCCTCGCAGATTTCTTGTCAGTATCAGTGAATTTTGCACCAAATAGTGGCCAGCTTGGTGTTGCTGCTCGTTTCACCAAAGATCGTTTAGGTCATAATGTTCAGCTTGTGCATGTAGAGTTCAGGTATATTTCTAAACTGGGCTCGTCTTTTGTTTTTCTGTGTGTGGACAGATCCAGGAATTGTCAAACAGTGGGGGCATCAATTTCTATTAACCCTAAACAAAAACTTACAGCCAAGCACAGTAATATATAGGCTTCATTGTAAACAATAAGATTTATAATAGGGAAAAGTATTCAATATACACATCCTTCCCGAATTGTCAAACAGTGGGGGCATCAATTTCTATTAACCCTAAACAAAAACTTACAGCCAAGCACAGTAATATAAAACTAGGCTTCATTGTAAGCAATAAGATTTATAATAGGGAAAAGTATTCAATATACACATCCTTCCCGAATTTTCATGGCTTACATAACAAAATCTGCGGCTCATTTTATGAATTAATAAGTCTGTTTTGATTTTGGGTGTACATTACACGATCCACGAATTTTGTGGCCCATTTTAGGAATTTTTATGTTTTGAGATATGAATTTTTGTGGCCTGTTGTGATTTTTCTAAAATAAAAGAAATCAAAACATATAAAATCTTGAAATTGAGTGGGGGCACTTGCCCCCACGTGCCCGATAGTGCTTCCGTCCTTGACTATTAGTACTTTCTGACTGATAATTCTAAATTATTAGTCATAGAGTACTAGAAAAATTAAGATAGAGTCCTATAGAAGTGTATGTCTCTAAGTTAGAACAATATATGAATTATAAAAACATCAGTTTCATCCATGTAATCCACTAATCCCCGATCAACTGTGGTATGGGTTGGGGAGGACTGGAGAGCGACCTAAATAACGTTTCCCGAGAATAAAAAATTGTTGACCTAAGTAATAACTGGGTGAGTACATTGTTGGAACTGGTAACACTTTTTTGGACCTAACGTACGATAGGTCCTTTGGTTGAAAATGATTAGCTTATGTAACTGCATCCTTGGATTTAGGATAACACATGTGGGAGGAGGTGTGCCAGAAGCCTTGTTGAGCCAGATGTTTGGGGGCGATACAGACGCATCGGAGGAGGGCATCAGCCTACTAGTCAGTAGAAAACTGGTGAAGCTCATGAATGGAGACGTTCAGTATCTCAGGGAAGCCGGGAAGTCAACTTTTATTATATCTGTCGAACTTGCTGCTGCCAATAAGCCTAAAGGGTGAATAATTTTCTCTTCAATCCAGCTCGATTGTGCTGCGTGCTTATCAGTTTCTGTTGCTTTTCGTGTTAACCTGTAAGTATGGAATCCATCTTGACATGTCATGGACGACTTCCGCATTCACATCATAGTATGTTGAAAGACATTAATTTCATCCATTCACTGTGTTACATTTTTCTTGTTTGAACGGGTAGGATAGAATCATTTGCTAATTTGTTGACTTCTATCCCAAGAGGTTTCCAAATCGGATGGAACGTTGGATGAAGATTTGTCTCAAGTTTTCCCCCCACTCATAATGCTGTCGATTGGGATTACATGGGTACTGTTATTGTCGTTTGTACGAATGTTTAGGAGCAGCTAAGCATTTGTACTGTTACCGTTATACATCATGATGCATTCTTGGTTTGGAATTTTGTTGTCTTGAGTCAAGTTGAAGCAACAGGCTGCCGTACTGGTTTTGCACCCATTTATCAAAAGTAAAACACACTCAAAAATATTAGTAATAATTATCAAGCCAATCAAGAATTGATTTCTTATCCAAAAAGTGAAGACCATCTGGTTGGTTGATAAAAAAAGTGTTGTAAGGTTCACCTACTGATTGACCTCTGTGGAAATGGGATTTGCCAACAAATTTTCATGTTCAAAGAAAATGGACCAATAACTGCATTAAAATTTTGAGTACTTTTATTTATAACACTTAGTCTTATTTCTCGGTAAACACAGGAAGTATAACGGAATATACCGGTATATGGACTTAAGTACAAAAGTGATTCAGTTCCTGGCGCACCATTTTCTTTTTTGAAACCATGAATCCTTATCTCTCCCCACCCAAAAAAAAAAAAAAAAAAAAAAAGAAGAAGGAGAAGAAGAGAAGGCACCCACCCACAATACACAAAACATCCTCTAGCTCTTCTTTGGTGCAAGCTTTGACTTAATTTTTTGAACCTCCTTAGGGCCAATCTGGAAAGCAAGAGTCAACACGTTTTCCGGCACCGGGGGCGTGGCAGTAAACAACGAGGCGGCAATGACCTGGACACCCGGCAACTGACTATCGAATGCGGCAATAATTGCGGCCGGAACCTTTCCGTTATTCTTTTGGAAGTGAACCAAACCCTTGGGGAAGGTAAATATGTCACCCTGTTTGATGGACTTGGAAACAAGAACATTGGCTGTGGTAATGAACCCAACATCCAATTCGCCGTAGAGCACGAAAATGATCTCGGTGGCGCGTGGGTGGGTGTGGGGCGGGTTTAGGCCGCCGGGTGCATAGTCGATGCGGGCCAAGGAGACACCTAGGGTGTTGAGACCTGGGATTTGCAACACATTGGCTGCAGTCACGCTTGAACCCACTAAATTGTTGGTGAGCGCTGGCTTGGCTAGGCCAGCAAAGAAGAAATCTGATGCGTTGAAGGTGGGCTTGCAGGCAAAACCATTAATCTTCACAGCTGTTGGTAACCAAAATATGGTACTATATTGTGAATTTGTGAGGGCAAAAAAAAAAAAAAAAAAACTAGAACATAAAACAGAGTAACTACATAAGAATAAATTACATTTGCCATAATCTTACGGAAAATATTGACAAAAATTTTCCTTATGGAAAAAAGAATACCTGTAGCTTAATTCTCTATACGTATAACTGATAATACCAAAAAATTATTTCATGTTCTTGGGGTACATGTTTATCCACCAAACATTTTTCTAGGCTCAATGCTAATGCATGAACTTTACGGAAATGTGTGGTAAAAAAAAGATGTGGGACACCATGTGTCAGTGTCTCAAGACTATAGAATAATTACTCTAATAATACCCACGTAAAGTGACGGAATTGTAAGGGTGCTCATAGTGGTTTTGGCACAGCACACAACTCGCATAATACTACCCCCTGTGTTCCATATTAAATGTCCACTACGGGAAACTATAAATTTTAAAGGAACATGCAATTGGTATTGATGCATGTCTCTTCAGAAAGTTTGACTATATTTCCAACATTACCCCTTCTCAACATTACAATTTCTTTAAATTATTTATAAGGGTTACTTTTTGAAAATTCACACATTTTTGTTTTGACTTTTCAAAGACGATGGACATCTCAAAATAGAATAATGGAGAATTATCAACTTCGAACTTATTGCCGTATTTGACCAAAGCCATCTCCATATATGCTGTATTATGCAAAGATACAAAAACGTATACCATAAAGAATACTTTTTTTGAGAAATGCAAAAGCGGGTTCGGCCATCCGTTTATCAAAAATCAATACGCATATTTTTCTGCACAAATGTTTGACTCTTGATACGCACCCGAACCAGTAATCGTGACTATCCCCAGGTTATGATGTTCACTAAACAAAAAATTGGGTAAAAGAGAGAAATTGAAAATGAATACCATCATTGAGATCAGCGACACAAACATCTTGAAGCAAATCCGGATCAGCAGAAACAGTGTTGGAAATGGTGGCTGCTATTAACACCATAATGGCTAACACAGAGAGTTTTCCAGCAGCGGCCATAGCTGGAAGAAATTCGACAAAATGTATTTTATGATCTATCCAAAAGTTGCTGCAATCAGAGCTTGAAAAGAGGAGCACTAAGCATAGCGTAAAGTATGGGTTTGGGGAGTTTGGATGCAGGGGACAGAAGAAGAGTGGATGCCTTATTTATAGGCAGAGTTATTTGGATAGAGAGAGAGAGAGAGAGAGAGAGGGAGGGAGGAAGTCTTCTAAGTGAGAGAGAGATGATGTTGACTGGAGCTGTGAATATAAAAGCAAGGAACATGCCTTTTTTCTTAAAATAATAATGGGCACACACTTTTCCACCACATTCATCTCCGTAGCACTGTATGATTGATAATAAGAGAACAAACACTTTGAACTTTGCAACAATCAATCATACATCGCCCCGCAAACGGCTGTGATGGTGAGATGTGTCCTATTATTATTATTGTTCTTGTTGTGTTTTTTTTTTGTGTGAAGGCGACGAACATGCCTCTTCAATCTTCTAAAGCAAAGGTAATAACACCCCATGACACAGGGCCCAGCCCCATAAGCCCCTGCCCCATGAAACAAGACACCATGCATGAAACAGGACACCATGCATGATCTCTTTTTCTTAAATGGGAGTGAATGTATATTATTCACTTCTGCGAAGTATTGTCCTGTCACACTACATTATTATAAGTGATCTCATGGCACCCATATTGGGACCGAATCTAAGGTCCCGCCAAGTGTGGATGGCGTTAAGAATATGTTTAGTCTCAATAAGGGGGTATTTGGACAATGTCTAACTAAGTCTAAGTTTTCAACCATTGAACCAATCCGTCGTTAATATCTAACATCTATTTTCTAATTTATCGTGCACGTGATCTCACTGATACCCAAGTGAGATTTGATCGGTTTTAGGTCTCAGTTTAGATCAAACAACCTACAAGACCATGTATAATTGATGGTTAATGAAATATTTGTGGTATCGTAGTTGTATGAGATGTGATATTACCATCAAATTAAGATTTTCTTTTTAGAGAGTCTTGGCTAAAGGATGATATGTATAGTAGTAGTATCATGTTAAAACATGCAACTTAAAATTAATTGACAATGAGTGGAGAGGTTGTACAAGATTGTATACTAATTTTAAATGTCATCATTAACTAATGTGAGACAAGCTCTAACACATTATTATCAATTCAAAAGGTTTTACTTAAACATCTCGCATTTTTAGTAGCAAGAGTAGTAATTTTGTCTATAGACATAATATAAGAGTACAAAAGATTTGGAGCCCTTGAAATTAGATAAGATGTGAGGGCCGCATCCTCGGCGTATATCCCAAAGCCAGCCCTGCTGGTCAGACAAGACAATACAGTACACAATCACTTGGGCTGCTCAAGATATGCCGTCGTATGAATCTCAAAAAATTTATTAATGGTACTCTTAGGATTTGGACTTGGTATTTTTGAATACAAAAATGATAGATACACATCTTCTCAACTATTCCCTACCATACCCTCACTCACATGTGTGGTGGGGTCCGCTGGGATCCACCGGGTGAGCCCCACCACACATGTGAGAGAGGGTGTGGTAGGAAGTGGTTGAGAGGGTGTGTATCTATCATTTTTGTTTCGAATATTTGTGTAATTACTGATATACCCCATATACCCGACGGATTAGTCTCGGCAAAATTATGTAAAAAAATGAAAACTAAGTTTACGTTATAAACATTGACTTCTACTATCTCTAGTAATATTCTATCGGTATTTGACTCTTTGATTGGGAATCGGCTTCATTTTCTCGAAGCGGGTGTCTAGGGTTTTCCCCAACTAACCTTCGAAAACATTTGTTCTCATAAATCAAGTAAGGACCCTGTTACGGGTACAGAACATTTTGTACAGAAAATGTATAAATCGCTCTTGGGGATCCACTTTTGGGACCCACACGAGTGAGCCGAACGGTTCATTATTCTTAGAACATTTTTTCGAGGGGCTCCACAAAATTTAGCTCAATCAGACGGTTAGAAGTACTTGAACCAAAATCATGCCATTTCACGCCGTTTCAAACAACATGATTTTGGTTCAAGCACTTCTAACTGTCTGATTGAGCTGAAATTTTGTGGAGCCCCTCGGAAAAATATTCTAAGAATAATGAATGGTTCGGATTACTCGTGTGTGACCCACTTTTGGGTCACCGAGAGCGATTTGTACATTTTCTGTACAAAATATTCTGTACCCGTAAGATTACCGAATCAAGTAATCACAAGAGCTGAGCCTTTCGAGTAACCTCAAAGGGAGAGTGAGAAATAGAAAATTACTGAGCCATACACCCATTTGTTATTTTATTTTTTTATTTTTAGTATGCAAAATTTCAATTTGGGAGTCAAAGCCAAGTAATCAGACAGATTTAGATCTGGCTTTTCTTAACACTTAAACTTCTTGTTACTTTTTTCATCCATTTTGTCACCTGCTTAAGCGATCATAAATAAAGAAGTAAACAAAGTAAGTCTCGAGACTGCCTTTGCATGGAAAAAGGGTCAAATGGGGTCACAATTTGGTGAAGTTTTTGCCTTTTGGCTGTTGAAAATGAACCAAAACCTAATATTCCAACCACAAACCTACTCACCCCCTTCCCTGCTCTCTGATCACTGGAGTACTATATTTATTGAAGTTGTTATCATTAGTTGCTTACATACAACTTAATTTGTGATCTTGCAGTATGATCACCAACTTCATTCTGAATTGTAATTCACACTTCTTTTTTTCTCCTTTCGATAACTAAAGTTTAGCAATCCCATTGCACATTTCCAAGGCGCACAATTAAAATTGAAGTTAAACTCCGCAGGACCATATCAATTGGTAAAGGAGTTGATTTTACTTGAGAAGTTTCAAACCTGAATTCTTAAAAGGGAGCAAACCCCTAAGTCTAGATCTTGACCACCGGGCCAATTTGATGTTTGGGGTGTATTTTTCCTTCTTATATATAAAAAAACTAATACATAATGTAACGACGACCCGCTCCAGCTTACCTGGTAACTTTTAGCCTAACCATGTGACTCAAAAGGTTAATCTGAAGTTATATAGTAATGGGTGATACAGTATATGCCACTTGAAATCCCACATCTAGAGCCAATGTGGGATGTTACAATCTCCTCACCTAGGCTGCAACGTCCTTGTTGCACCACATGGCTCATCACTTCCACCCATCGAGCGATGTGAGACAAGTCCCGCCTAAGCACGACAAGCTCCTCTCTCAGGTGAGACCCACCCAAACATGACAAGCACCTCAAACTCCTCTCTTGCCCGACCCACCTGAGAAGTTCTCCATGCGGGACCGCCTGCGATGTGAGACAAGACCTATCTAAGCAAGACAAGCTCCTGTCTCAGGTGGGACCCACCCAAACATGACAAGCACCTCAAGCTCCTCTGCTACCAAGCCCACCTGAGCACGTCTCCATGCAGGACTACCTCACACTTCTGGCTGGTGTCGACTCTGATACAACTTGTAACAACTTGCCCCAGCTTACTCAGTAACATTTAACTTAACCACATGGCTCAAAAGGTTAACCTTAAGTTATGCAGTTGTAATTTCTCATGTTTGGGGATAGATGGTATTTAGTCCCACATTGGTTGTTCACATGGGTGATCTTAGGCATATAACAAACGATGTGGGCTATTATTAGTACCTTGGATTTAAGCATTTTGGGCCATGTGGTGTTGCTTGTGGATCAAATCAAGGTACTGGGCTAGTGGTCTACATGGGGCGTTACAAATGGTATACGCCACGGATTCTATCAAGGATCCCGGATTGAAGGTTTTTTGGTGTTTTGATGCTTTTAAAAATTGTTCTTGGAAAATCCGAGTTGTCCAATGTCTTCAAAAGGTGTTTTCAAGGTTCTCTACGAGAAATCATCCAAAAAAAAAAAATTCGAGAAGAGCTTGATCCAAATAGTTTTTCACAAAAACTGTTTGGATCAAGCCATTCCCATTATTATTTTTGGATGATTTCTCGCAGGGCCCTTAAAAACATGTTTTAAACACATTGGACGGTTCAGATCATAAAAAAATATCGAGAAGATGGAGTTCCGGATCCGAGATTCTTGGACTAGATAACTCCTTTACACACACACACACATGTAATATTATAAAATATAAAAAGCTTTAGAGTGTATATTGACCATCTATGAGAAGACTTTAGACTTTAGTTGATTATTCACATAAAATTGATTTGTGGCTAACTTGTTGAGCTAGGTGTTCAAATATTTGTGATTAGTGTGTTTAACAATGGTTGTACTAAACTAAAAATAAAATTTTTACATGTATTTCTAAACAAAAAATTTCCTTGATGGTGTTCAAGTGACCACCCTGTAAGTTCCAAAGGCTGAGTCTTTTTTAGTTGGCACTTTCATGACCAAAACTCATATTTGGGTTTATTTCTTTATCTAGTTGTATTTTTGTCTTATTTCTTTTTAGAGCGTCTGTCTAGATATGGAAGGAATCTATTCATGTATTTTCTAATTGCAAAGTGATATAAGTTCAGGGTAAGAAAGTTGCTTTAGCAAAACTACAAGGGCTTAAGTGATATTGGCTAGAGCTCATTAAGTCGGGTACAACTGCTGCCTTATATGTTTCTATATATTAATCAATTAGGTTAAGACAAGGGGCCAACACCTATATATTAAACAATTAGGTTAAGACAAAGGAGAGCACCTTTCGTAAATTTGAGAGCTCTTGTTTTACTGTCGACTTTCTGTGAGAGCAAGAGTCGTGTGGACCTTGAAGAGCATCAGGAATCTATAACATCTCAGTGTTAAAGTTCAACTTCTAGGGGTTTCTACTTCAACAAATAATCATTGATTTAAAACCTTTCGTGGAGTTCGAAAGGGTTTTTGGAAGGCCTGAGGATTCAGGATTTGACGATCATTAGGGTACGATGAACGTGGATTCGGCTGGTATTTCTTAGGACTCGTGGTGAGGATACACAATCGTTATTAAGATTGCTTGTAATTGCTTGCAACCTTAAGATTGTATCATAGATGGTGTCGCCCCAAGCGTAGGGCTAGGTTGACAGTAGCATAATAACCAGTAAGACCGGGTCGAATGCACAGCGACCGAACACTCCTGGCGTGAGAGTTGTCTTGCAAGTGTACGTTTTCGGCCTTAAATCGGCAAACTTACTTTGTGATTTGTTTGGTGAAATTCTCTTGACTCGAGAACAACTTCGGAAGATTTAAAAGACTAATTAAACTAAGGCAAAGTCTAGGAGATTTTAACATCCATGATCAAAGCTAATCTATTCCTCTCTTGATTACCGGCTCGGGGCATCGTTAAATACCCCTGAATGGAAGATTTAGATATTAAAACCATTTACAAGAAAATGTGTTTACCAAAGATTAGGGTTTTTCGGTTCATTTGACGAACGATTAAGTTGACATCGCCCTAAGCATCACACGTGCCAAGTAGTCAAGCTCTTAGCTATGTGTGATCAAAGAGATTAACAAACTCAAACTATGGTACATAAAATGAAACACTAAATCATTGATAAGTAGGAAATGAAAGATTTTTTATGAGATGAACGGATTTAACTTGAGTCATGGTGTGTTAATCACCCCATGACTAAGCCTACATAAACTACTTACAAACCTTAGCAAGAAATAAGGCTGGAACTTTGAAGGAAATGCAAAACATGATTTATAAACTTAAAAACTAATTTTTAATGAAGATCTCAAGTGTACCTACAACAATAACTCTAGAGAAAATAAAAAACAACAAATAGAAACTAAGATTTTTAAGAGAATTAGCTAGAACAACACAAAAATTAATTACTTAATGAAAATGAAAATAAACTAAATTTATAGAACAATCAAGACGAGAGGAACAAGTTTAATACATGATAAATAAACGGGAAATGAAAGCTTACTTGAGTATTCTAGAGAGAGAGACCTTAAACTCTCTGCAATGGAGGAGAGAGGTGAAAGCAAAAACTAACTAAGAAATAAAAGAGAAAGTGTGGAAGAAGGAGAGAGGAGAGAGCCCAATATAGTCTTCCAATTCTCTCTTACAAATATCTAATAAAGCTCTCACATTAACAAAAACTTTCCATTAATAGAATGTACATAAAGTGCACTAAATTGGCTGCCCGAGGTGTTCTGGATCGATCCGCTATAGGTTTGGATCCATTCAGATTTGTCTGTTCTGGCAGATTTTTGGCTCAACTTCGCGGGCACGCCTCGGCTTCATCCGAACTTGGAATGAGGCGATTCTTGAACCGTTGGAAAGCTCTATGAGTCTTCTTTCCAACCCAATTGACCTCATATTCATATCTTTTGTATCTTGAAAGTAATGAGCCTTTTTCTATCACTTGGTCAGATTTTTTCGAGGCTCATAACTCAAAATTTATTGTTCTTTTGTTCCGGGCCTTCCTTGAACCTTCCAAAGCTTCTTGAATCAACTTATAAGCTTCGGCGATTGTCCTCCACGGCATCGCGGGACCTTGGGTACTTCCGGATACAACCGGAGATTATTTGGAGCTTTGGACACACCTTTTAACTCCGATTTTTTGAAACTCACAAAAAACACAAATCGCGCAAAATCAATCGTATAAAAGCACAAAATGTACATGTGTGTGATCACAATGAGCGAGATAAATCCAGATATATACAACATTTGAGACTTATCAGTAATCGGACATTTGTTTTAGTGCATGATTCTTTCCCGTGGTTTTTACCTGTATTTGGGTTATTCCACGTAACTTTGGTGTCTCGTTCTTTGGTTGGTTTTTTGTTGTGTGTTTGAGGTTATTTGGTACAACGAAAGTATTACTCCTAGCATCACTTTAGAGATTTCACACCCAACCCTAAGGGTGGAGTCGCCTTTGTGAGTGATCTTGGACATATAACAAACTATGTGAGCTACTACTAGTACATTGGATTTAAGTATTTTGGTACATATGGTGTGACTTGTGGATCAAATCAAGATACTAGACTAGTAATCTACATGGGGCATTACAGCAGTAACTCGGGGCGTTTCAAAATATGCCACTTCAAATCCCACATCGAGCCGATGTGGGATGTTACACAAAGTGTTTTTAAAAACCTAATAACTTTAAGGTATTAGTTTGACGTGAATCAGTCCACAAATTTCAAAATTTGAGTAAATTTTCTACAGTGTGCTCCATTATTGTAGCACGAGCACTAATTAATACTTAATTTTCAGCTGCAGTTTATATGTATGGTGAAATTACAAACCGAAAACTTGTTTTATTTTTTAAAAATATTTGATTTTTTTTTCCCGCATCACTGGAACACTTATTTGGACTTTTGAACAATTTAATTGTTCTTATTTTGCATATGTCTTTGGATAAGGAGGTCGTATTCTTGAAATTTTAGACAAGAGCTTCACAGATCGACCTTTAGGAATTTTAGTCGTGGAATTTATTTCAAGCTTATGATTAATAAGAAGTGAATTTAGGGATCTGCCACTACTGGAAAGGGAGCAGCTATGCCTGTTCCATTAATTATTTTAATTCCTTTCATTTTTTTAAAAACAATTTTCAAACCACATTTTGGGATCATTGACCTACGAAATAGAAGGCTTGTTTTTAATAGCCATTGCTTAAAATACAATCAATCATGTAACAGAGTGGGATAATCGAAAGCATACTCCAAAAACAAAGCCTTAGGATCCAATCAAACTACACTGGAATATTAGGAACTCATAGTACTACAACCACCTTAAATTGATTCAAACTGATGCTTTTGTTGATGTACTAATTCTGATAGGAACTCTTGACTAGAACTACCTTAAATTCGGCCAGCATTACAAATTATTATTATTATTATTATTATTATTATTATTATTATTATTATTATTATTATTATTATTATTTATTTATTTATTTATTATATAAGGGTTATTAGTTAGCCTTATCGACCAAATCCACACAATGCAAAATACTGAAACAGCCTATGTAAAATACTTGGGGACTTGTTGGAGGGTTTCGGATAAGGGGACGAGAGTTTGGACATCCTCCTAGCTAGTGGCAGAGCTAGAATTTTAGACCAAGGGAGTCTGACTAGTACATAGTGTATTTTATATGTCATACAATTACAACAGTTATGTGGTATTATTTTCGTCTATGAAAGAAATTGAAAAAAGAATTATTTTAGTTTTTAACTATATCAAATAAAAAATATTTAGATTTTTCAGAGATTTTTTAATACTTAACAATTATACATTGTATATAAAACATTAGTAAAATTTTAAACACAAATTCGGTTTCATACCAACACTACCCCGGGCCCCTACCCTATACACCTCCGTCAATGCTCCTAGTAAGCTTAATGAGTGATTTCGAGTTTACCACATACTTATCAAGGATGGAGCCAGTAGGGGCGGTCGGCTTTGCAAGGGATAAAAAAACCTATATAATTATATAGAGAAAAAACAAAATTTCCTATGAATTATATACACTCACCCCTGCAAAAGATTTTGAAAAATATATTTGCTCCTGTGTAGTGAAATTTCTAGCTCCGCCCCTAATACTTATGTATCGAAACATCATGTTATGCTGAAAATACCCTTCTAGAGAGTGAAAATTTCGGCCATTCATAAAAGAAAAAACATGATGTTCAACATTTCCTATTTCTTGGAAGGTTTTAAATAGTAGGATTGGACCTCGTAGTGGTTGCAAAAATGGTGAGACAGTAGTGCGAGTATCAAATGATTGTAGTGGGAATAGGGTTTTGTGATCGTGAAGTTTTTTAAAATTACTTTTAGAGATCGTGTAGCGGGCAAAAATTGGATAAAATTAACCAAATACCTAGTGGAATCAGCTAATACGGTGTGAATTTTTGGTAGTACCGAATAATGGGTTACTACGTTATCTTTTGATATTTAAATCATTCGGCACTAGTACCATGCTTTCCGAGTACCACATACTCATGTAGAGTCATACTCATACAATTAGTCTTGGGCCCTACAAAAATGTGCGGTGGGGGAAAGGTGTCCGGCAGGAGCACCCAATAAATTTTAATGTTGCTTAAGTACCTCAGATCCAAGAAATGAAGTTGACATTCACATCTGACCATTTCTTTTTTTTTGAACTGACATCCGACCATTTCCAAGTCGATAACTATGGAAATAAATATTCTTATCTCAGGCCACACGTGAAAGTTGAACATCAGCAGTGAAAGCTGCAGTTAGAGATAGAAACTACATATTCTCTAATTATTCATATATGAGGAGTAGGATTGAACCAGTAACACACGCATAAACTTTAAATTAGTGTGTTTGAGCCATGAGTATTGCTTGGGAGAGCGAGCCAGTCACAACTACCCTAGCAAAGTGTTAGAACGGACCAGAACCCCTCCCTAGAACGTCTGGTTCATAGGACTACTACCTACAAGCGGAATTCGAACCCGCATTCAAATTTTGTTATCAAATTAAGAAGAACTAATTAATTAATTTACATTGATTTATGCTTAAATCTTCGGTAAGTCATTTTCTGTACCTGATCATCTCTCTCGATCGGTCTTTTGACTTTCGATCACGTCAAGTGTTAAGTCCCCACCATGCTCCATTAACGGAAAAGACAAGGGCATGCATATAGTCATACACACATGAAAAAGAAGAAGGTATATATTCATATCATATTTACATGCATGCATGAACGGTGAACCAGTGAATGCTTATACAAAATAACTATCTATTCAGGGGGCTTGTATCGAGGTTCCAGATTTTCTACTCAAAACAATATTTGTGTGTGTCAACAAAACACCAATCCAAAAACAAAATGTAAAATATATTTTCTGTAAAATCATTTTACTTAATTGGAGAATATTTTCATTGTTTACAACAAAACAAATGAAGCCTACATATGTACCAAGATGATGGGACGTAAGGTATTGTGCCAATAACTGACATAACGCACATTATAATCCAAAGTATTTGGAAAACACTCATCTTATTTCTTGGTAAACACAAGAAGCCAATCAAATACAACAAATTAATGACTTAAATACAATAGCGATTCAGTTTCTGTGTGCCATTTCCTTTCTTGAAACCATGAATCCTTATTTCAAACCAACAACAAAAAATAAGAAAAACAAACAACATTCCCACCACAAATCACAAAACTCCCTCTAGCCCTTCTATGGTGCAAGCTTTGACTTGATTTGATCGACCTCGTAGGTATCAATTTGAAAAGCCGTGGCCAACACATTATCTGGCACCGGTGGTGTGGCGGCAAACAAGGATGTGGCAATGACCTGGACACCAGGATTCTGGCTGTTGAACGAGGCAATAGCGGCAGCGGGAACATTCCCATTATTCTGTTGGAAGTGAACCAAACCCTTAGGGAAAGTAAATATTTGACCTGGATAGAGGGTTATAGTAACAAGCACATTGGCTGTGGTAATGAACCCAACATCCAATTGGCCATAGAGCATGAACAATATCTCGGTGGCGCGTGGGTGAGTGTGGGGAGGGTTAAGGCCACCGGGGGCAAAGTCAATGCGAGCCATGGAGACACCCAAGGTATTGAGGCCCGGAATTTGATTGACATTGGCTGGAGTCACGGTTGAGCGCAGCACATTGTTGGTTGCCGCTGGTTTGGATAGACCGGCAAAGAAGAAATCTGATGCGGAGAATGTTGCCAGGCAGGCAAAACCATTCATCTTCACGGCTGTACATAAAGAGAAACATGTACAATATTGTGAGCTTGGAGTATGAGAGAACATAGGAGAGAGTAATTACATGAGAATGAAAAGCTTAGTAATGTCACAAAAGTTGTACGTACCATTATTGAGATCAGCAACACAAACATCTTGAAGCGTATCCGGATCGGCAGAAACAGAGATTGAAATGGTGGCTATTAACGCCACAATGGCCACCAAAGAGAATTTCGCCATATATATAGGTGGAAGAAATGTGACGAAATGGATTATTTTTCCAAAAGGTTACAATATCAGAGCTTGAAAAGAACAAGAGAGAAAAGTTTGGATTTGGTACTTTGGATGCTGGGGACAAGAAAAGTGGAGGCCTTATTTATAAGGTTGAGGTTTTTAGAGAGAGAAAATCTTAAAGTCTCCTCGCCCCAGAAAGAACTGGAGAAACCTACATTTTTTTTTTCATTTTTGAACATTGTCTTCTTATGACTATTTCTTAGGCGGATGTGAAAACAACAAGAAGACCTATTTTCTCAACATGATCACTCGAACCCCGGTAAGAGCTTTTGTTTTCATTTTATCTGACCAAATGTAAATATCGGATTGGATTACATATAAAACAGGATCATATATATATATTCGGCGCTTTATTTGAAATTTTATGCTGTAACATTTATCGTATAAGGTAGTAATTAATATTACAAAGTGTGAAATATACAGTATTATGAGTTATTAGTAATATTACATTACTTCGATGAAACCATATAATTAGGGGTGTCCATTGATCGGATCTGATTCGATTTGCTTAGAGCAGATTATGGTTTTTAAGATCCGGAACCAAACGTTCACGGATTGGTTACGGGTCGGATTGGTCGGATTTGATAGATTAAGAAGGATTATTGAGGGGATCCGATCCGGATCCGGAAACGCCAGATAAAAAATTCTCGATCTAGAACCGAACCGAACATTCACGTAGGGGTCAACGGATGGATCGGATTGGACAGATTTGGTGAATTATCCGCTGGATAGCCCTAAATTATATATCATGCATGGGATCCTATATTCTTGTACCATATAGAAAGGAAGGTTTATATATTAAACAAAAGAACTGATTTGAAATATGGAAAATCACCTTATAGGATTGTCAAAGGATCTATTTTCTCAACATGATAGCACTCGAATCCCGTTTGATATTTTCAACGAAACGGTGCCATGGTGTCTTATGAAAGTTTCAAACGAAAACCAAAAGTACTATTGTTAAAATATGGGAAATCACCCAATATAGGATTGTCAAATGGTCTTATACCTAGTCTTTTTGACATTTTCATCCCTAGCTACCCTTGGCAGGTAAAGCTTATCCAATTTTAATTACAGTATATTTTCCATTAACAACTTGTCTATTATCTTAATACTTGCTATATATTCATGGCAGATGCCCGTATGACTTGCTCAATGATAGTAGTATTCTTTAAGAATTTGGGGGAGGGGTTGTGTGGTACATGTTGTGCGCCTTGTTGTGGAGCAAAATAATGTAAGTTTGTTCATTTTCTTGGTACACTTCAATAGGCCATGTTTGGAGAGTTAATTTTGAGGTTCAATTTTAGGAGATTTAGGTCATTTGGGGTAGAAAAATAGTAGTTTTAAGCACTTGGATTTAGGTACTTTAGGTTTAGGTACTTTGGATTTAAACACTTTGGTTTATGGTTTAGGCATTTTGTAGTGACTTTTTTCTTTTTCCAAACAAGGTCTTTGGAAGCTTCAGAGGTGTGCCAAAAATTACGTCATTTTACCGGAAAACATGACGCACAACACTTACTCTACAACACCGACCCCGGATGCATTTGGTAAATGGGGATCGTCATTGAAATATGTGTTGTTGAGCTTCGAAGAGTTTTTATGATCTTCGAAACTCCCTCAATCCTTTTCCGATTATTAACCACTGAGCCACCCCTTTAGTTTGAATATGTGACTTTTAATTTGGGAGTCAAAGCCAAGTAATTGGATAGATTAAAATTTGACTTTTCATTATACTCAAATTTTCCTGTTATTTTTTTTTCAAAAAAGGCTGTACGTACACACGTTTGTATGCGTTTATTGCATGAACGATGCATTTTCACCGTCCAAAAGTATTTTCAACGGTCCGGATTGACCTTTGCTCTGTGACCAGTACCAATTATATGTGACCTTTGCAAACGCGTTCATCTGTACGCATAGCCAGACTGTATTTCTTTCATACATAATGTTATCTACTTAATTGATCATGAGTAAAGAAGTAAACAAATTAATTAAGTAAGTTTCTAGACTATCTTTGCATGGAAAAGGTCATAAGATAGTCTCAATTTGGTCAAATTGTGCATTTTGGCTGTTAAGGAAGTTTTTTTCAAAATGAACCAAAACCAAATCTCCAACCCCAAAGCTACTCCTGGTTGATCAATCTTTTACCATATTATTTAATAGAAGTTTTTTTTTTTCGACTGCAAAAATCTTTATTAATCTTTAGAAATTGATTACAAAGATTAAAAGAATCCAAACACGAAAGATATCAAAACTTGGAAAGGTATCCGAACTAGGTTGGTATCCTCTCCCACGACAATTATATGCTGGCAAGAACCCCAAAGGAAGATAATAGAGGATGACAAGAAATCAACCGAAAGATACAAATCTAGTGCATGAAAAATTGAAGGGCAGCACTCCAAGATAGCTCCTGATGATAGCTCCTGAAACATCCATACAAATCCCAGCAGCTTTAATCCTCAAAAAGAAAGACCCACGCGCTTTTACTATATTAATAGAAGTTGTTATCATGAATTGTTTACATACAAAGCTTAACTTTCCCATGTGCCCTATTTCTGTCATGCAATGTTAAATTACCAAGTTCATTTCCATTTTTATTTTATACTCTTGTGTCAACGTTAGGTATTTGTTTAATGTGGCTCCACAAATGTAAAGTTTTTATTCTATTTTTAGTGTGTGGTATTGTTGTGACACAAACTTTAAACTTTTTAAATGCAATTTGTTTTGATGGATAGGGGTTAATTGCACAAGCCTATTCGAGGCAGCTGACAAACTAAGGCCGCCTTTCTTTTTTTTTAACCAATAGTGTATTTTTTTTTTGTTGTCATCACTGGGACACTTATAGAATGAATTTTCTTGGCTTTTGAAGAATTTAAGTATTCTCATTTTACGTGGGTCTTTGGATAACGAGGTTTTATTTCATATAAGAATTTTATAAGCCTTTGGGACACGGAATTTTTTTTATGACATCTAAACTACATGGTAACCCAAGTTTCTAAAAAAGTTATCCTTAGGCAGCTTTTCCCAATGGCCTCAGAGTTGGGGCACCCGTGCTGGGATATAGGGGCGGATGCGGAAGGTACAAAGCAAGGACGGAGCCAAGAATTTTACTATGCAGGGGCGAATGTTTTATTCAAAATATTTTGCAAGAGTGAATGTTTTATCCAAAATATTTTGTAGGGGCGTGCCTATATAATTCATAGGAATTTTTTTTTTTTTTATTTTATGTAATACTAGAGGTTTTTTGTTTACCTTGTAGGGGCGATTACACCTACTGGCCCCCCTCTAGCTCCATCCCTGGTACAAAGGTCATGTGCCCCCTTAGATTTTTGGTCCCCCCAAATGAGAGGATTAATGCCAAATTTATGTACTGTTCATTTTACTTATGCCCCTAGAATTTACAAAAGTGTCTTGTTTACACAGGGTATTTTAACATTATGGCCTAGTGACCTCAATCAAACTTTTCTTTTTCCCAATTTCTTGTCCTTTTACTTCTATCTTAGTTATGGTAGAAAATATACACATATGGATGTGAAATTTCTTTCAAAGCCATAATTAATTATGGACCTCCTGTATGTGTTGAATTCGATCTGAGAACATTTGTTACATGAATTATTTTAGTTCCTTTTATTTTTTTAAAACAATTTTTATACCACAGTTTGGAATCCATGGCCTACAAAATAGGTCTAGTTTTAATTGCCACTGATTAATGAAAGCACAATCAATCATGTAACGGAGCGGGATAATCAAAAGCATATTCTAAAAACATAGCATTAGGAACTCATAGTACAACAACCTTAAATTTGGCCAGCATTTCATTTTTTATTTATTTATTTATAGTGGTTAGTTAACCTAATTATCGTTCAAATCCACATACTTTAAATTTGGTGAAAGTTTGTTTCTAGTCCTTGAAGGAGAGTATTTTTCTAGTCCTGAAAATGACTTTCTGGATGTTATTGGATAAGGGGATTGAGTTTTTTGACATCCTTGTTATCTGGAGTTCACCAGAAAAGTTAGGGGTGTTCTATAAAGAAAAAAAATAGGTTTTTCGCAAATTTTGATGTGATTTAATATGAGAAAATGATCTATCTTGGTTTTTGTGAAAAACTGAATTTTTGTCAGTGGAACACCTAAGATTCGAAACTTCATACTCCCTTTGGCCCATCATAGTCTGACTTGGGGATTTCAACTTTTTCAGGGTACATTATGATTACATCTAAAAGTGTTCAAATTTTCATTTATGACCTTTCAAAAGGAGATTTGATTGATGTAAGTAGTAGTACTTTAATTTAAACAAAAGGATGATAATGTAACTTTATTAACTTTCAATTTCTTATTTTGTAAATATGACATATATTTTAAGACTGTTCCAAAAAGATATAATGGAGTATGAAAATGAGATGGAAGGAGTATTATGTAGAAAAAAGCCGTACTACCATGTGTACACCTTTAAGGCCATGTTCCACTAACAAAAAACTAGTTTTGTTTTAAATAAAAAACTACTTCATTCCACTAAACAAAACTCTACAAAAAATCAACAAAAAAATCACTTCATTCCACTAACTTAAAAAAAACCAAATCATTGCACAATCAAGTACATATACTTTATTCACGTAAAATTACGAATTTGCCCTCCATTCAAAAAAAAGAGCAATAGTTGTTTGGGTAGAAGGGTAAATTTGTAATTTCATAACACAACTAAAAAAACCAAAAAACCAAAAACTTGTTAGTGGAACTAGTTGGTTTTTTTGAAAAACTAAAGATAAAAAAAACCAAAAAACTAAAAAACCAATTAGTGGAACACCCCCTAAATCGATCCTAGATTCTTTTACAGAGATTTAATATTGATGTCGTGTCTGTGTGTCCTTTGACATAAAAATTGACATACGAGTCTAATAGGATTACTTGAACACTACCCTGCACCGGTACTACCTAAGTTAGGGATGGGCATGGGGACGGATCGGGGCCGGAGACTACTATCTCCACCCCCATTCCCCAAACCCTTTACTCATATCCATCCCCTATCCAATCTCCAACGGGGATTTATTTTTATCCTCCATCCCCGCTCCAAACGGGGAACGGGGATACCCACGGGGATTTCGGGGATCTAATCATTTTCCCTAGAGTAACAAGTAAATGGTTATAGAAGCCCAATTACAAATCATTTTCCCTAAAATCCAATCACTGAGCAAACCCTGAACGTGTAAAACTACACGTGTTTGTAGAACAACATAAAGAGTGCATAAAAATAGAAATTATGTAGAGTTCTTATGTATATTCATGACATTAATCAAAATTGATTAAATGCAACATGGGTTGTTTAGTAAATAACATACATAATTGTTTCACAGGAAAAGAGACTACAAGTCTACAATTCACTGTTGATATGCCCAAGAAACATTTTTAAAGATTGTACTACTAGATATTTTTTGTGTAATCAATCACATGAATGGTCATTTTGATTGCAACATATATGTTAAAATGCCATTTGCAGTGGATGAAAATGCTTCAATTACCAAACCAACCTTATGCACGAGGAAGGAAATTTTGGTGTAACCCCATATATATTGCAGAAAATTCAGTGAGATCCCAAAGTTTCATAATTCATTAATAGACCCCTATATTTCGGGGATTCGGGGACGGGGCGGATCGGGGACGGAGCGGAGCGGGGCGGGGACGGATCGGGGAACGGATTTGGAGCGGATTCGGGGCGGGGACATGCCTATCTCCACCCCCTATCCAATCCCCAAACATTTTCAAAAAAAATCTCCATATCCTATCCAATCTCCAAACAAATCTCCACATTGCCGATCCGTTCAGATCGGAGATCGGATCGGATTCGGACGGGGCGGATGAAATGACCAACCCTAACCTAAGTCCATGTGACACAGTGAAAGATAGGGAATGTACTTAAGTGTCATATCCAAGAAAGTGAAGTTGACATTCACAATATGGGACCATTTCCAAGACAATAACCATAGAAGAATTCTCATCTCAGGTCACACGTGATCAACTGCATATTCTTGAACTATTAATCCAATCCAATATGGAGTAGGATTGAACAAGTCATGCCTCACAACTGCAAGATTTACACGCATAAACGCCAAATTTTTCTTTGGCCGAAATGGATATCCATTGATTGACGAAATGGAATTCGGTTTAGCTCGACCCTCAATGTGAGGTGAAAGTTAAGAGACATGCTGAATTTGTCAAGATATTAAATTATTGTAATTATCATTACAGGTGATAAAAAAGTGGATACGAGTACTCTAAATCTCAATGAAATTGTAGCCCTTCAGAGATCCCAATAGAAAAATAAGATTCATATAGCTGACTCAAATTGATTCGGACATAACACTTTGTCACGCTCTCAATTTTAATATCCAAAATACATACAATTTTCAGATACGATAAAACCAAAGTCAACCAATTTCCCTTAGAAAAGTCAAAGTCAATGTAAAATTTTATAGTCAAGGCTCAACAAGTCTCTAATCAAAGGCACCCGTACCCATGCGGATATAAGTGACAAAGGTTTTAAAGTTATTACATATATCAATTTTGTTAAAAGATTTAAGAAATAGAAGTTACATGAACATCTCCCAAAATATACTAACTATGGAGAAGATAAAATAACTTCATAAATAAGTGAGTTTCATGTTATGCATCCATACTCCAAGTATCCAATTTATGTGCCTTTCCGAGTACTTGAAAATGATAGGGTGAGCTCACTAGCCTAATAAGAAATTTTTCTACTAACACTAAGGGTATAGAGAATGAAAGATGCACATAAAAGTGTAATAAACACGAATGAGTTGACTAATAGAAGCTATGATCACATGACTTGAGGTTAAATGTCCACAAGATACCCAATGCCCCAACCAAGTACTTAATTGTCCAAGGAAATACCGAAAATGTTCCAACAATAACCCAAGTGTCCAACGATTTTGTCATAACCATTACAAATCGTATTGGGTGTTAAATTTCATCAAAATACCGTATTCTTCATAAAACATTTCATTTCAAACACTTTATAAAAGTAACCACTTGTTTTCAATAAGAAATAAATCCGTCTGCCGGATTTCGTGAGCTCTATGCACCCCTGCCGGATTTCGTCGGTTCCGTACACCCATGGCTAGGGACGCACCAAACGGTGTCCCTAGTATTAATGATTACCATTTTCAAAATCAATTTAACCAATCATTTGTCCAAAACATTAACATAATCCATTTTGTACAAAAACTTGTAGTGTGTCGGTTGTGGCTAAGTGAACATGTGTCCAAGTACGTGAATAATCAAGACAAATCATAAATCGTACCATGATAGGCTAGGGAGGTGTTTTCCAATATGTTTTGAGGTGCAAGGGTTGAATATGTCAAGTATAAGCACAAGCAAGCGACCAAAATCGAAGAAAATAAGTTTTAGTGAAGTGAGAGAAGTTGGATCGATCCAATTTTTGAGTGAATCGATCCGTAATGCTAAATTCGTGACCAGAGTGATCTAGATCGATCCAACCCCTAAAGGTGGATCGATCCACCATGTTCAAAAAGTGAATCAGAAGGTTTTGGATTGATCCAGATAGCAAGTGGATCGATCCACAATGGTTCAAAGCGCAAACAGAGAGTTGTGGATCGATTGATCCACTTAGGTTACGAGTGAAAATTTGTCAGCATTGCTGAAAATGATGGGGGCTTCAATCCAAGTCAAGTATGATGTTTCAAAACACAACTAATCAAAGGAGATGGACATAACAACCAATCCATGGATTTATCAACCAAATATGCAAAACCCAAATTCAATCAAGATCCAAGTCCAATGCCATGGTAATAATCAAGTTTAACAAGAATTTTTGAAACAAGAACAGAGCAATTCAATCATTCAACCAATATACACGTAGAGGAGGTAGAAAATTGTTCCATACCTTAATGGTTTAGCTCCAAAGATGAGAGAAAGGAAGCCCTAGCTTGTTCTAGCAAACCCAACCGAAATGAGCTCCTCCAAGGTGATTCCAAGAATGCTTGGACTCCAAATCACGCGTAGTTGATGGAAATGAGGTTTAATCTTGAACATGTGAGGTGTGGGAGGTGGATTTGTGGAGGAAATGGAAGAAATGTAGGAGAAGAGTAGAGAGAGAGAGAGTGGGCCGGTGAGTTAGAGTAGAGAGGAGAGGAGTGTGTGTGTTTGCCAAAAAATCAGCCACATACAAGCCTATACACACCCCCCAAATTGCACTTACACCCTTTAAGTTTCTAACATGTTTTAAAGACATCACAATGCAATTACCAAACTCACATTGACCCCATATTGCACTTTAAAACATTTATCACACTTACCCAACGTTATTCTAAAAACATCATATGAAATTACGAGTCCTTACAGACTTGGCTTGGTTTTGTTTGATTAGGTAATAGGGGGAGTTTTCCAATGGATTTTATGAGATAAAATGAGAAATTTGATTTTAGTTAGTGTTTTATGGAGGGGTGATAAAATCACTTTGTTTTCCCAATAGATAAAATCTTGTGTGATAATAGTTGTGGATAATATAGTGTGATAAAATCTAGTGTGATAAAATCACCTTCCTTTTATCTATTTGTAAAATATGATGATAAAATCAAATAATCCATTGGAAAACTCCCTTACAGAATATGTGGTTTAATTCTACTGACCCAATAAATTTTACCTTCATCCATAATTGTTCAAGTGATCAAACAAACCAAAGAGATCTTCTAGCCTAAGACCCACGTAATGAACCTCATTGATGGAAACACATGCTTCTTCTTATTCGGGTTAGGTTAGTGACCCTCTGTGTTGTGGTTTTTATAGACAATGTATTTCCTACCATCAAGGAAGAGTTGTCACCAAAAGATGTCTTTTTGAATGGGTGTGTCTATTCCTAAAGGGATATGACTTTTGATATTATTTTTTCCCCATAAGTTTACCCTTTCGTACAGGATACACCCTTTCACATAGGATATTGTCACACCCTCATTTTTACAAAGCATAAATAAAGGAATTTCCATAATAAATAAGTCAAGTGATAAGATTTTCATAAATCCATCCCGAAAAGGTTTCCATAAAATAAAGTACATCCTTAGCCTATTGGCTATCAAATATTCGGGCACCCTTACCCCAAAGGTGAAATCAAATAATATCCCATAAGTTATTACAAGTTCAATGTCAAAAAGATAGTGAAAAGATTAGAGTTACATTATCATCTTCTCAAAAGAAAATGCATAGTAAATGAATAAAATAACTCCAAGTCATGTATGCTCATCATCCAAGTCATTGCACTCCAAACCATGCATGATCAAAATTGAGTACCTGAAAATGATAGGGTGAATACATGTGTTCGTAGGAGAACTATTCTCCTAAAGCTAGGTGTATGAATATGATGCATGCACATGGAGGCAAGATATGTTAAATTGATATTCATATGTGAATATGGGTATTCGAATCATAGAAAAAGGATTTTGAATGCATAGAAAAAGGATTTTGAATGCATCAAAGTATCCAAATGATTTCCAAGTACCCACCAACAACCCATACGTTCAAAGTCTTTTCTAAGTACCCAAACACCACCCAAGTATCCATTTTGTTTCACCCAACTATCCAAGTTTATCATACAAGTCTAAAATCAAGTTTATATATCGAATTTCAACAAAACACAATGGGTAGTTCAAAAATCTCATGTCTCACTTCCTTCATTGAAGAAAATCATCATTTCATTAATACAAGGGACTTAATCCCTCTACAGGATTCCATAGGCTCCGCGTGCCTTAATCGGATTCTATAGGCTTTGCATGCCTCTGCTTGGTTTTGTGGGCCCAACGTGCCCTTGCCGGATTATATCGGCTCCGCGTGCCTCTGCCGGGTTCTGTGGGTCCCATGTGCCCCTGCCAGATTTGATAGGCTCTGCGTGCCTTTACCATAATCTCACCAAATGATGGGATTGGTTTAAAATACCTTATTATCACCAACATTTCATTAAAATTTTTAATACAAGTCATTTTCCCCAATTTCATTTCACTAAAGCACCTTTTTTTTGATAAAAAGAGTTACTCACATTTACACACACTTTCTAAAATCCAACAAACTTTCATGTGATGTAAGATGACATATTTGTTTATAAAATCATAGTCCTCGAGTCAAAACATGAGCGGAAATGATGTTAAAGAGCAATCATATGAAGGATTGAGCATTCAGAGACCAAACAGACATCAAAGAGTGGCTAAATGTCACCTAAAAGACAGAGGGTAGCTGCTGGAAATTAAAGGGGCAGCAGCATTTGAACAGTCAACAGTGCAAATTTTCACCTCTAAGGTGTAGAATTTCAACCCAATCACAAATGAGATAGTTTCGGTGCAAAGTAGAGATGCTAGGCAACAATTTAACATGGAGGGAGGTTAATTTCACTCCCAATTTCATCAATCAATAAGTAATATCATAGATTACAAAATCAAAGTTTGAAAAACCCATACAATTTGGGGAAAACATGATTCATGAAGAAATTGAAGCCAAGAATAAGATATATGCTACAAATCACAAGCATACAACTAGAGAGTAGACATTGTTTCCCTACATCAAAGTTTTACTTGAAAATGGAAGATGAGTGAAACCTTAGGTGTAGAAACTTCAAATCCTAAATTTGGATGATAAGCCCCAAATGTTGTATATAATCCGGGCTTATCTAGCTCATTTATTGATAAACCCCCAATATTGTAGATAACCGGGATTTATCTTGCTCCTTTTGTTCACACACACGCGCGAATTCGCGCTTAAATTGGTTGATATGCGTGTAGAAGTGTTTTTGTTGAGTTACAGGTCAAACATGGTAACTTAGCGCGTTTTGTGGCNCACGCGTCTCGCTCAAGCAAAACTCCCAGCGAAGTCCGGGATTGGACAAGCACCCACAAGACCGAGGAGCACCGCCCCCGAGGGTCGCACGACTCATTTAGGAGCTTTGAAGGAAGTCCGGAGGCACGCAAACCAATGAAAGTGATCAAGGGGACAAAAACTAAGTCAAGACCAATTTGGACTGATCCAAATTATTCCGGACCGATCCAAATTAATCCGGACCGATCAAGAATTGCCCAAAAATTTCCAGACGATTCCGGACCGATCCAAAAGTGCTCCGAACCAAATTTTGTGGACTTTTTGCACTTTCCACTTATGGAAACTTACTACTTTTGTTGTTTTTATGATATTTTTGTGAGAGAGAAAGTGTTGTGCATATAATCATCTCTCTCTCTCTCTCCCTCTCTCTTATCTTCTCCATTAGTTAGCTTTAGGTATTTTAAGTTTTTCATTTCCATGGTTTTTCAAGCTTCCTCTCTCTAGATTTCTCAAGTAAGTTTTCATTTCTAGTTAATTTGCCAAGGTTTATTGTTGTAGCTACAATCATTCTCTCTATATAAATCTAGTTTATTTGCATTTCTACCGGTTAAATCTTGTTCTTGTTTTTCCATCTTCTTCCTTAGGAAACACTAGTTTAAATTTGTTGTTTGTTAATTTCTCGAGGCTTAAAAGTGTAGGGAAGCTTAGGTTCAATATCAATATCAAGTTTAATCATGAATTTTATTTCCTTCAAATTTCTAATTAGGATTAGCTTAAGCATAATTAGTGAGTAGTTAAATGGGCTCGGTCATGGGGTGATTAGCACTTCATGACTTAGGTTTAATTCGTTTTTCTCGCCAAATTGCAAACACTTCTTGTTTAATAAAGTCACGGGTTCATCTTTATGTATCAAAATTGGTTCAGAAAACCCCTTTTGATCGCCGCGTCGCCGGGGCATGACCACTTGGTACGTGCGATGCTTAGGGATAGGCGACTCAAATATTTGTATAAACGGCACAAGAATCCTACACTTTATCGAACACCATTTCTAGTTCAAAGAGTTAGGATCGATTTTATGTACCAAAGTCTAGGTTTGTTAATCTTTTTGATCTCTCGTAGTTAAGGGTTGATTCTCCTTTTCACGTGTGATGCTTGGAGCGATGTCAACCTAGATGTTTGCCAAATGGTTATAAGAATCTTAATCTCAACAAGAGAGGAACGAATTAGCCTAAGTTATGGCTGTTAAAATCCCTTAGACTTTGCCTTAGTTTAATTTGTCGTTTTTAATCTTCTGAGTCATTCTAGAAGTAGGAAGAGAACCACCAAACAAAACCACCTCGTAAGTTGGCCGTCTTAACGCCAAAACTCTCATCGCAAGTTAAACTCTCACGCCGGGTGCGTTCGGTCCCTGTGGATTCGACCCGGTCTTACCGGTTATTATGCTACCTCCAACCTAGCCCTACGCTTGGGGCGACACTTTCTACGACACAATCAAAGTTTTACTTGAAAATGGAAGATGAGTGAAACCTTAGGTGTAGAAACTTCAAATCCTAAATTTGGATGATAAGCCCCAAATGTTGTATATAATCCGGGCTTATCTAGCTCATTTATGTTCACACACACACGCAATTTTGTGCTTTATATGTTTGATATGTGCGTAGAGTTATTTTTGTTAGTTATAGGTAAAACACGTGAATAAGCACGTTTTGGAGCGCATTGGAAGCCGTCCCAAGTTACCGAGTGCCAAGTTGCCCCATGGCATGCCACCACCGGGCCTCAAAAGCCAAGAAATGAAGACTCGGCTAAGGCCCGGGAAGTCGAAAAGCCACAAAGCCATCCCGGTGGTGTCCGGGAGTGAACAAGCACTCACGAGACCAAGTGCCCTTCTTCCCGAAGCTCACACGATGTTTGGAAGTGTTTTGGAGGATGCCCGGTAGCACACAAGGCCAATGGATGGCAAAGAAAGAAGAGGAAACCTCAAATGCCTAAGTATAAATGCAGGTATTGATACCAGTATTGATAAGTATCAATACCTCTGAGGGACAAAAAGGGACAGAACCGTGGGTATTGATACCCCCAAAATTGGTATCAATGCCCAGGCTTCTCGGGTAGCATTGTTAATGCAGGTATTGATACCCGCATTGATAGGTATCAATGCCTAGCAACCCGAAAAAGTGTTTAATCCACTTGTTAGACTTTCCACTTATGGAAACTTACTACTTTTAGTTGTATTTTGGATATTTTTGTGAGAGAGAAGGGTTATGTGTATATATCTCTCCCTCTCTCTATCTCTCACATATCTCCTACACTTTCATTTTATTTTCTTTTTAGTCTAAATTAGCTCCACCTTCTCTCTAGTTTTTAGGTTTCAATCTTCAAGAACCAAGGTTTTCTCCTTCATTAATGTTGTAAGCACTTCTCTAATCTTTATAAATCCGTAGTTTATTTTCATTTTCGTCATGTTTTGTATTTCCTTTATATTTCCTTTAATGTTTAGCTTGATCATGTTTGAGTAGTAGTTTAGGCTTGGTCATGGGGTGAAGATCACTCCATGACTTCGGTGTTTCAATGGTTTCTCATGTTTATATGCTTATTGTGGGTTTGTGAATGGATTAATCAATCTATTTTCGGTCTAAACTTAGAGTTGTTAACCTCTTTGATTGGGTGTAGACAAGTCCTTTGGCACACACAATCCTTTGAGCTATGTCACTTTGGGTGTTCGACAAAATGTCTAAGAGGGTGTCTTTCCATTTACAAACCTCATTCTTGTGATTAAGATTGGTTTTCATTGGGTAAGATCAATTTTATGTATCAAAACTTAGTCTTGTTAACCTATTTGATCTTGTGTAGGCAAGGGCTTGACTACTTGCCACACATGATGCTTAGAGCTATGGCATTCAAAGTGTTTGTCAAAGTGCCTCAAAGAACTTATCCCATTGTTAAACCCATTTTCTAGAGTCAAAATGATCTTCATTGTTAAATCTTCCGAGTGAGAGCAAGTGACTTTGTCTCTCACTTGAGTTATAGTTGAGAGCCATTGAATATCCTTAGTCATGGGTGGTATGAACCTCTAGGCCTTGCCATCTTTAATTTATAGTTTATATCTTCATTTTCAATCGCATTAGAGGTAGAGAGAGAATTCCACCAATCAAACTCCAAAAGCCAAGTTTGTCGCTTTAAGGCTAAAACCTACACTTGCAAGACAACTCTCACGCCGGGTGTGTTCGGTCCCTGTGGATTCGACCCGGTCTTACCGGTTATTATGCTACCGACGACCTAGCCCTACGCTTGGGGCAACACTTTCTACGACACAATCTAAGGTCGCAAGCATTGGAGCTCTTGGTGTGAATACACGACAACCCAAGCTCCGTAGAGTGCGTAGAACATGAAAATGACATTGGCTCTTGAAGTGGTAGAGTGAGGAGTGAGAGATTTGAGCCTGGAATGTGTAACAATGGAGGAGAGAGAGGGGCTGGTCGGGTGGGAGGGAGAGGAGAGTGTGTGTTTTTATTTTTTTACAAACTTCCTCCATACACTTCTCAATATAACACTCTAATTACACCTCACACCTAAATGTCACTTGTGTATATAAAATATGACCCCATCTCATTAACTACAATCTCACACTTAGCTAATTAACATTTTTCAACATTCCTCACAAAATCCCACCTTTTATTTTTAAAAAGTAATTAAATTTTCAGGGTCTTTACACACTGTGCCAACAAGGCATGTTCCAACACAATACTTATTTCACAAACCAAATTTAAGTAAAGACTATAATTTTGAATAGTCTTTAATTTAATTTATTTATGAAAATAAGGAAGTACCCTCCATTTGGAAACAAAGACATTTTCAAAATTTTAAAATTTTAATCATATCAAAATCTCATCATCCACTTTTAGTGCAAAACCAAAAAACAGCACATTTTTCTCCGAAGAAATCGGGTGAAAGATGACTTTGCCTAACTAAAAAATAACTTCCAATTATACCATTGTGATCAGAAAAATCCAAGGAATAATTACTGGGTCTTTTTATCGGCCAAATCAAAACTTCTCCAAACGTGATTTTATTTAATTATTTTATACAGGTCCTTTATAGATATGTCTTTTCATGATAAGACACATTTTCACAATTAGACACCTAATAATTGAGCAATTTATTTATACCTCAAAACTTCAATTAATAAATAGAAAGTGATATGTAGGCCACATAAGACAATTTCTTACATAAAAGGACCACCCATGAATAAGATTCCCACCAAAAAATACTTCATGCCAAATCTGGCTAGAAAATGTGGTTTTAATAGCATGCCAGCTGAACAATGGTCAATAATAGTCTCAACCTTGGCTTTCAAAGATCCCCCTAGATGTAGCACTGCCCTGTCAAAAAATCTAGCATACAAAGGCTCAAGTGGAAGCGATTTACCCAACCATAAGAAGGTTCTCCTACCATTACCTTTGTTATATTGAATCAAAGGCTAACTTATATTTCTAATTTCTAGAACTTTTCTTGTAGTCCATGAAGCATTAGAAGGAATGTTCAATTCATTGACCAAGTAGAAAGATCTTCAATAATGTAGGTATGAACCCATTTAACCCATAAGGTATTTGCTTACAGAGGACCCAAAGATGGTATAGTGGTTGTAGTTCATTACTTAAATCTTTTAAAGCCTAGGACACCCCCTTTCTTAATTAAAAAATATCACCGGAGGTAGAAGGCAATGTTGGTTCTTTAACAAGTTGACATGAAAGACAATCAATTTACGTATGTTCATCTCTAATGGATCCTAGATGTCCATTTGAAACTACGGTGCGTAGTCAACCACAAGACGCATGATCTAATCAAGAATGCCAAAGGCCAATAGAATTAGGGGGATCAGAGGTAATGGAACATTGTGATGGACTAACAGAATAGACTGTGTCACACCCTCAATTTCAATAAGTGAAGATACAAATAAAATCCACGTAAGTTCTCACGAGCTGGTCAAAGTCAACGCATATGTGAAAGTGAGATTCAGTTGAGCTATGTTTTTCATTCTCTATCTGAAGGAAGAAGAAGATGAGGCGCGTTGGTTCTCTTTGAACATCATGTGGGTTCCATTGAAAAGAAAGAGAAAGGCTTTTAACCACAAGATTCCTCTTATCTTTTGGACTAGTCAGCCACCATATTTGACTAAGTCCCAGTCAACTTTTACTTGCTGAGTTAGCAAGTCCAGGCAGCCAAACCTAGTCAACATATTAGTATTTTTGCGATTCTAAAGTCGGTTTAACTCCAACTTGCAAGTGTGACTAGTCATTTTTGACTATTCTTGACCTTCTGGATCCAATCCCATACTCTGTTTTACGTGATTCCTCTCTAAAGTTGCTGCCATGGTTCAGCGCAGTCTGTAAACCACATTTACTAAGCATTTTTGAGTGACGGTTCTTGTTTGATGATCTTTCTAAGGAGTCCCGATGGCTGAAGCATTTGAAAATGTTGTCACTGAGCCTTCTAACGGCTCTGTGCTGAGGACCACGGTGACCATTGCTGAGTTCGAGTTGGAGAAATTCGTTGGCACCAACAACTTTGGCATGTGGCAATGCGAGGTGATGGATGTACTAATCCAACAAGAGTTGGCTATTGCCTTGGAGGACAAGTCCAAGGGTATGGCGGAGAAGGACTGGGACAAATTGAATCGCCAAGCTTGCGGCACAATTCATTTGTGTCTTGCGAAGGATCAGAAGTATTTTGTTATGAAGGAGAAGGCTAAATAATTATGGAAAAAGCTCGAGGAGAAGTTCATGACCAAGAGCGCAGAGAACCGCCTCTAATTGAAGAAGAGGCTCTTTTGTTTCTAACACCGTGTAGGTACCTCGATGATTGAGCACTTAAATGTGTTCACCAAAATACTTGCTGATCTTCAAAATTTGGATGCCAATATCCTCGACGAGGATAAGGCTCTATTGCTGCTGAATTCTCTTCCTGTTAAGTATGATCATCTGATCACTACTCTATTGTACGGTAAAGAAGAGATTAAGTTTGAAATCGTGTCCAAAGTTTGAAATCGTGTCCAATGGTTTGATCAATAATGAGTACCGCAAGAAAGACAAAGAGACTCACAGGGACACGACAACTGAAGCTTTGGTTACAAGCGACAAATCTTGGCTCCAATGGAGAGGAGCCCCTTAGTTCCACATTCCGAAAGATGTATGTGCCCATTGTCACCAGAAAGGGCATTGGAAGGCAGATTGTCCAGCAACGAATAAAGTGAAGGACAAAGAGGATTCTAATGCTAACATTATTTTGGAGGAGGATATAGATCTTGCTTTTATCGGTTCATCACTGGATATCCATCCTGATGAGTGGATATTTGATACTAGTTGTTCTTATCATATGTGTCCTAACAAGGACTTGTTCTCTAGCTTCGAGGAGTTGGATGGAGATTCAGTACTTATGGGCAATGGCCATGCCTGTAAGACTCTGGGGATAGGTAAAATCAATCTGGTTTTGTATGATGAATTTGTATTTGTTTTGTCTGATGTGCGGTATGTTCCGAACTTGAAGCAAAATCTCATCTCTTTGGGAGCTTTAGAGTCCATAGGTTTGGTGATTTTTATGCAAGGTGAAGCTCTAGAGATTAGTTCGAAGAATTTGGTTGTGATGAAAGGCACTCGACACAAGAACCTCCACTTCCTTGAAGGAGTAAAGCTAAAGGTGGAGCTACCACCGTTATTGGGGAATCTAAGTCTGAATGTACTAAAGATCTGTCAGTTCAAGTTACTAGAAGTGAGTTTGAATGTGGTTCAAGCTTAGTCCACTTGAATCAGTATTGAGCACCTTTGAGGTGCATGCACTTTCAGGGTGCCTGACTCAATGGAGGTTGAGCATCTGGCTTGATATGGCTCAAGCATCCGATTCTGTAGCTGAATCTGCTATCGGGACTTCTGAAGTGTTGCGCAACTTGTATGAATCTATTCCGAAGTTTGCCCAAAGACTTCAGAAATCTGTTTTTTTTTTGTTGGTTTGTTTTGGTATTCTGTATTGTTAAGAGCATTGTTATCTGCAGTCAACCTATTGTTTGTTCTATTTTGAGAGCACTGTCTATTTGCTTATGTAGTTTGCTCTCGTCTCTCTTTGTTTGTTCAAGTTTGTATGTTCTGTTATATCTGGAGGAAGTGTGATTGTTCAGGAGGTGATTACTCGCCAATGTGGAGATTGTATGAGTTTACTCACGTTTAACATGTACGCAAAGTCTTCTATTTATACGAGAAAGAAGTGCTAAATTATGAAAATATAATCAAATCCAAAACTATAGTGAGACAATCAAATAATCACAATATTGATCATATTCTAATAGTTTACATAAAAACAAATGAAGCCTACATAGGTACGGACCAAGCTATTGGGACATAACATAAAGTATTGTGCCATCTGCCAATGACAGACAAAATAATAACTGACATCATAGTTCAAAGATTAGTGACACTAATTCATTAATAAGTATTTGGAAAACACTCATCTTATTTCTTCGTAAACACAAGAAGCCATTCGAGTACACCAAATTAATGACTTAAATACAATAGCGATTCAGTTCCATGTGCCATTTCCTTTCCTGAAACCATGAATCCTTATTTGAAATCAACTACAAAAATCAAATGACATATACACCCACCCTATCATCACAAAACACCCTCTAGACCTTCTATGGTGCAAGTTTTGACTTAATTTGATCGACCTCATAGGTATCAATCTGGAAAGCCGTGGCCAACACATTATCTGGCACCGGTGGAGTGGCGGCAAACAACGAGTTTGCAATGACCTGGACGCCTGGATTCTGGCTGTCAAATGAGGCAATAGCGGCAGCCGGAACGTTCCCATTATTCTGTTGGAAGTGAACCAAACCCTTAGGGAAAGTAAATATTTGACCCTGATAGATGGTCGTAGTAACAAGCACATTGGCTGTGGTAATGAACCCAACATCTAATTGGCCATAGAGCACGAACAATATCTCGGTGGCGCGTGGGTGGGTGTGGGGAGGGTTAAGGCCACCGGGGGCAAAGTCGATGCGAGCCATGGAGACACCTAAGGTATTGAGGCCTGGAATTTGCAAGACATTGGCTGGGGTCACGGTTGAGCGCAACACATTGTTGGTTGCCGCTGGGATGGCTAGACCGGCAAAGAAGAAATCTGATGCGGAGAATGTTGCCAGGCAGGCAAAACCATTCATCTTCACGCCTGTACATAAAGAGAATTAGTTACTATATTGTGAGCTTGGAGTAGGAGAAAATATTAAACAGAGTAATTACATGAGATTGAAAAGCTTAGTAATGTAACAAAATTAGTATGTACCGTTATTGAGATCAGCAACACAAACATCTTGAAGCATATCCGGATCAGCAGAAACAGAGATAGAAACAGTGGCTATTAACACCATAATGGCCACAAAAGAGTAGTGTTTTCTAGTGGCTGCCATATATAGGTTGAAGAAATGTGACAAAATGGATTATGTTTCCAAATGGTGATGATATCAGAGCTTGAAAAGAACAAGAGAGAAAAGTATGGATTTGAGACTTTGGATACTGGGGACATGAAGAGTGGATGCCATATTTATAAGCGTGAGGTTTTTAGGGAGAGAGAGTCTAGATGTAGATCCCCTTACCCGGAAAGAACTGGAAAAACCTATATTTTTCATTTTTGGACACTTTCATCTTGCGACTATTTCTTACGCGAATGGGGAAACAAAGAATACCTATTTTCTCAACTTGATCTCACTTGAACCACGGTAAGATCTTGAGTTTATTTATTTATTATTATTATCTGACCGGATGTAAATATTGGATTGGATTATGTATAAAACAAGATCATATATATATTCGGTGTTTTGTTAAACTTTTGTGCTCTAACATTTAACGTATATGTTAGCAATTTATCTTATAAAGTGTGTAATATACAGTATCATGAGTTGTGGTATGATAAATTGAATGTATTATTTCGTTGAAGCCATATATATCGTGCATGAGATCCTATATTCTTTTATCAGACGGATCGGAAAGGAAGGTTTATTAAACAAAAACTAGAACAATTTGAAATATGGAAAATCACCCAATAGGATTGTCAAAGGATCTATTTTCTCCACGTGATCTCACTCGAACCCCGTTTGATCTTGTCAACCAAACGGTGCCATGGTGTCTTATGAAAGTTTCAAACAAAAACCAAAAGTACTATTGAAATATAGGAAATCACCCAATATAGGATTGTCAAAAGGGTCTTAGGGTGAGTTTCCGAATGGATTTTATTTAGATTTTATCAAAATTTGATAAAATCAAGTCTTGATTTTATCCATTCGTGGAGAGAGTTGATAAAATCTTAGATTTTTTAATGCAAAAATCTAAAATTTTATCAACTCTTCTCACGAATAGATAAAATCTATTCAGAAACTCACCCTTAAGATTCTCTACTACTTAGTCTTTCTGACTCTTTCGTCCCCAGCTACCCTTGGCAGGTGAAGCTCATCCAATTTCTTTATTTCCATTAACGACTTGTCTAATATCTAACTCTATTATAATATCAATACTTGCCATGGCAAATGCCGGTATGGCCTGCTCAACTATATATTGTATCTAAATGGGGATATTGAAATATATATGTTTGGCCGATTGTAGGTTGAGTTTCGTGAATGGAAGCACTAGAAGAGTTTTTATACTCTTCGAAGTTCTCTTAACTAATGCGTTTCTTTTCTTATTATTCTAATTTTGTTTGCCAATACAAAAAAAACTTAGCTAAGAAAAGCCTTTACCAACTTTAAACCATTAATTATACTAGGATACATGATCTGTGTTCTTACTCTTTCTTTTATTGTTTGTATCTCTAAGCCAAGTAATCGTCTAATCGAACAGATTTAAATAAGGATTTTCTTAAAACTCAAATTTTCCTATTATTTAAGTATTTCATACGTAATGTTATTTACTTAATTGATGATGAGTAAAGAAGTAAACAAATTAAATAAGTTTGTAGATTACCTTTGCATGGAAAAGGTCATATGATGTCTCAATTTGGTCAAATTGTGTATTTTGGCTGTTAAGGAAGTTTTTTTCAAAATGAATCAAAATCTCCAACCATAAACCTACTCCTGCTCTCCCAAAATTGGGCTGATCACTCTTTTATTATATTAATAGAAATTCTTATCATTTAGAGAGAATCTTTTTTACGGAGGGTCATGAAAGGAACCCATTACGGAAGCCCTCTTTTGGGGTTCTATTGACACCTCATCACAATAAATTGAACCGATCATCTTATAGGGCACGCAAAGTAGTGTGTGCATCAGCTTGACTCGACATCGATAGACATGTCAAAAATTAAATTTTTGTGCAAAAAAACAACGGCTTGGATCATTTCAGATGTTGAAGTTCTAAAATGATGCAGGCCATTATTTTTTTGCCCCAAAATTTAATTTTTGACATACCTATCGATGCTGGGTCAAACTAATTTTTTGGAATGTACACACTACTCTGTGGGTCCTACAAGATGACCAGTTTAGATTATTGTGATGAAATGTCAATAAGACCCCTTTTGAGGCTTCCGTAAAAAAAGACTTTATGTATCACGAATTGTTTGCATACAAACAACTTAATTTTTCCATGTGCCTCTATTTCTGTAATGCAATATATGTTAAATTACCAAGTTCATTTCAATTGTATTTCACGCTCTTATGTCAACGTTAGGTATTGGTTTTGATGCAATTGGCTCCACGAATGTAAAATTTGCGTACTCCACTTTTTTCAGTATGCGGTATTGTTGTGGCACAAACATTAAACTTTTTAAATGCAATTTGTTTATTAAAATTTGACAAAGGGTACATCAGAAAATTAAGTTATTCGGAGTTCACCAGAAAATTAAGTTTTGAGACTTCAAAGGTCGTACGTACGTACTAACATGTGAACACCTTTATACCAGAGATGCGGGCGTGTCTGTTTATCCTCTGACATAAAAATGGACATGCGAGTCTAACACATAAACACTATCCGGCTGCACCGGTGGCTAATTGTCCATGAAACATAGATGAAGGGTGGGGAATGTTAAAGTTGCTTAGTGGCAGGTCCACGAAAGTGAAGTTGACATTCACGTCGGACCATTTCCAAGACAATAACCATGCATAGAAGCATTCTCATCTCATGTCACACGTGATGAATGCATTGAAGTTGAGCTAGAAATTCAACTGCATATCTCTAATTATTAATCCAATATGTGGAGTAGGATTGAACCAGTCATGCCACACAACCACCAGATTCGACTATCGACGTGTGGTGAAAGTTAAGAGAAATGCTAGTTGAATTTGTCAAGATATTAAATTATTGTAATTATCATTACATGTGTTAGAAAAGAGGATATAAGTACTCTAAATTGCAGTGAATACATAGCCATTCATCACTACAAAAGATTTAAAGATCACGCTTCAAAAATTAAAAAGAACTCAGTTTTTGTAAAAACATGATAAAAAAAATAAGAGTTAGAGTTTTTGCCATGGTTAAGTACATAAACTGAGACGAAATATAGTTTTGATCTCGGTCACATATAAAATATGATTAAAAATAAAAATGAAATTAAGCTTTAATCTCAGTCGTTTAAAAAGTTTGATTATAATTAAGAGCTTTAATCTCAATCATTTAAAAGTGTGATTGTAAGTAAGAGCTTTAATCTCAGTCATTTAAAAAGTGTGACTGTAAGTAAGATGAGATAATTTCATTTTTATTTTTAATCACATTTTATACATGAACGAGATTAAAACTATATTTCATCTCGGTTTACGTACTTAACCATGATAAAAAAATGTCCAACTCTTTTTTTTTTTTTATCACCTTTTTACAAAAACTAAAATCTTTCTTATTTTTTTTGTCTTGCCAGAGAAAGCTTAGAATGTGGGGATATTGGAGAACGGTTGGAAGTATAATTTTTTTATGGGGAGAACAGTTTCAATTTGATTAAAATTATTGAGTTGGAGGATCACAATTATACTGAGAAAGAGCTAGAATAGTAAATCAGATATTTTGATGAAAGGGAATTTTGCTGAATTGAAAGATGGGACATCCATTTTAATGCAAAAAAATTATTGTCAGAAACTCATAGAATATGGGCTTAACCAAAAAAATGTCATTTTAACTAAAAATTAAACTTTCTCAAACAAGCTTGGAAACTATAAAAGTACATAAAGTCGAAAAAATCATAGTTAATGTTCATGAAACTAATATAACCAAGTGAAAGACATGCAAAAACTATTATATATATTAAATAGTTCAATAACATAATGAAATGCATAGCTGGTGGAATGGATAGGTGTTGGTTGTCTTGTGCAAAAGGTCAAAGAATCAAATCTAGATGGAAGCAAGGTTAGTTTTAAATGTTGTTTTTAGATGCCTGTTGGAATTGGCAATGAAATTTCATTATGGTTTTCCTAATTTTTTTAATCATGGTTTTACCAAAAACTGAGATGATTTCTTTGTAAATAATCACGGTTTTAAGGCAAAACTGAGATCTTATATTGTTAAAGATCACAGTTTTTTTAATCATAGTTTTTCATGAGTTTTCATCACGGTCTAGAACTGCGATTGAAAGATGGGGACTTTTAATCACACTAGGTTAGGTCACGGTTTTTAATCCTTTTGGTATTAAAGTGGCTCATTGTTTATGTACTTAATCAGACTAAAAGACCGTGATCTTTATGCCTTTTTTGTAGTAGTGCGATTGAACTCAATTGAAAAATAGGATTTGTGTAGCTGACCCTATTTGATTGGGACATAAGGTTGGCTTGGGTTGGGTTGGGTTGGGTTCGGTTTGATTTAGAGAATATGCAGTTTAATTCTACTTGTTAGTAGACTGCGAAATTGGTTTTTTGGAGTAATGGCTGCTTATATCATATGCGAGTCATCCATTGAAAAGACGTGAAACAATATTATGGTCATTGAATAAAGAAGGGTAAATTACACTAACCTCCCCTGAGGTTTCTGACTTGTACACTGGCCACTCCTATTTTATCTGAAATAGCACTGACCTCCCTTGAGTTTTATATTTTAGTATCAAAACCACCCTTCAATAGTACCGACGGCGCCAGGGACATCTTTGTGGGTCTCCAACAGTCGATCCGAGCCATCCGTTCATTCCAAAATCGAATTTCGAGTGGGTCGACGCGGGAAACACCTCAATCGAACAGTCCTAAGTGCTCGATCCAAAATTTTTGAACGAAATGGGGTGATTTTGGATCGAGCACTTAGGACCATCCGATTGAGATGATTCCCGCTTAGTCTCACTCGGAGTTCAATTCTGGAATAAATGGACAGCTTGGATTGACCGTTGGGGACCCACAAAGGGGTCCCTAGCGCCGTCGGTACTGTTGAAGGGTGTTTTGATACTAAAATATAAAACTCAGGGGAGGTCAATGCTATTTCAAGTAAAGTAGGGGTGATCAGTGTACAAGTCAGAAACCTTAGGGGAGGTCAGTGTAATTTACCCAATAAAGAATGAACATATTATTCAGGCCTTATTTGGATTTCTATTTGTGAAAATTTTGTTAAACACAACAAAAAGAATACACAGTTACAAGGATAATCAACTCGCACAAACAAACACAAAACCTCTTCAGAATACTTGTAACCTTCGACTTTTCTAGTGCATGATTGTTTCTCGTGATTTTTTCTTGTTTAGGTTTTATTGTCTGATTGTTTTCCATTGTGCGGTTGACTAATTATCGGTTATTGGGTTGATAATTAAAGGAGTTTAAACATCGTAAATTTTATAAACCTAGGCGATCTAGGGCTTTTTCAATTAACAGAACTCTCCGGAGTTGAGCTCAATATTTTAAGACAAAAGACACCCCAACCTCAATGAAAAACTCTCCCCAAAGTAGTGGCGGCTCTAGGAATTTTTAAGAGGGTGTTCAGAAATTACCTTTAACTTTACTAGCTTAACCAATCAATCGTATCTTCACAAAATTTCATATACTAGCGTATATAATGCGACCTAAAAATACAAAAACACATAAAACGTTGTAGTTGTTTTCAGTTTTTATTTATTTATAATTTTACCAAAGCAAGATAAAAAAGGAGCATAAAATGCTTATTTTCTTAGGAAATTATGTAGTGAATACGTTTGCACGGATCTTTATAAACATATGTTTTTATGTTTTGATTGTTTACTATAAGAAAAACTACACTACAACGATACCAATAGATATTTTTTTCTCTTCATTTTTTCGTAATTAAGATGCCTATCTTTTTTTGAGATGATATTAAGTATTCAATTGTAAATCACTTGAATTGCAGTGTCCATTGTTTATAGTATAGGACTAAGTGTTCAAACAAAATATTAGATAAAATTTCTAGATGAAATATAACAACAAAATAAAAAAAACGTGTTCAATTGACCACATTTTCTTACATGTTGTGTCACCTATGATTGGGCTATAATAGGATATAATTTAGGTTGTTCAAAATATAGACTGATTTGTTGGATGATGTTTATTTAATTTTGCATTGAATATTCATACATATTTCGGCAGGGTGTTCAAAACATAAACTAACCTAAAATTTATATACAAATTTTTACATGTATTATTAACACAATTTTTTTTAGGGTGGTCATGTGACCATCCACCCGGTGGAGCCGCCGAGCTGCCAGTGCCCCAAAGAGACCCTTTTGAATAAGACCGCCCCAAACTCCACTAAATCGAAAATGCCTGACTCTTCCATGGAAAAAAACCACCCTCAGACCATTGCTGAAATTCCTAAGTAATAATAAACAAAAAAAAAAAAACGGGAAAAAACCAAAAGTAATGACTCAAGTTATACCCCAGACCGCAGCCGCAAGTCCAAATTGCACCCTATACTCACTGTTGGAGATGTCTTGAATTCAAGATGGTCGAAGAAAAGTGCAAAATTTGGTGCGAAAAGTCGTTGTCTAGACCTATGGTCCGGACCAAGGAAAGCCCTGTCCGGACCAGTGGATTTTGGGACGTTTTTTGGATATTTTGTCTCGGTAGTCCGGACCACCGAATCCCTGTCCGGACCACCGTTAGGCGAATTTGTGCGGCTACGCGTTTTAAAGTGGTTTTGACCTAATTTTTTGTACTTTCTTATAAATAGGAGCCTTGTGACCTCCTAGGGTTTTGTCTTGAGTTGGGATTTGAGATATCTAGGGTTTGTGTGTGTCTCTTTCATGTGTGTGAGACGTTTGATGCTCTGTAGGTCGCGCCTCAGAGATTTGTCCCTAGATATTGTGTGAATGCTTCAAGTGAGAGTTACGGGTATAGCCAGCTCTGTGTATTTCTCTCCATTGATAGTGAATCCTCTTGCTCTTTCCCCGTGGACGTACCTCTAGAGCTCTGTGCTTGGGAGGGAACCACATAAATCCTTGTCTCTTGTTTTCTTGTTGGTTTTGTTATATTCTCTACTTCGGGTTTTGGCACAACAAATTGGTATTAGAGCTCCGGGTTCAAACTGAGGCTTGTGTTTTCCGCTGCGTTTGTGTATTTGGGGTCGTTTTCAATGACGACTCGCTTTGAAGTTGAGAAGTTTGATGGGCAAAGCTGTCACACCCCAAAACGGGAAATGACCGGCCGTGAACCACAAGGCCAACTTATGGAACACGCAGCCTAAAATCAAATAAACTAATGAATACTAAGAGACCATTCTTTATTTCATAAATAAAATGAACTAAATTGTCTCAACAAAGCATGGGGCACACCATCCCATGAACCAAATGATAAAAAAAATTATCCACCATCATCGAAAAGAATTCCATAATTATTTTTACCAACAAGGTTTAACCATGTGCGGAAGCGAAATAAATTAAATAATAAAAACTACGATGCATGTAATCCTACGGAGGTCGACACGGCAGTTTCCCCAAGACGCCGCCAGAGTCCTCACCTATTAACTTGATTTCCCTGAAAAATGGTGTTGGATTAAATCCGTCAGCGACAAGCTTCAGTGAATGACAAGCATGTATAATAAATAAAGTTCTAAAACATGGATAAAATTAATTTATCATATCATCATATTTTGGCACTCACGATAAGATAAAACAATAATAAATTTTAATGGTGATCACAAATGATATCCAATAACAATGGGGAACCAGAACCAACAGTACCATGGCCAACAGAACAATAATCTCAAAATTGGATCCAATATCGAACTTAGAGTCACCAGGTGTTGGCGAACCATGGTACTCTTCCCTAAGTCGATCCGGCAAAAGACAGCCGTTGAGCATAAGGGTCACCGGCCTAACCCGGGTCTCTTCCCTTATGGCCAGGGTCACCTAGACAAAGGAATAATTTCCCTGGACTTCCAATAATAAAAGTTCCCAACAATATCCATAAAGATCTCACCAAAAAGAATACATTTTATCGCGTGCCAATTTAGAGAACCAATGTAAATATTTTCCAATTAACAATTCTAAATTTTTTGACAAATAATTTAAGGGACACGGGAAAGTTCGAAAGTACGTAACATACTTAATCACTCACCTGAGTCGAAAAAACAATGCAACTCGATCACGCAAAAGAGACTAGCCTGTACAAAATAGAGAATTCGAAATGACTAACTTGTTACAATATATATATATATATATATATATATATATATATATATATATATATATATAAAACATTCAATATGTAAAGTTAGGAATATCATATACTACCAAATTACCCGAATTATGCCTAATTCTAGATTCCAAACCTTCAACAGCCAACTAAAACTACAAAACTCAACTAATAATTTCTAACTCCAAGAATTTGTATACTCCCAAACAACCCAAACCTTTGATGCATTTCTTTAATATAACATGAACTAAACCCATGCAATATGATCGACACCTATACTGCTATGGAAAAATTTCCTTAATTAATTGCCAAACCTTCCAATCCCAATCATGCAAATACAAATATGATTTTCTCCCCGCTACCGTGTATCCCGACCCAACAACTCATCCGCCAATCATATTGCACAAAACTCCAATTCCAATTTCATCCAGCAAACACCACGCACCACTCACCGACTAGGTTCCAAACTCGCAACCCTCTCAATCTCTCTCGATTCGACTCATGCACGAACACCAAAATAACCCAATTGATTGCCTTGATTTCTTTCTCTCGCCACAACTCGACAAAAACTAAAAACTATTTAACTTAATTAAAGGTGACCAATCTGTGTAAAATATACGTCACGGAAAAGAAAATAGATGGAAGAGAAAATTACCTTGAGTCGAGAACCCAAGGAGAAAACCAACGTCAATGAACCTAAATGCTGCGCCTCTTTAATGACTTTCTCTGCTCAATATTTCCTTTTAAGTGTATAATAAACCTAATCCTTTGACCTTCTCTCCTTAATTAAGAGTTGTTTATATAACTACCCACCTACGAAATATTCCTAAATAGTAGGTAACCAATTGATTAGATTAACGTGAGAGGAAAAAAAAATAAAAATACCCTAATAGATATTTTGACTAATTAACCTAATTTTATAATATACACACTACAATTTCGATAGCACCAATTGTACTTGTAGCGTGCACGTCAAAATAGTTTTACTAGACGGACCATAAAAGCTAAATTTTTAATTTGAAAATAATTAATAGGAAAAGAAAATGTCGGGTGTCACATCTTTCCCCCCTTAAAATAAATTTCGTCCTCGAAATTGCATACTAACCTCAATTATACAAGTGCGGGTACTTCTCGCGCATCTCATCATCAAGCTCCCAAGTGGCTTCTTCGACCGCATGATTGCGCCACAAAATTTTAACCAAACGAATTGTTTTATTGCGAAGCACCTTTTCCTTTGTGTCGAGAATCTCAACCGGTTGCTCATCATAGGTTAAATCGTCACGAACATGCAGTGGCTCATAATCAATCACATGAGATGGGCTATGCATATATTTCCTCAACATCGATAAATGAAACACATTATGAACCCGAGCCAAACTAGGCGGCAACGCCAAACGATAAGCCACCACACCTATCCTTTCCAAAACCTCAAAAGGCCCAATATAGCGAGGACTCAACTTTCCCTTTTTGCCAAAACGAATAACACCTTTCCAAGGGGACACCTTAAGAAACACCATATCTCCTATTGCAAACTCCAAATCCCTCCTGCGATTGTCGGCATAGCTTTTCTGTCTACTCTGAGCCATTGCAAGCCTCTCCCTAATAGTAGCAATCTTTCGAGTCGCATCCTCCACCAACTCAGGTCCCAAAAGTTGTCTCTCTCCAACCTCATACCAACATATGGGTGATCTACACTTCCGTCCATACAAAGCCTCATACGGAGCAACTCCTAAACTCGAATGATAACTATTGTTATATGCAAATTCCATTAACGGCAATTGATTATCCCAATTTCCTTTCCATTCTAGGCTACAAGCTCTCAACAAATCCTCCAAAGTCTGTATAGTCCTCTCTGTCTGACCATCGGTCTGCGGGTGGTAAGCAGAACTGAAAAGTAAGCGAGTACCCATTGCTGACTGTAATGCACCCCAAAACTTAGACACAAAACGAGGATCACGACCGACACAATCGATGCAGGTGCTCCATGGAGTCTAACAATCTCCCCGACGATAAATCGCCAAAACGGTCCAATGTATATGTCATCTTAACGCAATAAAGTGAGCGCCTTAGTGAGCCGATCAACTATAACCTAAACCGCATCGCGCCATTCTTTGCCGGTCCGAGGCAACCCGCCATAAAAATCCATAGAGATATGATCCCACTTCCACTCAGGTAATGGTAATGGCAGAAGTTTTCCTGCCGGCTTTTGATGTTCCACCTTAACCTGTTGACATGTAAGACATTGTTCCACAAACCTCGCAATACCCTTTTTCATACCATTCCACCAAAAATGCTCTTTTAGATCCTTATACATTTTTGTGCTACCTGGATGAATACTATACCTGCACTGTGAGCCTCAAATAAAAAATCTCTTCTCAAAATCACCACCACCGCACACAAACACGATCCCCAAACCTAAGTACACCATCCTTATCCATAATGAACCCACTACTCTCGCCCTTCAACATGCCCCCCAAAATTCTTTGACACACGCGGTCATCTTGTTGAGCTTGTCGAATTTTATCTAACAAATTTGGTCTCACTGTTAACTGACAACACATAGCTCCATCTCCATGTTGTACTATCTCCACCTCCAGCCGTCTAAGGTCCTCAATCAGATGTGGCTGAACAGTCAAATATGCCAAACTAGCCCCAGACGACTTCCTACTCAATGCATCTGCCACTACGTTCGCCTTTCCCGGGTGATACAATATACTAATGTCATAGTCCTTCAACAACTCAAGCCATCGCCTTTGCCTCAAATTAAGTTCTTTCTGGGTAAAAATATATTTTAGGCTCTTATGATCAGTATAAATCTCACAAGTCTCCCCATATAAGTAATGTCTCCATATCTTTAAGGCAAACACAACCGCTAACTCCAAATCATGTGTAGGGTAATTCCTCTCATGTACCTTCAACTGGCGAGAAGCATAAGCTATCACTCTATCGTGCTGCATAAGCACACAACCCAAACCTTGGTGAGATGCATCACTATAAATAACAAAGTTACCCCCCCTCAGTTGGTAACGCAAGTACCGGTGCCGTAGTCAATCTCTGCTTAAGCTCCTGAAAACTTTGGTCACAATTGTCCGTCCACTCATACTTCACTCCCTTCCGAGTAAGATTGGTAAGTGGCAGGGCAATGCGAGAAAACCCTTCCACAAACCGCCTTTTGTAATAACCAAAGAAGACCCAAGAAACTACTTAACCTCACCATTTTTGGGCGTGGCCAATCAACAATAGCCTCCACCTTCTTACTATCAACAGATACTCCTTCCTTCCGGATGACATGCCCAAGGAAAGACACACTATCTAACCAGAACTCACATTTCTTAAACTTCGCATACAACTTTTGCTCTCTAAGAATTTGAAAGACTATCTTCAAGTGCTCCTCATGTTCCTCTCTATTCTTGGAATATATTAAAATATCATCAATAAACACCACGACAAAATGATCAATTTGGGGTTTAAAGACCCTGTTCATCATATCCATAAATGCTGCAGGGGCATTAGTCAGACCAAAAGGCATCACTAAAAACTCATAATGTCCATAACGTGTTCTAAAAGCTGTTTTCAGAATATCCGCCTCCCTAACCTTTAACTGATGGTAACCGGACCTCAAATCAATCTTTGAAAACACCTGAGCCCCTTGCAACTGATCAAACAAATCATCTATACGTGGTAACGGATATCTATTCTTAATCAGAACCTTATTCAACTCTCTCAGAGTCAATACACAATCGCATAGAACCATCCTTCTTTTTCACAAACAAGACAGGAGCTCCCCATGGTGACACACTTGGCCTAATAAATCCCTTATCAAGTAGTTCCTGCAACTGCACTTGTAACTCCCTCAATTCAGCTGGTGCCATTCTATAAGGAGCCTTAGAAATAGGTGTTGTAAAATTTAACAAGATCTATTGTGAACTCAACCTCACGATCTGGAGGAATACCAGGCAGGTCCTCTAGAAAGACGTCAGGAAATTCCTTTACTATAGGCAACTCCTCTAATTTCTGTAAGGATTGTTCCTCACTCACCACATAAGCTAAGTAACCACAACACCCTTTCCCCAATAGTCGACTTGCCTGAAGAGATGAAAGAAAGCTAATCGATGACACTTTTCGATCCCCTTGAAAACTAAACTCTGACTCGCCCGGCATAGCAAAAACCACCCTCTTCTGACTGCAATCTATTGTGGCATGGTATTTCGACAACCAATCCATCCCTAGGATAACATCAAAGTCACGCATCTCTTATGAAATAAGGTCTACTGGTAAAATTCTGTCACCTATCTCTACACCACAAGACTTAGATACCTTCTCCAATGTCACTGTTTTTCCTACCGGAGTAGCCACCATAACACACATGTCTAATGCCTCAACAACAATAGGTAATTGGCGCAGATATCTAGGAGCAGCAAAAGAATGTGTAGAGCCAGAATCAAACAAAACTCGAGCAGGTACATTTGAAATAGAGAGAGTACCTTGCACCACAGATGGCGCATCCTTAGCCTGCTGCTGTGTCAAAGCATACACACGCCCTTCAATCACATTCTTCTGCCCTTGACCCCCATTTCGAGCATGCTGCTTATAATTTGTCTGATTATTTGTCTGTCGCTGATTATGCCCACCTCCACGAGTTAGCTGTCTCTGACCTTGAGGTGCCTGATTCCTTCCACTGCCCTGAGATCTACACTGAGTAGATATATGACCAGGTTGCCCACAATTATAACAAACTCGAAGTGAACCATCACAATGGTATTGTGCTGCATGAGGCTGGCCACACTTATAACACGGCCTTAATGCCTGCTTCCCACCTTCATTAGTTTGAGTTGATGTCTGCACTCTCTTTGCAGGATACCCACTACCACTACTCTGTCCAGACCTGTACCTCTTGTACTGATTCTCTGCACCCTTTTCCTCTGATATATCTTTCTCTGCTGTCAGGGCTTTAGTCACAAGCTGAGATAGGGTCTCGCTATCCAGTAAAGAAACCCTTCCATGAATATCAGGTCGAAGCCCCCTCAGAAAATGCCACACCTTATCTTCCTCTCTTTCCACCAGTTTTCCTGCAAACCTTGACAACTCATCAAATTTGCGCTGGTATTCTGCCACTGTCATATTCCCTTGCTTCAACTTAAAAATTCGTTACGCTTTTGATTCTTAACTGCCGGTGGAATATATTTATCTTCAAAATCCTTCTTAAAAGTGCTCCAAATTAATTCATGCTCTTTTCCCCTATATTTCTGCTTGGCCATACGCCACCAATGCTCTGCATCCCCTTCTAGCTTATACGTCGCCAATGACACTTTTTGTGTCTCTAAACAGCCCAAAATGTCAAATATCTTTTCCATCCTTAATAACCAAGCTTCAGCATCAGATGGTTGGTCAGACCCCATGAATGATGGTGGAGAAGTCTTCAAAAACCTATCCAGAACTGTACCCTTATCCAAAGTCATGGACCTTGATGCATCTGCTAGTCCTGCTTGTGCATGTTGCCCTGTGAACAGTCCCACTAGCGTCTGAATGGCTTGATAAGCAGCTGTGGGGTCAATAGTAGTTGTGGGTGCAACAGAATTGGCAATAACTTGTGTAATTGGATCGGTTAATGGAGTTCTTTGTGATAACCGCTCAATAGAAGGTTCCCGGTCTAGTATATCATCGTGAGCTATGGGGGAGACACCACCTCTGCCACGGCCGGTAGAATTAGTAGGACCACGACCACGAGCAGTAGGGGTGGCACGGCCACGGCCACGAGCAGTAGGGGTGGCACGACCACGGCCACGAGTGGTAGGAATGGCCCGACCACGACCTCCAGTTGCTGAACCCCCATAAATGGACCTAGTAGTACGACGTGAGCGATCCATCTCCTAATTTCGTCAAAGAAACAATCCAGATATAATTATATAATTGTGAAACAATAACCAATAACCAATAATCTATAATTAAATAAACAATTAAAGAACTACCTAAGGAACTCTGGCGACTTGGACCTCCACTAATGATAATGATGCAATATGAACTCAAGTTTATTTTTTATTTTTATTTTATTTTAAAAACTTTCGGCTCTGATACCACAATTGTCACACCCCAAAACGGGAAATGACCGGCCGTGAACCACAAGGCCAACTTATGGAACACGCAGCCTAAAATCAAATAAACTAATGAATACTAAGAGACCATTCTTTATTTCATAAATAAAATGAACTAAATTGTCTCAACAAAGCATGGGGCACACCATCCCATGAACCAAATGATAAAAAAAATTATCCACCATCATCGAAAAGAATTCCATAATTATTTTTACCAACAAGGTTTAACCATGTGCGGAAGCGAAATAAATTAAATAATAAAAACTACGATGCATGTAATCCTACGGAGGTCGACACGGCAGTTTCCCCAAGACGCCGCCAGAGTCCTCACCTATTAACTTGATTTCCCTGAAAAATGGTGTTGGATTAAATCCGTCAGCTGACAAGCTCAGTGAATGACAAGCATGTATAATAAATAAAGTTCTAAAACATGGATAAAATTAATTTATCATATCATCATATTTTGGCACTCACGATAAGATAAAACAATAATAAATTTTAATGGTGATCACAAATGATATCCAATAACAATGGGGAACCAGAACCAACAGTACCATGGCCAACAGAACAATAATCTCAAAATTGGATCCAATATCGAACTTAGAGTCACCAGGTGTTGGCGAACCATGGTACTCTTCCCTAAGTCGATCCGGCAAAAGACAGCCGTTGAGCATAAGGGTCACCGGCCTAACCCGGGTCTCTTCCCTTATGGCCAGGGTCACCTAGACAAAGGAATAATTTCCCTGGACTTCCAATAATAAAAGTTCCCAACAATATCCATAAAGATCTCACCAAAAAGAATACATTTTATCGCGTGCCAATTTAGAGAACCAATGTAAATATTTTCCAATTAACAATTCTAAATTTTTTGACAAATAATTTAAGGGACACGGGAAAGTTCGAAAGTACGTAACATACTTAATCACTCACCTGAGTCGAAAAAACAATGCAACTCGATCACGCAAAAGAGACTAGCCTGTACAAAATAGAGAATTCGAAATGACTAACTTGTTACAATATATATATATATATATATATATATATATATATATATATATAAAACATTCAATATGTAAAGTTAGGAATATCATATACTACCAAATTACCCGAATTATGCCTAATTCTAGATTCCAAACCTTCAAATGACCAAACTAAAACTACAAAACTCAACTAATAATTTCTAACTCCAAGAATTTGTATACTCCCAAACAACCCAAACCTTTGATGCATTTCTTTAATATAACATGAACTAAACCCATGCAATATGATCGACACCTATACTGCTATGGAAAAATTTCCTTAATTAATTGCCAAACCTTCCAATCCCAATCATGCAAATACAAATATGATTTCTCCCGCTACCGTATATCCCACCCAACAACTCATCTCGCCAATCATATTGCACAAAACTCCAATTCCAATTTCATCGCCAACACCACGCGCACCACTCATCGACTAGGTTCCAAACTCATGAACCCTCTCAATCTCTCTCGATTCGACTCATGCACGAACACCAAAATAACCCAATTGATTGCCTTGATTTCTTTCTCTCGCCACAACTCGACAAAAACTAAAAACTATTTAACTTAATTAAAGGTGACCAATCTGTGTAAAATATACGTCACGGAAAAGAAAATAGATGGAAGAGAAAATTACCTTGAGTCGAGAACCCAAGGAGAAAACCAACGTCAATGAACCTAAATGCTGCGCCTCTTTAATGACTTTCTCTGCTCAATATTTCCTTTTAAGTGTATAATAACCCTAATCCTTTGACCTTCTCTCCTTAATTAAGAGTTGTTTATATAACTACCCACCTACGAAATATTCCTAAATAGTAGGTAACCAATTGATTAGATTAACGTGAGAGGAAAAAAAAATAAAAATACCCTAATAGATATTTTGACTAATTAACCTAATTTTATAATATACACACTACAATTTCGATAGCACCAATTGTACTTGTAGCGTGCACGTCAAAATAGTTTTACTAGACGGACCATAAAAGCTAAATTTTTAATTTGAAAATAATTAATAGGAAAAGAAAATGTCGGGTGTCACAAAAGCGCTTCTTTCAGTTTGTGGCGTATCAAGATGAAGGCTTTGTTGGTGCAACAAGGAACAAGCAAGGCTTTGTTGGGGGTGTCGAAGAAACCTGCTGATATGCAGGATAGTGTGTTTGAGGATCTTGATGCGAAGGCACTCAGTTCAATACAATTGTGTCTAGCCGATGATGTGCTTTGTGAGGTTGGGGAGGAAGATTCGGCAGCCGGTATTTGGTTGAAGTTGGAGCGCATCTATATGACGAAGTCGCTAACCAACCGGTTGTACTTGAAGCAGCGCCTTTATACTTTTCATATGAAGGAAGGTACGCCCATAAAAGACCATTTAGATGAGTTGAACCGAATTATTATGGATTTAAAAAATATTGAGGTTGTGATTGATGATGAAGATCAGACCCTTATTGTGTTATGTTCTTTACCTGCATCATATGAACACTTTGTGACTATTGTGTTATATGGGAGGGATACGATTTCCATGGAGGACGTAAAGTCTAGTTTATATTCTAAAGAATTGAGGAAAAAGGTATCCGGTGAGAGTAGTGTTCATGATGACCAAGCTTTGGTGGTGCGGGAAAAGACTGGTGGGAGGGATTCGGGCAGTGGAGGGATTTCTAGCTCTAAAACCACATATATGGAAGGAATACAATGTTTTTACTGTAAGAAATTCGGGCACATGGTGAAAAATTGTCCGAGGGTGAAGGACAAGTTAGTAGAGAAGGGTGTTGCTGGTTGTGTCGAAGATGATCCGGAAGGGTTTGAGGCTGCCATTGCTTTGGCAGTAAGTAATGTCGATGTCTATTGTGAAAACATGTGGATTCTTGACTCTGGATGCTCCTACCACCTGTGTCCACGTAGGGATTGGTTTGATACATATGAGGCGGTTCACGGTGATACAGTTCTTATGGGGAATAACATGCCTTGTAGAATTGTTGGGGTTGGAACAGTCAAAGTCAGGATGTACGATGGGATTGTGAGGACATTGCTTGGTGTTCGACATGTACCAGATTTGAGAAGGAACCTTGTCTCTTTGGGTGCTCTCGACTCCGTGGGTTGGAAGTGCACTGCTGAAGGTGGAGTCTTGAGTGTGTCGTTGGGTGCTCGAGTTTTCGTGAAGGGTCAGAAATTGGGTAACCTCTATGTGCTTGATGGTCGTACGATTGTGGGTGCTCCATCATTGGGATCTTCATCTGTTGAGAAAAATTCAGGTTCAACTATTGGGAGTATGCATGAGAGCATACAAGACTCTGCGGTAGAGTCTGTTAACTCCAGGTGGAGTTTGAGCACATCATCTTTGGCATCAGTAATGGATGCATGTGGTCGACATTTGGTGGAAGATGGTTGCTTGTTGGTGATTAACTCCGTGAGGGGAGTTGTGGTGTTAAGCTCAAGGTGGAGCTTGTGGAGGCACGTGTGGCTGGGTTTACTCAGTAGTGGAAACAAGGTCAAGCAGAGGTGCTTGCGCCTTGTTTGTTGGTGCCATTGATGTGAGCTCCGTGTGGGGCTGCCCCGAGAGGGGCGTTGTGGGGAAGAGCGAGTGTTGAGAGGATTGCACTATGTTGTTGGCTTGGAAGGGAATTCAAGTCAAGGTGACGATTGTTGGAGATATGTCTTGAATTCAAGACGGTCGAAGAAAAGTGCAAAATTTGGTGCGAAAAGTCGTTTTCTAGACCTATGGTCCGGACCAAGGAAAGCCCTGTCCGGACCAGTGGATTTTGGGACGTTTTTTGGACATTCTGTCTCGGTAGTCCGGACCACCGAATCCCCGTCCGGACCACCGTTAGGCGAATTTGTGCGGCTACGCGTTTTAAAGTGGTTTTGACCTAATTTTTTGTACTTTCTTATAAATAGGAGCCTTGTGACCTCCAAGGGTTTTTGTCTTGAGTTGGGATTTGAGATATCTAGGGTTTGTGTGTGTCTCTTTCGTGTGTGTGAGACGTTTGATGCTCTGTAGGTCGCGCCTCAGAGATTTGTCCCTAGATATTGTGTGAATGCTTCAAGTGAGAGTTACGGGTATAGCCGGCTCTGTGTATTTCTCCCCATTGATAGTGAATCCTCTTGCTCTTTCCCCATGGACGTACCTCTAGAGCTCCGTTCTTGGGAGGGAACCACGTAAATCCTTGTCTCTTGTTTTCTTGTTGATTTTGTTATATTCTCTACTTCGGGTTTCGGCACAACACTCACACACCCAACTTTTACAGCCAATACCTGATAACAAGTATTTTAGTTTTTAGTCGTCTCTGCAAGGGTTATTTCCAATAGTTTTTAGATAAGAATTTTATAAGCCTTTGGGACATAGTAATTTCTTTATGACATCAAAACTACAAAGAAAGCTGAGGCCTCTTAAAAAGTGAGTCTTAGGCAGTTGTCTCAACTGTCTTAGAGTTGGGCTACCCATGTTGAGCAAGTTCTTTCCATGAATTTATCAAAATTCGTTGACAAAAACTTTGTGAGAAAACCGAGATTGTTTTGCTAAATAACTTTTCTTGTCTTTTGATTAGATATTTCTGTTAGAATGAGATCAAGTGACACATGCTATGCAAAGTGCCGTCATACTTGATTGTCTAACTTTATTATGGGATTGCAAATAAACATTTATTTTAAATTGTATTAATGAAATAATGGTAACACGTCGATCTCCACGACATTAATTAATCTCAAACCATTTTTTGGTATTTTGAATGAGAGGTAGTGGTTCTTCATTATTTTTTGTAAGATGCTACATAGAATTGTCATGTGCATCACACACGATGGTTTATTAGTTATTAATAAATGTCAATTAATGGGGCTCGTATTGAGATTTTGGTCTTAAACAGTTTTTTATGTGTCAACCAAAGATTTTGAATAAAAGGATTTACTTGGAGACTAGGTTTACTATAAAATATTTTCATAATTATAAATGAAGCCTAGCTACAAATTGACCAATGAGACATTCGCATATGGTTTTGTGGCAATAATTGGCATATTAACTAACAATAACTGACATTACAATCAAAAGTTCAGTGATTACACCATATTAACTGTCATAATAAATTACATAAAAGGGATTTAGTTTCCGACCCACCATTTCCTTTCTTGAAACCAAGAATCCTTATTTCAATCAACGGCAAAAAATAAGAAACACAAACAACAAAATACCCTCTAGCCCTTCTATGTTGCAAGCTTTGACTTGATTTGATCGACCTCGTAAGCATCAATCTGGAAAGCCGTGGCCAACACATTATCTGGCACCGGTGGCGTGGCGGCAAACAATGATTTGGCAATGACCTGGACACCCGGATTCTGGCTGCCCAATCCAGAAATAGCGGTAGCTGGAACGTTCCCATTATTCTTTTGGAAGTGAACCAAACCTTTGGGGAAAGTAAATATTTGACCCTCATAGATGGTCTTAGTAACAAGCACATTGGCTGTGGTAATGAACCCAACATCCAATTGGCCGGAGAGCAAGAACAATATCTCGGACGCGCGTGGGTGGGTGTGGGGCGGGTTAAGGCCGCCTGGTGCAAAGTCAATGCGGGCCATCGAGACACCCAAGGTATTGAGGCCAGGGATTTGCAAGACATTGGCTGGAGTCACAGCTGAGCCCAATGAATTGTTGGTGAGGCCTGGCTTGGCTAGACCATCAAAGAAGAAATCTGATGCGGTGAAGCTTGGCAAGCAGGCAAAACCATTCAGCTTCACAGCTGTAGAAATAGAAAGAAATTAATAGGTATGATGTTGTGAGCGCGAGTGTGAAATCAAGAATAGAAAAAAGAGTAATTACATGAGAAGGAAATATATTTAGGTGGTTTGGGCAAAAGCTATGTTTCATTTTTTCTTTTTTCATGAAACATCAAAAAGAGAAGGAAATGGATAATCGACAGTATCTGGAAAAATTGCATCACATGCAGTCAGGCATCTCCAGCCTCTTGCTCGACTCAATTCAATAATCCGTTAGGTTCGTATTGTACTTCATACTGATTAAAAGTAATAATCTTACTTCATACTGATTAATTATTTGAAGTTGAATATATGGAAAAGCCATTCACAAACTCATATATATACATACATTTTACTACTAAGGTAAACTGGGAAGTTTGATGGGGGAAAAGTGTTGCAGAATTGTTAGTATGTGCTTCATACTGATATTATTATTTGAGGTTGAATATTTGGAAAAGGCATTCTCAAACTCATATATATACAAACATTTTACTAAGGTAAACTTGGAAGTTTGATGGGGAAAAAGTGTTGCAGAATCGTTAGTATGTGCATGGCAAAATGAGAAATGGGTTTTCGACAAAATTAGTACCACTATTGAGATCAGCAACACAAACATCTTGAAGCAAATCTGGATCAGCAGAAACAGAGTTGGAAATGGTGGCTATTAACACCACAATGGCCACGAAAGAGAGTTTGCCAGAAGCTGCCATATATAACAAAATGGATTATGTTTCCAAAAGGTGATGATGGGGACAAGAACAAAGGAGAAAAGTTAGGATTTGGAACTTTGGATGCTGGGGACAAGAAAGTGGATGCCTTATTTATAAGTAGAGGCTTTGAGAGAGAGAGAGAGAGAGAGAGAGAGAGAGAGAGAGAAGCCCATCAAGCAGCCCCATCTATAAGTCCCCTACCCCGGAAAGAACTGGAATTACGTTAGTTTATTTTTTCATTTTTGGACTTTGTCATGTGACGACTATTTCTCACGCGGATGGGAAAACAATAAGAAAATCCATTTTCTTATGCTGATCAAACAACAATTTATGTTTAAGTGGGTAAAACATGTCATAGGTTTATTATGTATCCCATGCATTGCACGGGTTTACTGCTGTATATCATTTTTTTTTTTTGTAGAACTAAAAGGAAATAAAATTTACTTATGGTCGAAAGTATATATGCAAAATTTGATTTTTGGTGTGTTGGGATTATCGTGCATTGCAGGGGTTTGCTGTTTGTATATATGTCACTATATCATAAAGTGTGAAGTATACAGTTTGTTCTACTTTAGCAGGGACCGAAACACAGGGACGAGTTTATATAATTCATAGGAAAGTTTTTGAATTTTTTTTCCTATATAATACTTGGATTTTTTTTTCTTGTAAGGGCGACCGCATCTACTAGTTGTGGAAACTTTATATGCATCTCAAAGCCAATTGGTAATGAAAGGAGAGGTCCTGACATATATTGAGCGATCACGCATTTCACTCCTAAGCAATGTGGGATTCTAGTTCTTTAACATTCCCTCTAACGTGCAGCCGAGTTTGAGGTCTGTCATGTATTTCTTTTTAAAAAAATTTAAATTCATTCAGTATTACATTATCTATTAAATGAATTATTTAAGCCTTATTTTCCAAATCAACCTACTACAAAATTCGACTTTCTAGTGCTGAAATGAGGGAATTTTTCTAGTCCTCAGAACGTATTTAACCCAAGAGAATATACACATTTATAAGTTTATAGTACTTGTAAATTAAAATTTATGCATGCAAGGTATAAAATTGTTATTGTGTACATATATAATCTAGGACATATACAACATATACAATCTATATATATTGAAGTATAGATATGAAATTCTTGTGATATATATACATGTACTTCATGTTTGGGAACCTTACCGATCCGAATGCTATTATGTTCAAGTATTTTTCATTTAGAAGAAGAATCAAACTTGAATGAGTATTTATCGAGACATCCTTTTAGCGAGCCTATATCTAATTTATAGTTTATCAATTAATTAAGTTGTGAAACCTCATATTATGCGCAAAATGCCCTACTGCCATGTGAACAGTACTTCCATATCCAAGATTCTTTTGGAGAGATACTACATCGCCGGCCGTTTCTATGTGTCCTTTGACATAAAAATGGACTACCCAAGTCCATGAAACATAGATGAAAGTGAAACATGGGGTATGTTAAAAGTTACTTAGTGTCGGATCCAGGAAAATCAAGTTGACATTCACATCGGACCATTTCCAAGTCAATAACCATAGAAGTATTCTCATCTCAGGCCACACGTGATTAAAGCTTTAAAGTACTTGAGCTAGAAATTCAACTGCATATTATCCAATTATTAATCCAATATGTGGAGTAGAATTGACCAAGTCATGCCACACATCCGCCATATTTACACTCACAAACTCCATTTTTCTTTTTGGCCGGAATGGATATCCATTGATTAACAAAATGAGATTCGGCTTAGCTTAACTACCAATGTGCGGTGAAAGGAGATAGATGCTAGTTGAATTTGTCAAGGTATGAGAGTCTTTTAATTATCATCAAAGGTGTTGGAGAATATACTGTTTCATTCAGCCAAATAGTTAGCTTTATTAGCCATTAGGGCCGCTAAAGAGCCAAGCTTTAGAATGTTCAGATTCTTTTTGACATAACAGTATTCACGAAAAACTAGTTAGCGTATTAGTTTAAACGTAGATAGGTCTCAAATCCTCGAGAGTTCTTTAATCCACAAGAAAAAAGAGAATAACTCTGAATTGTTTATTGAATAAAAGGTATAGAATAATAGAGGTTACATGACCTTTTATAGGGAAAACTTACAAATCCTAGCAAAAACTTACTAAAAATTAAAATATCCAAAAAATTGGAAAAACTCCCAAAATTGAAAACTAGAAAGAAAAATAAGAAATTCCCAATTGGAAACAATGTAAACGGAATCAAGCGCTAAGAGTAATTCGTAATCTAATTATTACCTAAAATAGCAAAATTAGTAAATTGAAAAGGTAAACGAATGAATTTAGCCAAAATCCACCATCAGTCATGACTTTAGGGTGGTGAGTATTGATTGTAGCGCAATTCTGCTTCAGCCCATCAAGTTTGGGTCTATTCCGGGCTCCTCAACAAATTGCCGAAATTGACAATTTTTAATTAAAGTTGTTTGGACTTCTTAGGCTTTGACCGGTCTAATTGATTATAGAATTGGACCGCTACTAGTTCTGCGTCATATTTATTAAGTTTTTAATTAAACTCAAGCCGAGGTCGAACTCAATGAAAATTTAAAGCTTACTTAGGTTTGAATCAAACTTAAACTTGTTCACGAGTCTTAATGAGTAGGGGTGCAGAAGAAAATCGAGATAACCACCAAACTGATCAGATCCAGACCAAACCGGTCTATTTGGTTAGGTTCTATGGTTCATTAGTCTGGTTATGGTTCTAAAAATCTAAGAAATGATAATTATGGTTCAATTACTGGTTCTTAATTTAGGAACCATGGTTAGAACTGAACTGAACTGTATATTATTATTATACATTTGCATATATATATATATATATATAATATAATATAATTGTACATGTACAAAATTATGAATCTTATAAAATCTTATAATTATTAATTTATTTTATGAGTTATTTTGGTGCTGCAAATTCTAAATAATCTTTTGAACTCATTTGTGGTGATAATGTCTTCCTTAATCGGGTAGAGCTGATACCGAACTATAATTGGTCTGGTCTTGCGGTTTGAATTTGGACAAGTTCTTCATGTGTATTGGTTAAGTTTTGGTTCTTAATTTTCTAGAATCGGTCGAAATGGTTCGGTTACTGGATTTGTAGAGAACCAGTCCAATCCGAACCGTGTGCACCCCTATTAACGAGTAAAAAATATTAGATATTTATGCTCTCTTTCAAATTTCAAATAATTTTTTTGTTTCATACATAAATAATTTATACGATAATGAAATTTTAAAAACATAATCCCTCTGTCCTATTTTCAATGCTTCCTACGAATATTCGTGCCATTTTCAAATGTCTATATCATTTTATTGCCAATATTTTCAACGTTTTTTTTATTTTTTTTGTCTAATAGAACTAATTGAGATCTATCAAATAAGATCCATATTGCATATAAAATATATTATAGAATGAAAACTATAAGAGTTTTAAAAAAACACACATAACCGTAAGGAGCAATTAAAATGGGATGGAGGGAGTATTAAAAATTTGGTTTATAGTACTTTTAAAAGTTTATACTTGTATCAGTTATAAAATTTTTATTATGCACATGTGAAAGTTATACATATTTGAGGTTATATATGAGATTATATGTCATGAGATATACATATGAGATTACATATCATGAGTCATGAGATATACATATATACTCTAGATTCATGAGTCTAATCGAGCCAGATAAATGAGCTTAAAATTAAGGTTCAGGTTCGTATAATTCCGAAATTGAACTTGAATGAACTTTTGCCAAGTCAAGTCTTGATTAGTTTAGAATGGCTCGGTTACAACTCTATTAGCCATGGATGGCTTCAGCATCCTCCTAGCACTCAGAAAATGATGCAGGGAAGTTGATGATTAATCCAAGAACAAAGTTCAACAATGACAATCCCAAACAATTTAATCTAGAGAAACCTTCTATAAAACTCGATTTTTATTTAATATCCATATGACACTCGATTTTTATTCAATATCCATAAAGCATTAGCAGTAAGGCTTATAGCAGTATTCACGCAATAGAAACCCTTGACAAACAAGGAAGCAAATAAGGGAAAGATATGCTAGTTAATTAAACCCTAAACAAACGATTACAAAATTTTCCAAAAATGGAGAATTGAGAATAACTAGGAAACCAAAAACTAGAAAGATATATAAGATTGCCAAAACAGACGACAGCTGAAAACATCGTTCATCATTGCCGAAAAGGTGAAGTGTGATGATCAAAAACCAGTTTCCAATCGATCGTATAATTTCTGGACCTTTCTCCCATTCTTAGGTCACTTGCCTAATAATGCCATTTGGGTCATGAACGGTTCAAACATATATATAGACGATTAAACAATATTGATTTTAGCCTTTTCAACTTTGTCATGTTTATTTATTTTTAATAGAATATGCAATGTGGCAGGGCCGCTATTCTGGGGATGTTTTGCAAACGAAATGTTTGCTTCAAGTCCTCAAGATATTTGAGTGTGGAAATTGTTTGCCTGGATGGGGAGAATCGATCAGTGCCTAACTCCACCCAAAGTCATCAAAATTTAGACGTGCGAACTGTTGCATTCAATCAATATTCATTGTCCTCAAAGGTTTGTCCTCTTTGTGTACACAAACTAGAATACGCGTACTGCAATTATTATCTTATTGTGTTGCCTCTTCTATGAGCAATGAGCTATTAGAACACATTAGTCATCTACATTTCTACTTTCTAAATTCTTAGTGTCCTTTGGTTTGACTACTGCATTAGGTTTCACATTCCGCAGAGTAACTTGAAGTCATTTATCAGAAGTAGTAATTTCTAATTTGCTCGAATAATTAATTTTTGCATAGAGATTAGGAATGAATAAATTGTTTCCTTTATATGCTAAACAAGTTCTTTCCACGAATTTATCAAAATTCATTGATAAGAACTTGGGTAGCAAACTGAGAAAGTTTTCTCAAATAACGTCTCTTGGCTTTTTGTTTCTCTATCTTTCCAAATGATCATTTGATCATAGTTTTGTTGGATTGAGAAGTGACTCGTGCAACACTGTTGAAGACTTCCCATTAATAGAACTTGTTGATACTATGCAGAGGTTCTTCATACTTGAAAAACCACTACCTCTCATTTTAAAACACCAAAAAGGGCTTGAGTTTAATGTCATAGAGACGTGTTACAATTATTTCAGAAAATAAACGTAAATACCATGCATTTAAAATCAATTTTTATTTGCTACAACGAACTTTCCACGTGCATTGCATGTGATATTTTACTAGTTATTCCTAAATCTGTATTCTTGGGGCTCATATCGAGATTTTGTTCCCAAACAATTTTTCATGTGTTAACCAAATATTTTCTACTAAATCATTTAACTTTGGAAACCAGCTTTATTATAATATAGGTTACATCAAAATAAATGAAGCCTAGCAACGTATCGACCAATGAGACATTCACATAAGGTTTTGTGGCAATATTTAAAATAATAATTCACGTTATAATCCAAAGTCAGTGGTACATAATCATAACTGACATAATAACTTACATAAAAGGGATTAAGTTTCCGACCAACAATTTCCTTTCTTGAAACAACGAATCCTTATTTCAATCAACGACAAAAAATAAGAAACACAAACAACAAAATACCCTCTAGCCCTTCTATGCTGCAAGCTTTGACTTGATTTGATCGACCTCGTAGGTATCAATTTGGAAAGCCGTGGCCAACACAGAGGATTCTAATGCTAACATTATTTTGGAGGAGGATATAGATCTTGCTTTTGATAAGTTCATGACTGGATATCCATCCTGATGAGTGGATATTTGATACTAGTTGTTCCTCTCATATGTGTCCTAACAAGGACTTGTTCTCCAGGTTCGAGGAGTTGGATGGAGATTTGGTACTTATGGGCAATGGCCATGCCTATAAGGCTTTGGGGATCGGTAAAATCAATCTGGTTTTGTATGATGAATCTGTATTTGTTTTGTCAGATGTGCGGTATGTTCCGAACCTGAAGCAAAATCTCATCTCTTTAGGATCTTTAGAGTCCACAGGTTTGGTGATTTTTATGCAAGGTGAAGCTCTAGAGATTAGTTTGAAGAATCTGGTTGTGATGAGATGCATTGACGCAACAACCTGTACTTCCTTGAAGGAGTAAAGCTGAAGGTGGAACTACCACCATTATTGGGGAATCTAAGTTTGAATGTACTAAAGATCTGTCAGTTGAAGTTACTAGGAGTGAGTTTGAATGTGGTTCAAGCTTAGTCCACCTAAATTAGTATTGAGCACCTTCGAGATGCATGCGCCTTCAGGGCGCCTGACTCAATGGAGGTTGAGCATCTGGCTTGATATGGCTCAAGCATCCGATTCTATATCAGAATTTGCTATCGGGACTTCTGAGGTGTTGCACAACTTGTCTGAATATGTTCCAAAGTTTACTCAAAGACTTTAAAAATCTAGCTCTTTTGTTGGTTTGTTCTGGTATTCTGTATTGTTAAAAGCATTGTTATCTGTAGTCAATCTATTGTTTGTTCTATTTTGAGAGCACTGTCTGTTTGCTTCTGTAGTTTGCTCTCGTCTCTCTTTATTTGTTCGAGTTTGTAGAAATGTTGCCCCAAGCGTAGGGCTAGGTCGGCGGTAGCATAATAACCCGTAAGACCGGGTCGAATCCACAGGGACCGAACGCACCCGGAGTGAGAGTTGTCTTGCAAGTGTAGGTTTTAGCCTTAAAGCGGCAAACTTGGCTTTTGGAGTTTGATTGGTGGAATTCTCTCTCTACCTCTAACGCGATTGAAAATGAAGATATAAACTATAAATTAAAGACGGCAAGGTCTAGAGGTTCATACCACCCATGACTAAGGATATTCAATGGCTCTCAATTATAACTCAAGTGAGAGACAAAGTCATTTGCTCTCACTCGGAAGATTTAACAATGAAGATCATTTTGACTCTAGAAAATGGGTTTAACAATGGGATAAGTTCTTTGAGGCACTTTGACAAACACTTTGAATGTCATAGCTCTAAGCATCATGTGTGGCAAGTAGTCAAGCCCTTGCCTACACAAGATCAAATAGGTTAACAAGACTAAGTTTTGATACATAAAATTGAATTTACCCAATGAAAACCAATCTTAATCACAAGAACGAGGTTTGTAAATGGAAAGACACCCTTTTAGACATTTTGTCAAACACTCAAAGTGACATAGCTCAAAGCATTGTGTGTGCCAAAGAAGTTGTCTACACCCAATTAAAGAGGTTAACAACTCTAAGTTTAGACAGAAAATAGAGTGATCAATCCATTGACAAACCCACAATAAGCATATAAACATGAGAAACCATTGGAACACCGAAGTCATGGAGTGATCTTCACCCCACGACCAAGCCTAAACTACTACTCAAACATGATCAAGCCAAACATTAAAGGAAATATAAAGGAAATACAAAACATGACGAAAATGAAAATAAACTACGGATTTATAAAGATTAGAGAAGTGCTTACAACATTAATGAAGGAGAAAACCTTGGTTCTTGAAGATTGAAACCTAAAAACTAGAGAGAAGGTGGAGCTAATTTAGACTAAAAAAGAAAATAAAATGAAAGTGTAGGAGATATATGAGAGATAGAGAGAGGGAGAGATATATACACATAACCCTTCTCTCTCACAAAAATATCCAAAATACAACTAAAAGTAGTAAGTTTCCATAAGTGGAAAGTCTAACAAGTGGATTAAACACTTTTTCGGGTTGCCAGGTATTGATACCTATCAATACTGGTATCAATACCTGCATTAACAATGCTACCCGAGAAGCCTAGGTATTGATACCAATTTTGGGGGTATCAATACCCACGGTTCTGTCCCTTTTTGTCCCTCAGAGGTATTGATACCTATCAATACTGGTATCAATACCTGCATTTATACTTAGGCATTTGAGGTTTCCTCTTCTTTCTTTGTCATCCGTTGGCCTTGTGTGCTACCGGGCATCCTCCAAAACACTTCCAAACATCGTGTGAGCTTCGGGAAGAGGGGCACTTGGTCTCGTGAGTGCTTGTTCACTCCCGGACACTATCGGGAGTCTTTGAGAGCGTGAGACACGGCTTTTAACGCACCGGCTTGGCTTTGTGGCTTTTCGACTTCCCGGGCCTTAGCCGAGTCTTCATTTCTTGGCTCTTGAGGCCCGGTGGTGGCATGCCATGGGGCAACTTGGCACTCGGTAACTTGGGACGGCTTCCAATGCGCTCCAAAACGTGCTTATTCACGTGTTTTACCTATAACTAACAAAAACAACACTACGCGCATATCAAACATATAAAACACAAAATTGCGTGTGTGTGTGAACAAAAATGAGCTAGATAAGCCCGGATTATATACAACATTGAGGGCTTATCAAGAAACTTTGTATGTTCTGTTATATCTGGAGGAAGTGTGATTGTTCGGGAGGTGATTTCTCGCCAATGTGGAGATTGTATGAGTTTACTCACGTTTTCCACAAAAGGGAGTACTTAGTAAAGGAAGATCTTCAAAGGATTGGCTCAATATCCCCTCCAGCCCCTATGTTTGACAATAGGAGCTTTGCAGATAAAGACTCCATAAATGAGGAAGAGTTCATGGTGGAATTCTCTTCAGTGGCGTGGTTGTGAACATATGTTTGTTTCTCTATAAATACCCACGTAGTCTGCAATTGCAAAGTATCACAGAGATCTGAGAGCTTGTGAGTTTGGATGGGTATGCATTGGGCTTGGGTGAGAGTTTGTAAATCCTCCAAATACAAATCAGTTGCCCTTGGACGTATCCGTTTCTAATGACAATCTGATCTCATGAGTTTGTAAATACTCATGAGAGATTGTCATGGAAAAATGCGGTGAAATGAGGGTATTGTTTGAGGCCTTCCAAGATAGCTTGGGCGTATACTGATGTGTCTAGTTGGTCCATAATGCAAGAAACAAAGAAGATAATGTCGAGACCAAATTTGGTTAAATAGATCCCAGAACAGAGCCTCTGGAACTGGTCCAAACTGATCTGAAGGTGTCGTGGTTCAGAAAATGGGACGACACTACAACAAAATGGGGATTTAGGGGCACTTTTTAAAGGGCACTTCTTTTAAATTGCCCTGTTAAGTTACTAATGAGGCACTACCTTCTTAAGTGCCCCAATTGATTGTACCTAATGCGACACTTGATCTCAATCCAAATTTTACATATTTAATTTATTTGTGGTTATTTTGATGGGGCAGTTGCTGGTGCCTCTAAAAACTGGGTCTAATTGGGCAGTTTCTTAGAAGCATAATACTACGTCGTTTTGCTAGCTATTTTTTTACTTCTTTTTTTCTTTAGCGGCACTTGACTTGACCTGATTTAATTATCAATTTTTTTATACTTAACTATGTTTTGGCAATCTGTTAAGGCACTTTTAATTGCCTCAAAAGACATCCTCCCAAAGCTATTAGAGCATTTGTGCCGCTATGCCTCAAATGCTTATATATTTGTTAAATAACCAATACACGACGTCGTTCTTCAAATATACTTTGATCAAGGGTTTTTTTTTAAACCTGACCAAGCTAAAAATTTACATGATTGATTTAATCAACAAGCACAACAAAATTAGCGATCTCGATAATCACGATTGTGTCGTGGTCATGTGGCTACTATACATTCAACTACGGCACAAGACTCAGTTTTACTATCAATTGCATCTTAATGAAGAAGCTTTATAAAATAAATCTAATTTTATTTTACAAATGAGGGGAAATAAAAAATGAATTTTTGAATAATAAAAATGAAAATTTTGATTTTTGAATTGATAGGTCAAAATTAAATTTTTGTAATTACATAATATGTATAAAATTTTGATTATATTATGCGTTAACCACACGATCACAACACAATTATGACGATCCACACCGTTCATTTTGTTTGTCTTGCTATTTTAATCACTCTCGCCAAATTTGAAGTCTATCGGGTACTAAAAGTCCTTTCATCGGGACGTTGATTCATTATCAACCAACAATTTGTTTCATTCGATCAAGTACGTAACGATAATTAAATTACTTCATTTTTTGCATGGAGGATATAATCACTCCTACTTGAAATCTAGATGGTTCCGATTGGAAAAAAACTACTCTGATGGCTGTCAAGTCATGCATTATAGAACATTATTGCTCTTAGATGCACTGATTGTGATCTGATCAGGTGGTTGCCGACATTTGATCGCCACCATTTTCGGGAAAAATGATGGAATTGATAAGATATGAGATCGTAACGGTTTAGATCAAACATTCGAGAAATCGAGTCTGCACCTGTCTTTCAATCCTATACATCGAACTTACTTGGTTCTAAACCAAACTATTATGCTATAGGATAATGTACGCCAGCCACACGATCGCAACACAATTATGATGATCCAAACCATTCACTTTGTTTGTCTTGATGTTTTAATCACTCTCACCAAATTTGAAGTCTATCGGGTATTGAAAGCCTTTTTATCGAGACGTTGATTCATTATAACCCCAAAAAAATTCTACTTCGATCAAGTATGTAATGATAATTAAATTACTTCATTTTTTGCATGGAGGATATAATCACTTCCACGTAAAATGTAGACGGATCTGATTCGAAGAAAAATACTCTAACGACTCTCGAGTAATACTCCCTCCGTCCCAATTTTATAGTCCCAATTGACACTTTTTGTTGTGCCAAAAAAATTGTCCCACTTCAAAACTAAATGAGTAATTGTTAAGGAATTTCCTCTTATACCCTTGTATTTTGAAATTAAAAATAATAAAAAAGTAAGAAAGTGTAATGATTGAAGGGTAAAATAGGAAAAACATGTTTTCAAAAGTGCAATGATTATGTCCCCTTATTAAATTGGAATCCCCAAAAGGGACCAGAAAATTGGGACGGAGGGAGTACAATTTTATGGTTGAGTGCATAGACAACATAGCTTGCATCACCAAAGGTTATTTTATTTAATTTTTTTTGGGTGCGATTTCTGGCGCGCAACAATTTTGGTTGGGCGCTTTCTTCTAATTGTTCAATTTTCATTTGGCGCTCTTATCTTTGTCAAAGCTAAAGGTAGTATTCTCAGTCCAGAAACCTTCTCTCCTCCCCTTTCTTCTATCTAGGGAAGAAATCGACTCCTACCAAGTTGATGAATTCGAATCGAAGAAAGTGGGACGAACATCGGCGTTGGGTTTCCACGAATTTCGAAATTTAGGGTTTCAGGTTTGGATCCTTCTAGGCCGCTCGCTTTTCCCCTTTCAATTTTCCTTTTAATTTCTCTATTATTTTGTCTTTCCCTAGCAACGAATTAAAGCTAGGATGTTGGGTTCATGTTTGTAGACATTCACGTTTCGCGGCTGAAGAGAGAGAGAGAGGAGACGATCGCGAACCACTGACGATCGACCATCAACGACCACCACCATGCCCTAAGCACTGGCGATCACGAAGCACCACCATCTCCGACCACCACCATGGGCGAGAACCAGACGGGATTTCTCTCGAACGCTTTGAACCTGGCGAACAGAGCTTCGAACCAGACGACAAGGTCTCTCTCTCTTTCTCTCTCACGCTTCTTTTTCTTTCCGCGGTTTTTCTTTGTTTGCAGTTGAAACTCACGAAGTTTTGGCTGTTAGGCGGTCTAACGGTATTGACAAGGGAGATGATAGGGCTTGATGTGTAAGATTTGAAGCCCTCACCAAGGAAGGCAAGCTTCAACTATGCTGGCCTGATATTCCTTTCATGAAGCTTAGTTTTATTTTGGCTATTTTACTTTCATATCTTTCATTGATTTTTGGAAAGTTAGGGTTCATCCTTCTAAAATGTAGAATCCCTCTAATGTACAGTCCATCTAAGTAAAGGGTACTTATCTTCTTTCATTTTATTTTCTCATACGTATGGTTATAAAGTTATGTAGATCAGTAGATATAGGCATAAATTGCGTAGGCTTCATGTTTTTTTCTATCTTTGCTAAGGGTTGATCTATGAACTGTTGTGGAGTGATACACAACCAAAGCCTGGGAAAGGACCAAAGCAAACGGGCGTTGGTCTTTCTTTTGCAGATTTAACCAATAGTTTTTCCAAAGATAACAATCTAGTTAGTTCTTTTAGCGTCTTGATGCTCGTCATGGGTTTCAATTCAATCAAGTTAGTTCACCACATAAATTTAATTCATTTCAAATTTAGTTGTGTGATCTCACAAAGTGAAGGATGTGAGATTGACCAAGGTGGTAATTTCCGAACTGTGTTTTCTACTCCAAACTATTGTGTTCACGTGATCTAATCGTGATCCTCTTTTATTGAACTTGTACGCAGGTATCTTCTAGGATGTGAATGTTATGGGAAATAGCAATACATGATATGTTTGAAATGCCACCCTATATCAGTCCTTCACAATTTCATTTTCCAAAGTACTTTTATCCCCCTCTAAAGGTATGTGCAAAATATCGCTTTACGCTTTCTAGAACAAAAGTCTGGATATAGAAAGATTATTGGAGCTCTTGGGCCAAAGGATAATCGAACTACAAATTCAAGCTAGAAAATAGAGATTGCAAATTGAGAATTTTGAATATTCCATAGTCTCCGTATCTTGGATATTAGATGAATCCAATGTTTAGACACGTTTACGCACCCAAACATGTGTACCTGAGCCCATCTAAAATATATAGGTTTATTTCATTACCAAGTTTTGAGTTATTTTGTTTGCAATTGCTTTCTTCTTTGGCTGTTCTTTTTGTGACAGAAGAGCCCCAAGCTATATTTATTTCTTGCTCGCTAAAATTCCAAAATAGCTTTGTGGAATTGGAAATTTAAGCTGCTACGCTAGCTAAAGTGAACGACTGGTTGTTGAATTTTTTAAGAACAAGAATGGAGATGGGATGAGACTAGCTTCCCCTTATTAAATTGGGGTGGTTTGCATTCTACTTATAATTCTACTTTGGCTCCCGGAGTGCACAAAATGATCTCCCTGTTTCTGTTTTACAAACTAAAAACCCTCAATGGAGTAGTAGAAAATTTTATGTGGTAGCCACTCTCCTTACGTCCTTATTGTATTATGCAGTTATTCCACCTTCATAGACTAGAAATTAGCTATAGAAGTCTTATATGTACTTTGTATGCAATTATAGGTTGTACTCAACTGCCAGATTTTAAAAGCTCTCACCATGTTTCATCGGTGGACTAATTCTCATCGTGATCACGAGAATGATGAGCCGCAGCGGGAGTCTAAGGTATGTGGCATCATCATAATATTTGGAAAATCCTCATAGTACTAACATGTATGTCCACTATAAACATGTTGTTGTACCACTCCCCTGGCAATAGAGTGGATATCATCATCTGTTTAGTCGCACGTATTGAATCTCGATTCCTGTTCTTGTAATTTTCAGTAGTAAACTATGTATAAAACTAATAGCTTTTTCTATACTGCTTTACATTAAGGCTTAATTGGTATGAGACTCCATTTGCCTACTTCTCGTATTACTCTCTAATTTGCTTGCAAGAAGAGGAGATCCAATTCAGATGGCATTCACAATTATGTTCCCGAAAATTATCTTTGTGAATATAGGTCAATGAGAGCTTAGGGCTGCTCTTGGACCACTGTCTGGATGAGACTTAAAGTACTGCTTCGATGCATGTTTGAAGACATGTTGGAGGCTTGAATGTGGATAAATAAAAGAAAATGTTTGAAAAGACACTGAAAGTGGAGAGTAACATGTAAACCTGATGAAATTTGTTGGGTAAGGGGGCATGTTTTTGAAGAGATCTATTCTCAATTTATATGTAATTTTAGAAAGGTGATTATCAAGAGAGATACTTTTGCACAATCTCAACTTCTTGTGCATGTTTTTTCATTATTGTATAGCCGAAAATAGCGTGTAAACAGAAACACAAATTTTAGAAATTAACATGTTACACCGATCGTGTGAAGCATGAGGGGAGTCACCTAGTAACTTAAAAGGTCTGTGCATCCCTAGTATGTTTATTTGATATTAGTCATCTAGTTCCATTCTTGACAACAATAATACAACTCTATAATTTTTTTCAGATAGGTAACAATCCCTTATTGTATACCCTTCTTTGTTGATGCAGGTATAGGAGGATTAAGATGGGGGAGATGATTTTGTCATGAGTTGTCTGAAAAGGATGTTACTTCTATAGTTTCAATACGTTAGTCAAATGAGATTGCCAATAGTTCCCATGACTTGTGAATGGTTGCTGACTAATTTCTCTTGATTTTGTAGTGGCTTAGGCCAATTTAGATGATCTTGTATTCATGAATTCTTTGCCAGTATTTATGACTGCAAATTTGCAAGTTTATATTATTAGCATGTTCAGTTCTTCTTTAGTTGATTATTCTCGATTCCTGTTGAGTAATAATGTAATATGGCAATTTGAATTGGAGTAGCAGAAAACTAGCAGGTAAAAAAATAAAAACACGAGCAGGTAAATTTTTTTTTTTAAAAGAAAATTTTCTTTTGAGGCGGTTAGAAGTGCCCCATAAGTCAAGCTATGACGGCAGGTGTAAAAGTCTCATTAATCTAGGTATTGCAGCTCTTTAAAATGCTTCCATAAGCGATTAACCATGGTTAGGCATTCATGTTAAATGTCCTATAGCAGCACTAGGAAGTGCCTCGATACAAAAATTTAGCAGCACCTAGAAGTGCAGTAATAGAAGTTTCTTGAGGCTCCTTAAAGTGCCTCATTCGAATGCCTTAATAAGTATTTTAGGTGGCATATAAAAGTGCAGCGTGAAAGAGTTATTGAGACTCCTTAAAGTGCCTCATAACAAGTGCCGCGTTACCCCTATAGTTGCATCGATACAAGCGGCACTAAGGCATAGTGCCTCAACATTTAAAATGCCCCAACAAGTCCCCTATGGAGGCAGTTTAGAATGCCCCATAAAGCCTTTTTTGTTGTAGTGCGAGGATCAGCGAGTTTGAAGAACAACTGGTTAATTCTATTTGGATGAGTGAGGCTCCTAATTTAATAGGGTGATTCGGTGATGTAGCAGTGGGTAAATCGGTGATGGGTGAGACTTTTGTTGTCGGCATTAGGGATTGTGTTCGTGGTAGTGATCGTGGTGGGCTATCAGTGGAGAAATACTACAATATATATGTTGACGATGAATGTAGGTCGTCAGTAACGAAGATGGCCGATGAAAACCTAGGCAATGAATCCTATATTATAATAATTGAGAAAAAAGCTATATTATTCAATAGAATTAACATGTACGTGATAGGCGCGTGAGAAGCTTGCTTTTGAGCGCCTAAGTAAGGTGATTTGGCATGTTAGACGTGCATTTTATGCCTCATTTTCTATTTTAAGCATGCACGTGGTTGGATTGTATGTCTGTGCTTAATTTGCAGGTAATTGAGGTGACTTGGCGCTAAAGTGTCGGGATGGTCGTGTACGTGGGTTGAGAATTGGAGCGCTATGGAGACTAAGTGTTGGAGTAGGATTTAGAGAAAAGATGTTCAGGAGTGCTACCCCAAAGTGAAGGAGTGCTCAAGATGGCACAAAAGGGGCTCCGAAATAAACAGAATGTTCTAGAGCGCTACACCAAAAGAGGTGTAGCGCTATCGGATTGTTAGAAGTCAATGGTCAACGGGAAGAGTCAACCAGTCAAAGGGGGAGATAAGCAAGCGGTAGCGCTACACCACTTTTGGTGTAGCGCTACAAAACAAATTTTATCTTGGCGATGAACGGCAGCGGCGTTTTGGTGCGACCAAAAAGTATAATCCTATTACATCACCATTTTAATTAGAAATTAGAGATTAGTATAAATACTTATGTTTTAACTTAGATTAGGGTTCGACACTTTTACCTAGGGTTTGTATTTTGAAGTTTTCGGCTACGAATCTTAGTTCTACATTCAGCGTTCTGTGTTAAGTTTTACTTCAAGAATCTCGGTGATGGATTAGAGTATTGCGAATCATTAATCAAGTTCGAGTTTTCCCTTGCAATTTACGGTACCGTTATCTATTGTTTTTCCTATCCTATACTTCAAGCATGCATAGATCTAGGGTTATTTTGATTCCAATTATTTTTATAAGCATGAGTGAGTAGTTGTTTGAGTGCAACTGCGGGGCAAAGGTACCAACATCTAGGCTAAGCAATATTTCACCTCGGGGCCGAATTAAGTCAATTTTCGAGCAATTTTGAGAACTTGAAACTTATCTAACAAACTAACCCGACATTATTATCGGGATTGAATCGACGAATCGGTGGCGTGGTGGTACGCATTTGTTAGGAAGCTTTTCTCGTGTTTTAAAATCATCAAAATGATTAATTGTGGCCCGGGTAAATATTGGTTAGGCTAGGTGTGAGCGCTGGGTTCCCACAGCTACACTCCTTTCATTAATTGACAGTTTATCAGTTAGATTAGCTTAGTAATTAGTTAATTAATCTCATAAAATCTAAGGGGTGGCTACCTAAGAGCCGTTGAAACTAAAACTCCACACTTTTGAGTCAAACACCGTTAGCCGTCTCTGTGGTTCGACTCCAATACTTCCGGATTTATTGTGCTACACCGGTCAAAAGTCCTACGCTTGGGACACGTCTTATTTTTAGTCACCTGGTCGGTCAAGCAGTACGCATGGTGTTCTATTTATACGAGAAAGGAGTGCTAAATTATGCAAACATAATTAAATCCAAAACTATAGTGAGACAATCAAATAATCACAATATTTATCATATTCTAATAGTTTACATAAAAACAAATGAAGCCTACATAGGTACGGACCAAGATATTGGGACATAACATAAAATATTGTGCCAGCTGCCAATGACAAACAAAATAATAACTGACATCATCGTTCAAAGATTAGTGACACAAATTCGTTAATAAGTATTTGGAAAACACTCATCTTATTTCTTCGTAAACACAAGAAGCCATTCGAGAACACCAAATTAATGACTTAAATACAATAGCGATTCAGTTCCATGTGCCATTTCCTTTCCTGAAACCATGAATCCTTATTTGAAATCAGCAACAAAAATTAAATGACATATACACCCACCCGAAATCATAAAACACCCTCTAGAACTTCTATGGTGCAAGTTTTGACTTAATTTGATCGACCTCATAGGTATCAATCTGGAAAGCCGTGGCCAACACATTATCTGGCACCGGTGGAGTGGCGGCGAACAACGAGTTTGCAATGACCTGGACGCCTGGATTCTGGCTGTCAAATGAGGCAATAGCGGCAGCCGGAACGTTCCCATTATTCTGTTGGAAGTGAACCAAACCCTTAGGGAAAGTAAATATTTGACCCTGACAGATGGTCGTAGTAATAAGCACATTGGCTGTGGTAATGAACCCAACATCTAATTGGCCATAGAGCACGAACAATATCTCGGTGGCGCGTGGGTGGGTGTGGGGAGGGTTAAGGCCACCGGGGGCAAAGTCGATGCGAGCCATGGAGACACCGAAGGTATTGAGGCCTGGAATTTGCAAGACATTGGCTGGAGTCACGGTTGAGCGCAACACATTGTTGGTTGCCGCTGGGATGGCTAGACCGGCAAAGAAGAAATCTGATGCGGAGAAGGTTGCCAGGCAGGCAAAACCATTCATCTTCACGCCTGTACATAAAGAGAATTAGTTACTATATTGTGAGCTTGGAGTAAGAGAAAATATTAAACAGAGTAACTACATGAGATTGAAAAGCTTAGTAATGTAACAAAATTAGTATGTACCGTTATTGAGATCAGCAACACAAACATCTTGAAGCATATCCGGATCAGCAGAAACAGAGATAGAAACAGTGGCTATTAACACCATAATGGCCACAAAACAGAGTTTTCTAGTGGCTGCCATATATAGGTGGAAGAAATGTGACAAAATGGATTATGTTTCCAAATGGTGATGATATCAGAGCTTGAAAAGAACAAGAGAGAAAAGTATGGATTTGAGACTTTGGATACTAGGGACATGAAGAGCGGATGCCATATTTATAAGCGTGAGGCTTTTAGGGAGAGAAAGTCTATAAGTAGATCCCCTTACCCGGAAAGAACTGGAAAAACCTATATTTTTCATTTTTGGACACTTTCGTCTTGCGACTATTTCTTACGCGAATGGGGAAACAAAGAATACCTATTTTCTCAACTTGATCTCACTCGAACCACAGCAAGATCTTGAGTTTATTTATTTATTGTTATCATCTGACCGGATGTAAATATTGGATTGGATTATGTATAAAACAAGATCATATATATATTCGGCGTTTTGTTAAACTTTTGTGCTGTAACATTTAACGTATATGTTAGTGATTCATCTTATAAAGTGTGTAATATACAGTATCATGAGTTGTGGTATGATAAATTGAATGTATTATTTCGTTGAAGCCATATATATCGTGCATGAGATCCTATATTCTTTTACCAGACGGATCGGAAAGGAAGGTTTGTTAAACAAAAACTAGAACAATTTGAAATATGGAAAATCACCCAATAGGATTGTCAAAGGATCTATTTTCTCCACGTGATCTCACTCGAACCCCGTTTGATCTTGTCAACCAAACGGTGCCATGGTGTCTTATGAAAGTTTCAAACAAAAACCAAAAGTACTATTGAAATATAGGAAATCACCCAATATAGGTTGAGTTTCCGAATGGATTTTATCTAGATTTTATCAAAATTTGATAAAATCAATCCTTGATTTTATCCATTCGTGTAGAGAGTTGATAAAATCTTAGATTTTTTAATGCAAAAATCTAAGATTTTATCAACTCTCCTCACGAATAGATAAAATCAAAGGTTTGTTTTTATCAGATTTTGATAAAATCCATTCAAAAACTCACCCTTAAGATTCTCTACTACCTAGTTATACTAGGATACATGATCTGTGTTCTTACTCTTTCTTTTATTGTTTGTATCTCTAAGCCAAGTAATCGTCTAATCGAATAGATTTAAATCAGGATTTTCTTAAAACTCAAATTTTCCTATTATTTAAGTATTTCATACGTAATGTCATTTACTTAATTGATGATGAGTAAAGAAGTAAACAAATTAAATAAGTTTGTAGATTACCTTTGCATGGAAAAGGTCATATGATGTCTCAATTTGGTCAAATTGTGCATTTTGGCTGTTAAGGAAGTTTTTTTCAAAATGAATCAAAATCTCCAACCATAAACCTACTCCTGCTCTCCCAAAATTGGGCTGATCACTCTTTTATTATATTAATAGAAATTCTTATCATTTAGAGAGAATCCTTTTTACGGAGGGTCATGAAAGGAACCCATTACGGAAGCCCTCTTTTGGGGTTCTATTGACAACTCATCACAATAAATTGAACTGATCATCTTATAGGGCACGCAAAGTAGTGTGTGCATCAGCTTGACCCGACATCGATAGACATGTCAAAAATTAAATTTTTGTGCAAAAAAACAACGGCTTGGATCATTTCAGATGTTGAAGTTCTAAAATGATGCAGGCCATTATTTTTTTGCCCCAAAATTTAATTTTTGACATACCTATCGATGCTGGGTCAAACTAATTTTTTGGAATGTACACACTACTCTGTGGGTCCTACAAGATGACCAGTTTAGATTATTGTGATGAAATGTCAATAAGACCCCTTTTGAGGCTTCCGTAAAAAAAGACTTTATGTATCACGAATTGTTTGCATACAAACAACTTAATTTTTCCATGTGCCTCTATTTCTGTAATGCAATATATGTTAGATTACCAAGTTCATTTCAATTGTATTTCACGCTCTTATGTCAACGTTAGGTATTGGTTTTGATGCAATTGGCTCCACGAATGTAAAATTTGCGTACTCCACTTTTTTCAGTATGCGGTATTGTTGTGGCACAAACATTAAACTTTTTAAATGCAATTTGTTTATTAAAATTCGACAAAGGGTACATCAGAAAATTAAGTTATTCGGAGTTCACCAGAAAATTAAGTTTTGAGACTTCAAAGGTCGTACGTACGTACTAACATGTGAACACCTTTATACCAGAGATGCGGGCGTGTCTGTTTATCCTCTGACATAAAAATGGACATGCGAGTCTAACACATAAACACTATCCGGCTGCACCGGTGGCTAATTGTCCATGAAACATAGATGAAGGGTGGGGAATGTTAAAGTTGCTTAGTGGCAGGTCCACGAAAGTGAAGTTGACATTCACGTCGGACCATTTCCAAGACAATAACCATGCATAGAAGCATTCTCATCTCATGTCACACGTGATGAATGCATTGAAGTTGAGCTAGAAATTCAACTGCATATCTCTAATTATTAATCCAATATGTGGAGTAGGATTGAACCAGTCATGCCACACAACCACCAGATTTACGAAATGGAATTCGGTTTAGCTCGACTATCGACGTGTGGTGAAAGTTAAGAGAAATGCTAGTTGAATTTGTCAAGATATTAAGGTTAAGTTTGGCTAAAAAAGCCAACTTAACTTTTTGTTTTGTCTTTATTTGATTTTTTTTTGTGTTTGTTAGTTTTTGCATCGATTTTTTTAGTATTATTGGTTTGTCTCGGCTAGACGAATCCAAAAAGGTAAAAGATTATGACTAGGACTTTCAATTTTTTGAATAAGATCGAAAAAAGTGTTAAAAACTAACTTTTTGGCTTATTTTTGTCTTTATTCAAAAAAATTTAAGCTTCGGTCATAATTTTATATTTTTTTGATTCCTCTCACCGAGACGAATCAATAATATACAAAAAGTTGATGCAAAACTAAAAAATGCGAAAAAAAATCAAATAAAGACAAAACAAAAGTTCGTCAAATTTTTTGGCCGAAATAAGCCTAAATTATTGCAATTATCATTACATCTGTTAGAAAATAGGATATGAGTACTACTCTAAATCTCAATGAATACATAGCCATTCGTTACTACAAAAGGTTTAAAGATCACGCTTCAAAAATCAGAAAGATCTCAGTTTTCGTAAAATTATGCAGTTTCAATTTGATTAAAATTATTGAGTTGGAGGATCACAATTATACTGAAAAAGAGCTAGAATAGGGAATTAGATATTTTGATGAAAGGGAATTTTGCTGAATTGAAAGATGAGACATCGATTTTAAAGCAAAAAAATTATTGTCAGAAACTCATAGAATATGTGCTTAACCAAAAAAATGTCGTTTTAACTAAAAATTAAACTTTCTAAAACAAGCTTGGAAACTATAAAAGTACATAAAGCCAAAAAAATCATAGTTAATGTTCATGAAACTAATATTATCAAGTGAGAGACATGCAAAAACTATTATATATATTAAATAGTTCAACAATATAATGAAATGCATAGCTGGTGGAATGGATAGGTGTTGGTTGTTGCTTGACTGACCAGATGACTAGAAATAAGATGAATAAAGATGCGTCCCAAGCGTAGGACTCTTGACCAATGTAGCACAATAAATCCGGAAGTACCGGAGTCGAACCACAGAGACAGCTAACGGTGTTTGACTCAAAGTGCGAAGTTTTAGTTTAACTGGCTCTTAGGTAGCCACCTCTTTATTTAATGAAATTTATTAACTAAATTACTGAGCTAATTTAACTAAAAGTAGATTAATAAAGAGAGCACAGCTAAGGGAACTCAGCGTCCGCGACTAGGCTAACCGATATTTACTCGGGCCACAATTCCTCTTTTCACTGATTTTAGAATAAAGGAAAGGCTTCCTAACAAATGTGCACCACCTACCACTAGATTCCGTGCGCATTTGAATTCCGGCGATGCCTGGGTTTTGTTTGTTAGCAAAGTTTCTGTTTCCTAAAATTGCCCGAAAATTAAGTAAATTCGGCCCCGAGGTGAAACATCAATTAGCCTAGCTACGGCATGCCTTCGCCCCGCAGCCACACTCTAAACAACTACTCAATCATGACTGTAATAACTACAGAAATTCAATTAAACCTAGATCTAGACATGCTTGAAGAATAAAGATATAAAAATAGGAAACGATACCGTAGATTGCAAGAGAACAACGAACTTGATGATCAATACCAAACTGAAATATGAAATCCATAACAAACTTGAAACGTAGAATGTTGAAGGAAAAACTATAGCCGAACTTCGAAAAATAAGAAAACTAAGAACAATTCGTGGCTCTCTAATCTAGGTTTTAACAATAGTATTTATACTTAAAATACGTAACCCTAATGAAAAACGAACGAAATTCCAGAAATATTCTACGCGAAGGCTAAAACAATGATGTTCACTGCGCCTGCTAAGCGCTCGATAGCGCTACCAATAAATGGGGTAGCGCTATCACTTCGTTATCTTCTGCGTTGATCGGCTGCTCCTCCCGTTGACCGTTGACTCTTAACAAACCGGTAGTGCTACACCACTTTTGGTGTAGCGCTCCTAATCCTTCTGTTCACTTTTTGGACCTTTTGTGCCAATCTTGAGCGCTCCAAAAAATTAGTGTAGCGCTCTTGACGGATTATGAACACTTTCACGCGAAGTTCACTTCATCCTTACTTAGTCTCCTCAACCTACGTGCATGCATTCCCAATATCTCGAAATTAGCGCCCACATCCCTAGATTACCTGCAAATTACGCTCAACACGCAAAAACACCACGTGCACATATCAAATGGAAAATGAAGCTCAAAACGCATGTCTAACATGCTAAATCACCCTACTTAGGCGCTCAAAAACAAGCTTTTCACGCGCCTATCAGTTGTCTTGTGCAAAAGGTCAAAGAATCAAATCTAGATGGAAACAAGGTTAGTTTTAAATGTTGTTTTTAGATGCCTGTTGGAATTAGCAATGAAATTTCATTATGGTTTTCCTAATTTTTTTAATCATGGTTTTACTAAAAACTGAGATGATTTCTCTTTAAATAATCATGATTTTTAGGCAAAACTGAGATCTTATACTGATAAAGATCACAATTTTTTTTAATCATAGTTTTTCATGAGTTTTCATCACAGTCTAGAACTGTGATTGAAAGATGGGGACTTTTAATCACACTAGGTTAGGTCACGGTTTTTAATCCTTTTGGTATTGTAGAGGCTCATTCTTTCTGGTTCACGACCGATCTAAAAGTGCTTTCCTTCTTTCTTTGTTTATTTACTTAATCAGACTAAAAGATTGTGGTCTTTATGCCTTTTTGTAGTAGTGCGATTGAACTCAATTGAAAAGTAGGATTCATGTAGCTGACCCTATTTGATTGAGACATAAGGTTGGGTTGGGTTCGGTTTGGTTTGATTTGGTTAGGTGTCAGAGAATATGCAGTTTAATTCTACCTGTTAGTAGACTGCAGAATTGGTTTTTAACAGGATGTTCAGAAATTATCTTTAACTCTACTAACTTAACCAATCAATCGTATCTTCACAAAATTTCATATACTAGCGTTTATAATGCGACCTAAAAATACAAAAACACCTAAAACGTTATAGTTGTTTTCGGTTTTTTTTTTTTTATTTATTTATAATTTTACCAAAGCAAGATAAAAAAAAAGGAGCATAAAATGCTTATTTTCTTAGGAAATTATGTGGTGAATACGTTTGCACGGATCTTTATAAACATATGTTATCATTTTTGGATTGTCTACTCTAAGAAAAACTACACTACAACGATACCAATACATATTTTTTCCTCTCCATTTTTGAATTGCAATGTGCGTTGTTTATAGTATAGGACTAAGTGTTCAAACAAAATATTAGATAAAATTCCTAGATGAAATATATAAATAAAAAAAACGTGTTCAATTGACCACATTTTCTTATATGTTGTGTCACCTATGATTGTGCTATAATGGGATATAATTTAGTTTGTTCAGAATATAGATTGATTTGTTGGATGATGTTTATTTAGTTTTGCACTGAGTGTTCATACATATTTCGGCTGGATGTTCAAAACATAAACTAACCTAAAATTTATACAAATTTTTACATGTGTTGTCAACACAATTTTTTTTAGGGTGACTATGTGACCATCCACCCCATAGGGTGGAACCGCCGAGCCGCCAGTGCCCCAAAGAGACCCTTTTGAATAAGAGCACCCCAAAGAGACCCTTTTCGAAAATGCCCGACTCTTCCATGGAAAAAAAAAACCACCCTCAGACCATTGCTGAAATTCCGAAGTTATAATAAACAAAAAAAAAAAAAACGAAAAAAAAACAAAAGTAATGATTCAAGTTATACCCCAGACCGCACCCGCAAGTCCAAATTGCACCCTATACTCACACACCCAACTTTTACAGCCAATACCTGATAACAAGTATTTTAGTTTTTAGTCGTCTCTGCGAGGGTTATTTCCAATAGTTTTTAGATAAGAATTTTATAAGCCTTTGGGACATAGTAATTTCTTTATGACATCAAAACTACAAAGAAAGCTGAGGCCTCTTAAAAAGTGAGTCTTAGGCATTTGTCTCAACCGTCTCAGAGTTGGGCTACCCATGCTCAACAATGATACATACATACCCACTTGAACACACTCTGTCACACTCTTCCCACATGTGAGGGGACCCATCCAGGAGGGTCCCACCCCACATATGAGAGGGGGTTGAGCAAAGTATGTCCGAGTGGGTGTGTATATATATCATTTTTGCGAATAAACATTTATTTTAAATAGTATGTACTGAAAAAATGGTAACATGTCGATCTCCACAACATTAATCTCGAACCATTTTTTTGATATTTTGAATGAGAGGTAGTGGTTCTTCATTATTTTTTTTAAGATGCTACATAGAATTGTCCATGTGCATCACACACGATGGTTTATCAGTTATTACTAAATGTCAATTAATGGGGCTCGTATTGAGATTTTGGTCTTAAACAGTTTTTTATGTGTCAACCAAAGATTCTGAATAAAATGATTTTACTTGGAGACTAGGTTTATTATAAAATATTTTTCATAATTATAAATGAAGCCTAGCTACAAATTGACCAATGAGACATTCGCATACGGTTTTGTGGCAATAATTGACATATTAACTAACAATAACTGACATTACAATCCAAAGTTCAGTGATTATACCATATTAACTGACATAATAAATTACATAAAAGGGATTCAGTTTCCGACCCACCATTTCCTTTCTTGAAACCACAAATCCTTATTTCAATCAACCGCAAAAAATAAGAAACACAAACAACAAAATACCCTCCTGCCCTTCTATGTTGCAAGCTTTGACTTGATTTGATCGACCTCGTAGGCATCGATCTGGAAAGCCGTGGCCAACACATTATCCGGCACCGGTGGCGTGGTGGCAAACAACGATTTGGCAATGATCTGGACACCCGGATTCTGGCTGCCCAACCCAGAAATAGCGGTAGCTGGAACGTTCCCATTATTCTTTTGGAAGTGAACCAAACCTTTGGGGAAAGTAAATATTTGACCCTCATAGATGGTCTTAGTAACAAGCACATTGGCTGTGGTAATGAACCCAACATCCAATTGGCCGGAGAGCAAGAACAATATCTCGGAGGCGCGTGGGTGGGTGTGGGGCGGGTTAAGGCCGCCTGGTGCAAAGTCAATGCGGGCCAAGGAGACACCCAAGGTATTGAGGCCAGGGATTTGCAAGACATTGGCTGGAGTCACAGCTGAGCCCAATGAATTGTTGGTGAGGCCCGGCTTGGCTAGACCATCAAAGAAGAAATCTGATGCGGTGAAGCTTGGCAGGCAGGCAAAACCATTCAGCTTCACAGCTGTAGAAATAGAAAGAAATTAATAGGTATGATGTTGTGAGCGCGAGTGTGAAATCAAGAATAGAAAAAAGAGTAATTACATGAGAAGGAAATATATTTAGGTGGTTTGGGCAAAAGCCTATGTTTCATTTTTTCTTTCTTCATGAAACATCAAAAAGAGAAGGAAATGGATAGTCAACAGTATCTGGAAAAATTTTATCTCCAGCCTCTTGCTCGACTCAATTCAATAATCTGTTCGGTTCTTATTGTACTTCATACTGATTAAAAGTAATAATCTTACTTCATACTGATTAATTATTTGAGGTTGAATATATGGAAAAGCCATTCACAAACTCATATATATATACATACATTTTACTAAGGTAAACTTGGAAGTTTGATGGGGAAAAAGTGTTGCAGAATCGTTAGTATGTGCATGGCAAAATGAGAAATGGGTTTTTGACAAAATTAGTACCACTATTGAGATCAGCAACACAAACATCTTGAAGCAAATCTGGATCAGCAGAAACAGAGTTGGAAATGGTGGCTATTAACACCACAATGGCCACGAAAGAGAGTTTGCCAGAAGCTGCCATATATAACAAAATGGATTATGTTTCCAAAAGGTGATGATGGGGACAAGAACAAAGGAGAAAAGTTTGGATTTGGAACTTTGGATGCTGAGGACAAGAAAGTGGATGCCTTATTTATAAGTAGAGGCTTTGAGAGAGAGAGAGAGAGAGAGATAGAAGCCCATCAAGCAGCCCCATCTATAATCTCCTACCCCGGAAAGAACTGGAATTAAGTTAGTTTATTTTTTTCATTTTTGGACTTTGTCATCTGACGACTATTTCTCACGCGGATGGGAAAACAATAAGAAAATCCATTTTCTTATGCTGATCAAAAAACAATTTATGTTTAAGTGGGTAAAACATAAATAATCGTGCATTGCTGTTTGGTTCTTTTACTTCTTTGCAAATGGAAAATAATTGTGTGCGAGCGTGCCAGAGAGAGTTTAAATCTCCTCCCTCAGATTAACTTTGGAAAAACCAAATCTAATCAGGCGATTGTGTTTTATTGGTTCAATTACCTCAATTAAGAGGATTTTTTCAACAAGTGAAGAAATGTAAACCAACAAACTTAGGAAATCGAAGAACAACAAAGAAACAAGACACTTCGATTAATGAATCAAAGATAAACTTACTTCGAAATTGTCTCCAACTTCAAATACAAAACTTCGAACAGGTGATTGTTGCGAAAACAATCGGGATATGGGTGATTGTTATAAGAACAATCGAGTTTAATCCTAGTCTAAATCCTAATCTACTTCTTAATCTACTTGGAACCGAAGTTCAAATCCTAAACTACTTTTACCAATGAACAAACCAAGCATCGCTTTTTGATAGCCGTTGTTGAAGATTTGTCCCGGTTTTTACTCTTTGAATTCTTCTATTTATAGATGCTTTAGCTTGTGATTCGAACTTCCCGCTCAAGGAATTTGAACATCAGCTTGCTTCGAACTCTAACTTCCACTCCTGGAGTTGGCAGTTGCTCCTTCCTCCACGTCTGAATTTGAATTCTTCTGAAATTTTCCTCTAAAAGCTTTGATTTTGAATCTGTACAGTTGTTCAAACGAACTCAAATGATTAAGCGTTAAGATGAATAACTGTCTTTCTATAAGTATTCCACGTGTTATAACTGCCAATTTGCCTTGTTTCCCAAGTTCACACGTAGAACTTATATACTTAACAGTTGATCCCATAGCTTTGAGGTCAATTCTTTCCAATAATGATGGTTCGTAACTGCTAATAACCGTTTTTATATTTGAACACGATACGACATCGTATTTACTCAAATATGTTCTTTTAATCCAGTGTGTCTGTATCGACGAGTAATTGCCAACGTTTGGCACTCTTGATTACGTGTCAATTAGTCATTGGATTGGTTGATTTTAGATGTAAACAATTGCAGGGGTTTGCTGTTTGTATATATGTCACTATATATCATAAAGTGTGAAGTATACAGGTTGTTCTACCTTTGCAGGGGCCGACACGCAGCTATGAGCTCATATATAATTCATAGGGAATTTTTTGAATTTTTTTGTTATATAATACTTGGATTTTTTCTTGTAAAGGCGACCGCCCCTACTGGTTGTGGAAACTTTCTATGCATCTTAAAGCCAATTGCTAATGAGAGGAGAGGTCCCGACATTATATATTGAGCGATCACACATTTCATTTCTAAACAATGTAGGATTCTAGTTTTTGAACATTCCCTCTAATGTGCAGCCGCGTTTGAGGTCTGTCGTGTATCTTTTAAAAAAAATTTAAATTCATTCAGTATTATAGTACCTATTAAACGAATTATTTAAGCCTTATTGTCCAAATCAACCTACTACAAAATTTGACTTTCTAGTGCTGAAAGGAGGGAATTTTTCTAGTCCTCAGAACGTATTTTACCCATGAGAATATAAACATTTATAAGTTTATAGTACTTGTAAATTAAAATTTATGCATGCAAGGTATAAAATTGATATTGTGTACATATATAATCTAGGACATATACAACATATATATATATATATATATATATATATATATATATATATATATTGAAGTACAGATATGAAATTGTTGTGATATAGTATTTCATGTTTGGGAACCTAACCGATCCGAATACTATTATGTTCAAGTTTTGTTCATTTAGAAGAAGAATTAAAATTGAATAAGTATTTATCGAGACATCCTTTTAGCGAGCTTATATCTAATTAATTAAGTTGTGAAACCTCATATTATGCGCAAAATGCCCTACTGCCATGTGGACGGTACTTCTATATCCGAGATTCTTTTGTGTCCTTTGACATAAAAATGGACAAATTAAACGAGTCTAACACTTTAACATTACCCGGCGCCGGTACTGCCCAACATGACCTGTGTTCTTACTCTTTCTTTTATTGTTTGTATCTCTAAGCCAAGTAATCGTCTAATCGAACAGATTTAAATCAGGATTTTCTGAAAACTCAAATTTTCCTATTATTTAAGTATTTCATACGTAATGTTATTTACTTAATTGATGATGAGTAAAGAAGTAAACAAATTAAATAAGTTTGTAGATTACCTTTGCATGGAAGGTCATATGATGTCTCAATTTGGTCAAATTGTGCATTTTGGCTGTTAAGGAAGTTTTTTTCAAAATGAATCAAAATATCCAACCATAAACCTACTCCTGCTCTCCCAAAATTGGGCTGATCACTCTTTTATTATATTAATAGAAATTCTTATCATTTAGAGAGAATCTTTTTTACGGAGGGTCCTGAAAGGAACCCATTACGGAAGCCCTCTTTTGGGGTTCTATTGACACCTCATCAAAATAAATTGAACCGATCATTTTATAGGGCACGCAAAGTAGTGTGTGCATCAGCTTGACCTGACATCGATAGACATGTCAAAAATTATATTTTTGTGCAAAAAAACAACTGCTTGGATCATTTCAGAAGTTGAAGTTCTAAAATGATCCAGGCCATTATTTTTTTGCCCCAAAATTTAATTTTTGACATACCTATCGATGCTGGGTCAAACTAATTTTTTGGCATGTACACACTACTCTGCGCGTCCTACAAGATGACCGGTTTAGATTATTGTGATGAAGTGTCAATAGGACCCCTTTTGAGGCTTCCGTAAAAAAAACTTCATGTATCACGAATTGTTTGCATACAAACAGCTTAATTTTTCCATGTGCCTCTATTTCTGTAATGCAATATATGTTAAATTACCAAGTTCATTTCAATTGTATTTCACGCTCTTATGTCAACGTTAGGTATTGGTTTTGATGCAATTGGCTGCACGAATGTAAAATTTGCGTACTCCAGTTTTTTCAGTATGCGGTATTGTGGCACAAACATTAAACTTTTTAAATGCAATTTGTTTCTAGCGGATAGAGATTGCCCAAGCTTATTCGGGTATCTTCAACCCACCCTTCATAACTCCATTTTTGCCATCATTCATCCATTTAGTGACAACTTAGTACAAAAAACTGTCACTGAATATCTTTATCAACACACTTTAGTGACACATCACTGTCACTAAAACCCAATTTTTTTTTTTTAGTCATCAACCTTATATTTGGACGGCATTACAATATTTTTCTTTATATACTGCAAAATTGGTAAAAGTTGTATATATTTAGATTCCTTGTAATTTCCTAGTCGAGTCCTTGAAAGAGAGTATTTTTGTAGTCTTGAACATGACTTTCTGGAGGGTATCGGGTAAGGGGACGCGTGTTTGAACATCCTCCTAGCTAGTGAGCTAGGAGGATGTTGACATTCACGTCGGACCATTTCCAAGACAATAACCATGCATAGAAGCATTCTCATCTCATGTCACACGTGATGAATGCATTGAAGTTGAGCTAGAAATTCAACTGCATATCTCTAATTATTAATCCAATATGTGGAGTAGGATTGAACCAGTCATGCCACACAACCACTAGATTTACGAAATGGAATTCGGTTTAGCTCGACTATCGACGTGTGGTGAAAGTTAAGAGAAATGCTAGTTGAATTTGTCAAGATATTAAGCCTAAGTTTGGCTAAAAAAAGCCAACTTAACTTTTTGTTTTGTCTTTATTTGATTTTTTTTTGCGTTTGTTAGTTTTTCATCGACTTTTTTAGTATTATTGATTTGTCTCGGCTAGACGAATCCAAAAAGGTAAAAGATTATAACTAGGACTTTCAATTTTTTGAATAAGATTGAAAAAAGTGTAAAAAACTAACTTTTTGGCTTATTTTTGTCTTTATTCAAAAAAATTTAAGCTTCGGTCATAATTTTATATTTTTTTTGATTCCTCTCACCGAGATGAATCAATAATATACAAAAAGTTGATGCAAAACTAAAAAATGCGAAAAAAATCAAATAAAGACAAAACAAAAGTTCGTCAAATTTTTTGGCCAAAATAAGCCTAAATTATTGCAATTATCATTACATGTGTTAGAAAATAGGATATGAGTACTACTCTAAATCTCAGTGAATACGCAACCATTCGTTACTACAAAAGGTTTAAAGATCACGCTTCAAAAATCGAAAGATCTCCAGTTTTCGTAAAATTAAACAGTTTCAATTTGATTAAAATTATTGAGTTGGAGGATCACAATTATACTGAAAAAGAGCTAGAATAGGGAATTAGATATTTTGATGAAAGGGAATTTTGCTGAATTGAAAGATGACATCCATTTTAAAGCAAAAAAATTATTGTCAGAAACTCATAGAATATGTGCTTAACCAAAAAAATGTTGTTTTAACTAAAAATTAAACTTTCTAAAACAAGCTTGGAAACTATAAAAGTACATAAAGCCAAAAAAATCATAGTTAATGTTCATGAAACTAATATTACCAAGTGAAAGACATGCAAAAACTATTATATATATATATATATATATATATATATATATATATATAAAATAGTTCAACAACATAATGAAATGCATAGCTGGTGGAATGGATAGGTGTTGGTTGTTGCTTGACTGACCAGGTGACTAGAAATAAGACGAATAAAGACGCGTCCCAAGCGTAGGACTCTTAACCAGTGTAGCACAATAAATCCGGAAGTGCCGGAGTCGAACCACAGAGACAGCTAATGGTGTTTGACTCAAAGTGCGGAGTTTTACTGTAACTGGCTCTTAGGTAGCCAACTCTTGATTTAATGAAATTTATTAACTAAATTACTGAGCTAATTGAACTAAAAGTAGATTAATAAAGAGAGCACAGCTAAGGGAACCCAGCGTCTGCGACTAGTGCTTGACCGACCAGGTGACTAACAAAAAGACTAATGAAGACGCGTCCCAAGCGTAAGACTCTTGACCAGTGCAGTACAATAATTCCGGAAGTACCGGAGTCGAACCACAGAGACAATGGAGTGCTTAACTTAGAAGTGCGGAACGTAGTTTGTTTGAACTGGCTCTTAGGTAGCCACCCTTGATTTGATGGGATTGACTTAATTAACTACTACGCTAGTTTAACGGTTTAAATGAGAAATAATAAAGAGAGCGCAGCTGTGGGGATCCAGCGTCCACACCTAGCCTAGCCAATAATTACTCGGGCCACAATGAATCGTTTTACTGATTTTAGAATCTGAGAAAAATTTCCTAATGAATGTGCACCACCTGTCACTAGATTCCGTGCGCATCCGAATTCCGGTAATGCCTAGGTTTGTTCGTTAGAAAGTTTCCAGTTCCCAAAATTGCTTGAAAAATGATTTAATTCGGCCCCGAGGTGAGATATCGACTAGCCTAGATGCGGGCGCCTTCGCCCCGCAGCCGCACTCGATGTGACTACTCACTCATGCTTATTAAGCTTGCAAGAATCGATGAAAACCTAGATCTAAGCATGCTTGACGAATAGAATATAAGAAAAATAAGAAATAAAACCACAAATTGCAAAAGAAAAAAAAACTAAATTTAATTACCAATCCGTGGAACAATCTGAATACTGGAATGCTGGGGATTAAAACTGAAAGTATAAAACCGGAAGGAGAACTGAGATCCGTAGCCGGAAAATTGAAAAGCTAAAACCCTAAGTAAAATTCGTGGAACCCTAATTAACCCCAAAAACGAGGTATTTATAATCCCTCTCGAAGTCAAAATCCGAACCAAAGTCAAACGGTGACTATGCAGCCTTCGGTATCGATACAGGAGAAGTCCTATATCGATACCCGTACTTTTTGTTCCCGTATAATGCAATCTGTATCGATACAGGAGAAGTCCTGTATCGATACCGGCTCCTCTAAAATGCCTTCCAGGCTTGCTTGGTCGTCCCCACTTGGGCCCCGCTGGTTCCCCACTTGCCTGACTGCTATATGTCCACTTCACGTGCACTTTTGCGACCTGTTCCCTACAAAACAACCAAACACACGAAAAACCAAAAACACACCGCATCAAGTGGAAAATGGAATAAAATAGCGCCTCTAACGCGCTAATTCGCCCTACTTAGGCGCTTATATCTACGACATCATGCGCCTATAACTAGCCTAACCGATATTTACTCGGGCCACAATTCCTCTTTTCACTGATTTTAGAATAAAGGAAAGGCTTCCTAACAAATGCGCACCACCTGCCACTAGATTCCGTGCGCATTCGAATTCCGGCGATGCCTGTGTTTTGTTTGTTAGCAAAGTTTTTGTTTCCTAAAATTGCCCGAAAATTAAGTAAATTCGGCCCCGAGGTGAAACATCAATTAGCCTAGCTACGGCACGCCTTCGCCCTGCAGCCACACTCTAAACAACTACTCACTCATGACTGTAATAACTGTAGAAATCCAATTAAACCTAGATCTAGACATGTTTGAAGAATAAAGATATAAAAATAGGAAATGATACCGTAGATTGCAAGAGAACAACGAACTTGATGATCAATACCAAACTGAAATCTGAAATCCAGAACAAACTTGAAATGTAGAATGCTGAAGGAAAAACTATAGCCGAACTTCAAAAAATAAGAAAACTAAGAACAATTCGTGGCTCTCTAATCTAGGTTTTAACAAGAGTATTTATACTTAAAATACGTAACCCTAATGAAAAACGAACGAAATTCCGGAAATATTCTACGCAAAGGCTAAAACGATGACGTTCACTGCGCCTGCTAAGCGCTACCAAGAAATGTGGTAGCGCTATTGCTTCGTTATCTTCTGCGTTGACCGGTTGCTCCTCCCGTTGACCGTTGACTCTTAACAAACCGGTAGCGCTACACCACTTTTGGTGTAGCGCTCCTAATCCTTCTGTTCACTTTTTGGACCTTTTGTGCCAATCTTGAGCGCTCCAAAAAATTAGTGTAGCGCTCTTGACGGATCATGATCACTTTCATGCGAAGTCCACTTCATCCTTACTTAGTCTCCTCACCTACGTGCATGTATTCCCAATATCTCGAAATTAGCGCCCACATCCCTAGATTACCTGTAAAAACACCACGTGCACATATCAAATGGAAAATAAAGCTCAAAACACACGTCTAACATGCTAAATCACCCTACTTAGGCGCTCAAAAGCAAGCTTTTCACGCGCCTATCAGTTGTCTTGTGCAAAAGGTCAAAGAATCAAATCTAGATGGAAGCAAGGTTAGTTTTAAATCTTGTTTTTAGATGCCTATTGGAATTAGCAATGAAATTTCATTATGGTTTTCCTAATTTTTTTAATCATGGTTTTACTAAAAACTGAGATGATTTCTCTGTAAATAATCATGATTTTTAGGCAAAACTGAAATCTTATATTGATAAAGATCACAATTTTTTTTAATCATAGTTTTTCATGAATTTTCATCACGGTCTAGAACTGCGATTGAAAGATGGGGACTTTTAATCACACTAGGTTAGGTCACGGTTTTTAATCCTTTTGGTATTGAAGCGGTTCATTCTTTCTGGTTCACGACCGATCTAAAAGTGCTTTCCTTCTTTCTTTCGTTCTTTGTTTATGTACTTAATCAGGCTAAAACACTGTGGTCTTTATGCCTTTTTGTAGTAGTGCGATTGAACTCAATTGAAAAGTAGGATTCATGTAGCTGACCCTATTTGATTGAGACATAAGGTCGGGTTGGGTTTGGTTTGGTTTGATTTGGTTAGGTGTCAGAGAATATACAGTTTAATTCTACCTGTTAGTAGACTGCGGAATTGGTTTTTTGGAGTAATGGCTGCTTATACCATATGCGAATCATCCACTGAAAAGACATGAAACAATATTATGGTCATTGAATAAAGAAGGGTAAATTACACTGACCTCCCCAGAGGTTTCTGACTTGTACACTGGTCACCCCTACTTTATCTGAAATAGCACTGACCTCTCCTAAGTTTTATATTTTAGTATCAAAAACACCCTTCAATAGTAAATCACTTGAATTGCAGTGTGCGTTGTCTATAGTATAAGACTAAGTGTTTAAACAAAATATTAGATAAAATTCCTAGATGAAATATAATAATAAATAAAAAAAACGCGTTCAATTGACTACATTTTCTTATATGTTGTGTCACCTATGATTGGGCTATAATGAGATATAATTTAGGGTGAGTTTTTGAATGGATTTTATCTAGATTTTATTAAGATTTGATAAAATTCAGCTTTGATTTTATCCATTCGTGAAGAGAGTTGATAAAATCTTAGATTTTTGAATGCTAAAATTTAAGATTCTATCAACTCTCTTCACGAATGGATAAAATCAAAGGCTTGATTTTATCAGATTTTGATAAAATCCATTCAAAAACTCACCCTTAGGTTGTTCAAAATATAGACTGATTTGTTGGATGATGTTTTTTTAATTTTGCACTAAGTGTTCATACATATTTCAGTTGGATGTTCAAAACGTAAACTAACCTAAAATTTATTCAAATTTTTACATGTATTATTAACACAATTTTTTTTAGGGTGGTCATGTGACCATCCACCACATAGGGTGGAGCCGCCAGTGCCCCAAAGACACCCTTTTGAATAAGACCACCCCAAACTCCACTAAATCGAAAATGCCTGACTCTTCCATGGAAAAAAACCACTCTCAGACCGTTGCTGAAATTCCGAAGTTATAATAAACAAAAAAAAAAACGGAAAAAAAACAAAAGTAATGACTCAAGTTATACCCCAGACCGCACCCGCAAGTCCAAACTACACCCTATACTCACACACCCAACTTTTACAGCCAATACCTGATAACAAGTATTTTAGTTTTTAGTCGTCTCTGCAAGGGTTATTTCCAATAGTGTTTAGATAAGAATTTTATAAGCCTTTGGGACAGTAATTTCTTTATGACATCAAAACTACAAAGAAAGCTGAGGCCTCTTAAAAAGTGAGTCTTAGGCAGTTGTCTCAACCGTCTCAGAGTTGGGCTACCCATGCTGAACAAGTTCTTTCCATGAATTTATCAAAATTCGTTGACAAAAACTTCAACAATGATACATACACATCCACTCGGACAACCAAAGATTCTGAATAAAATGATTTTACTTGGAGACTAGGTTTATTATAAAATATTTTTCATAATTATAAATGAAGCCTAGCTACAAATTGACCAATGAGACATTCGCATACGGTTTTGTGGCAATAATTGACATATTAACTAGCAATAACTAACATTACAATCCAAAGTTTAGTGATTACACCATATTAACTGACATAATAAATTACATAAAAGGGATTCAGTTTCCGACCCACCATTTCCTTTCTTGAAACCACGAATCCTTATTTCAATCAATGGCAAAAAATAAGAAACACAAACAACAAAATACCCTCTAGCCCTTCTATGTTGCAAGCTTTGACTTGATTTGATCGACCTCGTAGGCATCGATCTGGAAAGCCGTGGCCAACACATTATCCGGCACCGGTGGCGTGGCGGCAAACAACGATTTGGCAATGATCTGGACACCCGGATTCTGGCTGCCCAACCCAGAAATAGCGGTAGCTGGAACGTTCCCATTATTCTTTTGGAAGTGAACCAAACCTTTGGGGAAAGTAAATATTTGACCCTCATAGATGGTCTTAGTAACAAGCACATTGGCTGTGGTAATGAACCCAACATCCAATTGGCCAGAGAGCAAGAACAATATCTCGGAGGCGCGTGGGTGGGTGTGGGGCGGGTTAAGGCCGCCTGGTGCAAAGTCAATGCGGGCCAAGGAGACACCCAAGGTATTGAGGCCAGGGATTTGCAAGACATTGGCTGGAGTCACAGCTGAGCCCAATGAATTGTTGGTGAGGCCCGGCTTGGCTAGACCATCAAAGAAGAAATCTGATGCGGTGAAGCTTGGTAGGCAGGCAAAACCATTCAGCTTCACAGCTGTAGAAATAGAAAGAAATTAATAGGTATGATGTTGTGAGCGCGAGTGTGAAATCAAGAATAGAAAAAAGAGTAATTACATGAGAAGGAAATATATTTAGGTGGTTTGGGCAAAAGCCTATGTTTCATTTTTTCTTTTTTCATGAAACATCAAAAAGAGAAGGAAATGGATAATCGACAGTATCTGGAAAAATTGCATCTCCAGCCTCTTGCTCGACTCAATTCAATAATCCGTTCGGTTTATATTGTACTTCATACTGATTAAAAGAAATAATCTTACTTCATACTGATTAATTATTTGAGGTTGAATATATGGAAAAGCCATTCACAAACTCATATATATACATACATTTTACTAAGGTAAACTGGGAAGTTTGATGGGGGAAAAGTGTTGCAGAATTGTTAGTATGTGCTTCATACTGATATTATTATTTGAGGTTGAATATTTGGAAAAGCCATTCTCAAACTCATATATATACATACATTTTACTAAGGTAAACTTGGAAGTTTGATGGGGAAAAAGTGTTGCAGAATCGTTAGTATGTGCATGGCAAAATGAGAAATGGGTTTTTGACAAAATTAGTACCACTATTGAGATCAGCAACACAAACATCTTGAAGCAAATCTGGATCTGCAGAAACAGAGTTGGAAATGGTGGCTATTAACACCACAATGGCCACGAAAGAGAGTTTGCCAGAAGCTGCCATATATAACAAAATGGATTATGTTTCCAAAAGGTGATGATGGGGACAAGAACAAAGGAGAAAAGTTTGGATTTGGAACTTTGGATGCTGAGGACAAGAAAGTGGATGCCTTATTTATAAGTAGAGGCTTTGAGAGAGAGAGAGAGAGAGAGAGAGAGATAGAAGCCCATCAAGCAGCCCCATCTATAATCTCCTACCCCGGAAAGAACTGGAATTAAGTTAGTTTATTTTTTTCATTTTTGGACTTTGTCATCTGACGACTATTTCTCACGCGGATGGGAAAACAATAAGAAAATCCATTTTCTTATGCTGATCAAAAAACAATTTATGTTTAAGTGGGTAAAACATAAATAATCGTGCATTGCAGGGGTTTGCTGTTTGTATATATGTCACTATATATCATAAAGTGTGAAGTATACAGGTTGTTCTACCTTTGCAGGGACCGACATGCAGCAATGAGATTATATAATTCATAGGAAAGTTTTTGAATTTTTTGCTATATAATACTTGGATTTTTTGTTCTTGTAAAGGCGACCGCCCCTACTAGTTGTGAAAACTTTCTATGCATCTTAAAGCCAACTGGTAATGAGATGTGAGGTCCCGACATATATTGAGTGATCACACATTTCACTTTTTACCAATGTGAGATTCTAGTTCTTGAACATTTCCTCTGACGTGCAGCCGCATTTGAGGTATATCATGTATCTTTTAAATTCATTCAGTATTATATTATCTATTAAACGAATTATTTAAGCCTTATTGTCCAAATCAACCTACTACAAAATTTGACTTTCTAGTGCTGAAAGGAGGGAATTTTTCTAGTCCTCAGAACGTATTTTACCCATGAGAATATAAACATTTATAAGTTTATAGTACTTGTAAATTAAAATTTATGCATGCAAGGTATAAAATTGTTATTGTGTACATATATAATCTAGGACATATACAACATAATCAATGGATATCCATTGATTAACAAAATGAGATTCGGTTTAGCTTAATTACCAATGTGAGGTGAAAGGAGATAGATGCTAGTTAAATTTTTCAAGGTATGAGAGTATTTTAATTATCATCAAAGGTGTTGGAGAATATGCTGTTTCATTCAGCCAAATAGTTAGCTTTATTAGCCATTAGGGCTGCTAAGGAGCCAAGCTTTAGAATGTTCAGATTCATTTTGAAATAACGGTATTCACGAGAAATTAGTTAGTGTATTAGTTTAAACGTAAATAGGTCTCGAATCCTTGAGAGTTCTAAATCCACAAGAAAAAAGAGAATATCTCTGAATTGTTTATTGAATAAAAAGTACCGAATAATAGAGGTTACATAACCTTTTATAGAGAAAACTTGCAAATCCTAACAAAAACTTACTAAAAAATAAAATATCCAAACGATTGGAAAAACTCCAAAAATTGAAAACTAGAAAGAAAAAATAAGAAATTTCCAATTGGAAACAACGTAAACGGAATTAAGCGCTAAGAGTAATTCATAATCTAATTATTACCTAAAATAGCAAAATTAGTAAATTGAAAGGGTAAACGAATGAATTTGGCCAAAATCCACTATCAGTCATGACTTTAGGGTGGTGAGTATTGATTGTAGCGCAATTCTACTTCAGCCCACAAAGTTTGGGCCTATTTTGGGCTCCTCAACAAATTGCCAAAATTGACAATTTTCAATTAAAGTTGTTTGGGCCTCCTAGGCTTCAACCGGTCTAATTGATCATAGAATTGAACCGCTACTAGTTTTTCGTCATATTTGTTAAGTTTTTAATTGAACTCGACTGGACGTCAAACTCAATGAAAATTTAAAGCTTACTTAGGTTTGAATCAAACTTAAACTTTTTCACGAGTCTTAACGAGTAGGGGTGCACAAGAAAATCGAGTATCCACCAAACTGATTAGATCCGGACCGAACTGGTCTATTTGGTTAGGTTCTATGGTTCATTAGTCTGGTTATGGTTCAAAAAATCTAAGAACCGGTAATTATGATTCAATTACTGATTCTTAATTTAGGAACCACGGTTAGAACTGAACCAAACCGTATATTATTATTATTATACATTTGCATATATATAAAGTATAATTGTACATGTACAAAATTATGAATCCTGTAAAATCTTACAATTATTAATTTATTTTATGATTTATTTTGGTGCTGCAAATTCTAAATAATCTTTTGAACTCATTTGTTGTGATAATGTCTTCCTTAATCGGGTAGAACTAGTACCGAACCATAACTGGTTCGGTCTTGGTTTGAATTTAGACAGGTTCTTCATGTGTATTGGTTAGGTTTTGGTTCTTAATTTTCTAGAATCGGTCGGAATGGTCTGGTTACTGGATTTTTAGAGAACTAGTCCAATCCGAACTGTGGGCACCCCTATTAACGAGTAAAAAACACTCCGTATTAGATATTTATGCCCTCTTACAAATTTCAAACAATTTTTTTGTTTCACACATAAATAATTTTATACGATAACGAAATTGTAAAAACATACTCTCTCTGTCCCATTTTAAATGCTCTCTACGAATATTTGTGCCATTTTCAAACGTTTATATTATTTTATTGCCAATATTTTCAAAGTTTTTAAATTTTTTTCTAATAAAACTAATTGAGATCTATCAAATAAGATCCATATTACATAGAAAATACATTATAGAATGAAAATTATAAGAATTTTAAAAAAACACACATAACCATAGGGAGCAATTAAAATGGGATGGAGGGAGTATTAAAAATTAGGTTTATAGTACTTTTAAAAGTTTATATTTGTATCAGTTATAAAATTTTCATTATGCACATGTGAAAATTATACATATTTGAGGTTATATATGAGATTCTATGTCATGAGATATACATATGAGATTATATATCATGAGATAGACATATATACTCTAGGTTCGTGAGTCTAATTAATCAAGCCGGATAAATGAGCTTAAAATTGAGGTTTAAGTTCAAGTTCGTATAATTCCGAATTAAACTTAAATGAACTTTTGCCAAGTTGAATCTTGAATAATTCAGAACGACTCGATTATAGCTCTATTAGCCATGGATGGCTTCAACATCCTCCTAGCACTCAGAAAACGATGCAGGGAAGTTGATGATTAATCCAAGAACAAAGTTCAACAATGACAATCCCAAACAATTTAATCTAGAGAAACCCTCTATAAAACTTGATTTTTATTCAATATCCATATAACACTAGATTTTTATTCAATATCCATAACGCATTAGCAGTGAGGCTTATGGCAGTATTCTCACAATAGAAACCCTAGACAAACAAGGAAGCAAAAAGGGAAAGATATGCTAGTTAATTAAGCCCAAAACAAATGATTACAAAAAATTTCAAAAATGGAGAATTGGAAAATAACTAGGAAACCAAAAACTAGAAAGATATATAAGATTGCCAAAATAAACAACAGCTGAAAACATCGTTCATTATTGCCGAAAAGGTGAAGTGTGATGATTAAAAACCAGTTTCCAATCGATTGTATAATTTCTAGACCTTTCTGCCATTCTTAGGTTACCTGCCTAATAATGCCATTTGGGTCGTGAATGGTTCAAACATATATATATATATATATATATATATATATATATATATATATATATATATATATATATATATATATATATATATATATATATATATATATATATATATATATATATATATATATATAAATCTTCTTATCCCCACTCCCGGAAATAAGAAAAAAATGGGTTTTTTTTGTGTTGCAATTTTTTTTTTGGAAAATCCAATTAGTCCAATGTGTTCAGAAGATGTTTTCAAGGGTCCACGTGAAAAATCTTCAAAAAAAATACCGGGAAGGGTTTGACCCAAACAGTTTTCTCAAAAACTATATTTATATAATTTTGCAAAAAGTGCTTGGATCAAGCCCTTCTCCGTATTTTTTTTGAATTTTTTTTGCCATGACTCTTGAAAACACCTTCTGAACACATTGGACGGATCGGATCGTCAAAAAATATATTGGATAAAAATTCCGGAAATGAAAAGTCCGGATGTGAAGTTATATATATATATATATATATATATATATATATATATATATATATATATATATATATATATATATATATATATATATATATATATATATATAGCTGATTAGACAATATTGATTTTAGCCTTTTCACCTTTGTAATGTTTTTTTTTTATAGAATATGCGATGTGGCAGAGCCGCTATTCTGGGGATATAACGCAAGGCATTGGTTTTAATTATGTGAATCATTCAACAAAATTTCAAAGTTGTAGTAATTTTTCTTTTTTCTTTTTTTGATCTGGAAGTAATGCCCTTAGGCGTAGTAATTTTTCGGATGCTATCCAACTGCAGTGACATGGTCATGCCTGTTGCTCGCCGACCCACTTCGGTAATTACCCTTTGTTTTATAATTTTTTTTCCATAATTAATCAAAGCTAAGGCTAATAATATATTCTACGCCAACAATTTATGCATATTTAGATACTGCTTCTACTTAAAACACTCTTCTTATTATTTCTCGACAAACACGAGAAGCCAATCGAATACAATGATATATAGGGGGACTCAAACACAATAGCAATTCAGTGCCTGACCTACTAGCTATTTCCTTACTTCAAACCATGAATCCTTATTTCAGTCAACAACGAAAAAAAAAAAACAAGAATAACAGACAACATATATGGCCACCCCCCAAATCACAACACACCATCTAATAGGCCTTCTTTGGTGCAAGCTTTGCTTTGATTTCATCAACCTCCTGGTCACTGATCTGGAAAGCCTGGGCCAACACATTATCTCCCACCGGTGGCGTGGCAGCAAACAACGATGAGGCAATGACCTGGACACCAGGATTCTGGCTGCCAAACGCGGCAATAGCAGCGGCGGGATCCTTCCCATTATTCTTTTGGAAGTGAACCAATCCCTTGGGGAAAGTAAATATCTCGCCTTGCTTGATGGTCTTGGGAACAAGTACATTGGCTGTGGTAATGAAGGCAACATCCAATTGGCCGTAGAGCACGAAAATGATCTCGGTGGCACGTGGGTGGGTGTGAGGTGGGTTAAGGCCGCCGGGGGCAAAGTCAATGCGGGCCAGGGAGACACCTAAGGTATTGAGGCCAGGGATTTGATTGACATTGGCTGGAGTCACGGTTGAACCCTGCAAATTGTTGGTGGCTGCTGGCAAGGCTAGACCGGCAAAGAAGAAATTTGATGGAGTGAAGCTTGGCAGGCAGACAAAACCATTAACCTTCACAGCTGTTGATACAAAGAAATAGGTACGATATTGTGAGCGTGGAGTATGAAAAAGAGAAGTGAAAATAGAGTAATTACACGAGAATGAAATATATTTACATGGTTTGGACTTAACAAAACATCACCAAGTGCAGTCCGGCATTTCAAACCTCTTACCAGACTTAACTCAATTACATGCTCTGTTCAGGTTGTAGATCTTGTCGAAACACATAATTATAGTTTAAAATATGTTTAAAATGCATGACTCTTATAAATATGTTCTAAATAAACTGAATGGCTTTGATAATTTGCGTAGAACCCAAATATGGGTCTCACATAAAGTAGTGTACATTTGGTGTACACCAATTTATTTACCAATAGTGTTTTTATTCTTTGGTGAACGGCGACACATATAGTAACCATGAGTTGTGTTACAACTGTATTGTTAGAATGTACTCTAGTATGTGATAAATGAGACACGTTCTACCAATACATTGGTGACAAATCACATGATATACAAAATATGGTATCCAAATGTTTAAACCTTTACTTTGCTCTAAAAAATTAGAATTCAAATTCGACAACAATTCACAAACACATACACATATACATTTACTAACCTATACGTACCCTTGAAAGTACGTTTGATTGGAAAAAGTGTTGCTGAACTGTTAGTTAATTTAAAGCAAAATGGGAAATGGGTTTTGGACAATACCATTGTTGAGATCAGCAACACAAACATCTTGAAGCAAATCTGGATCAGCAAAAACAGAGTTGGAAAAGGTGGCTATCAACACCACAATGGCCACTACAAAGAGTTTTCCTGTAATCGCCATAGATGGAAGATATATGGCAAAATGTGTTATGTTTTTTAAACCAGAGAGAAAAGTTGGGATTTAGGACTTCAGATACTGGGGACAAGAAGAGTGGATGCCTTATTTATAGGTAGAGTTTTAGAGAGAGAGAGAGACCCCATAAGCCCCCTCCCCACAAAAGAACTAGGAAAACCTCTATTTTCTGGTCATCCTTGGAAACTTCATGTCGTCAAACAAAATCTATTTCTTACGTTGATGGAAAAACCAAAAAATAATAAAACCTATTTCTCAACCTATATCACTCTGACAAAAGTCAGATCTTTGCGTTTTTTGCTTGACTGGATGTTAATGATTATCTGATTGAATTATATATAAAACATGATCATATAATTGGCATTTTGTTGAAATTTTGTTCTAATTGGTCACAAGTCCTGGTGCTATTATGTTTATTTTGTGGCATTTTGTCCGTTCTTAGATTGTTAGCTGTCCTATGATTCGTTTCTATCCTTCTTGTAAGGTGCAACGTAAATTCAGAAACCGAGCAAGAGTTATTTTCTTTAAAACAAAAGGTTGGATAAAACATCAGAGGTATTTGGGTCCATTTAAATCTCGATTCCATGCATGTGCAAACATCAGAGGTATTTTTCATGCATGCTAGCGATGGTTCGAGGAAACCTCACCATCATCTCGGGCTATATCAACAATGTCATGGGTACACCACACATGCATACCAAGATGATTTGACGGATGAGAAGAAGCTTATTTTTTAGGTGTGCCACACATTGAGTTTTCTCTCATCTGTCACATTATCTTGGTATATATGTGGTGTATACCCATATCATTTTCCGGAGCTATATTGCCCCCATTAACCCAGTACGGAAATATAGTAAATCGCCCAATATAGGATTGTCAAAGGTTCTTAATATTTTACTAATTTTAATTCTTGACAATTGTATCCCTAGCTAGGCTTGGCAGGTGAACCTTATCTAGCTAATATTCTTTTCCCCTTAAGGTTTGGTTTTCTATTTGCTAAAATGGACATTTGCTAAAATTAACCACTTGATTTTAGCAAATAAAGTGAAAATGTGATTTTATCTCCAATGAATCTGGACATATATAGTTTTCCATTTGCTAAAATGAACATTTGCTGAAATCAACAGGTTGATTTTAGCAAATGAAGTGGGGAAGTGATTTTATCTCCAATGAATCTGGACATATATATGTCCAGATTAATTAGAGATAAAATCATATATGTCCAGATTTATTGGAGATAAAATTACCTCCCCACTTTATTTGCTAAAATCAACCACTTGATTTTAGCAAATGGAAAACCAAGCCTAACTACTTGTCCAATAAGAAATTATAATAGTACTTGTTATTCAGGGCTCCCGTATGACCTGCTCAATGATTGTATTTCAATAGGGATAGTCATTGAACTTATCTAAGAAAAACTTCAATGACTTTGTGCCATTTCCAATGTACTAGGTCATCCATCGGTTTCAGTGTAAGTCGGTTCGGATATTCTGCAAGAGAAAGCAAGGCATGGGTGCCTTGTCTAAGGTGCCAACCAATACCCTCCGATGCCTAATTTGGGACGGAAATTATATATCTAGGCACCTTGAAAGTTGAGTCCTATTGCAACGTAGTATGGAAATCGCCCCGTAGGACTGTGTCAAAGGATCATAATATATTACTTCTACGTAGCATTTTTGACATTTTTGTATCCCCACCCTTGGCAGGTGAAGCTTATCGATCAATCTAATTTTCTCTCTCCTCTAACAACTTTTCGGATAACATATGCTATTATAGAACTTGATATTCAAAGCACCGTATGGCCTGATTGTATCTAATGGGGATAGTCAATGAACTTATCTAAGACAAACCTTCACTGACTTTCTGCCATTTCCAATTTGCTGGATATATGATCTGTCTTCTTATTTTTTGTTTTAACGTATGACCAGATTTTCATGTCGAAATTTGAATATTTGTGGAACGACTAAATACATGCACTCTCACAATCGATTGTGGTACGGCTAAATACATATTTGATTGAAACGGGACTTCTTTTTTTTTTTTTTTTTATATATCGATGAGGGTGTCTAAGGCGTCATCCCAAGTGATCTTTGAAAATATGTGGATTCCCCCAATCCACGTATATCAAGTGATCACAATAGCTAAGAAATAGGAAATCCAAACACCTATCTCGACCACAGGGAGAAATAATCTTATAATACGAGGGGGAGTAACTGGTAAAGTCATTAGAGTTGGGCATATTGAGAAAAATGTGCCACCCCTTTAGTTTTAAATTTGTGACTTCCAATTTGGTAGTCAAAGTCAAGTAACGCATGGGACAAATTTAAATAGCTTTTCTTATAGCTCAAATTTTCATGTTATTTCTTTCATAGACAAATAATGTAATCTACTTACGTAATTGATCATGAGTAAAGAAGTAAGCAAAGTAAGTTTCTAGATTACCTTAATTTCCATGGTAACGGTCATATGAGGTCTCAATTTGGTCAAAATTTGTGCATTTTGGATGGTAAAGAGAAGTTTTCTTGAAAATGAACGAAAACCTAACCCAAACCTAATCCTCCCTGCTCTCCCAAATTATCTCTGTACACTTTTACTATATTAATTGAAGTTGTTATATATCATGAATTGTTTACATATAAACAGCTTAATATTCCCATGTGACCCTATTTCTGTCATGCCATGTTGCGATCTTTTTAGTCAAAATTACCAAATTCATTGTATTTTATTCTCTTATGTCAGGGTTAGGTAATGGTTTGATGTGAATCAGTCAACATTTTTCAAAATTCGAGTAATTTCTCTAAAGTATGTGGTATTGTTGTGGTACAGATTTTAAACTTTACCCGTGCAATTTGTTTCTGGCGGACAAGGGTTGCCCAAGTCTATAATTCTGAAATTGCAAATAGAGGCCTTTTTCGTATTTTCACACAAAATTTGGGCTTTCCAACAATTTACGAATTCAGTTTCCGCATAGGTCTTTTGGATAATGAGATTTTATTTCCCATAGCCTAGGTATTAATTTTATAAGCCTTTGCGACACAGTAATTGTAAAGATCTGCACCATCTGACCTGTTGACCTTAGTCTAACCACGTGGTTCAAAAAAGTTCACCTCGAGTTATACAATAACCACTTGGGTTTCCTTATATATCGAATTCAATTTCGACATATGGACGATGTGAGAAGTTATGCTAAGAGTGAGTTTTCGAATGAATTTTATCAAAATCTGATAAAATCAAGCCTTTGATTTTATCCATTCGTGAGGAGAGTTGATAAAATCTTAGATTTTTGCAAATTTTATCAACTCTCTGCACGAATGAATAAAATCAAGGTTTGATTTTATCAAATTTTTGATAAAATCTAAATAAAATCCATTAAGAAACTAACTCTAATTTTCTTTATGGCAACTAAACTACACTGAGAATTGAGGCCTTCAAAAATATAAGCCTTAGGCACCTGCCTCAACCATCTCAGTGTAGGGTCGCCCATGCTGGGAAGCGAGGGCGGATGCAACAAGGTGGATGGGGTCAATGTGCCCCCTTAGATTTTTGGTACTGACATTAATGCCCAAATTAATTTACGGTTCATTTAATAATGACCCTCGAATTTGTTGTACTAGTGTCCACGGTAAATTTGTCTTAAGCTTTTTACTCGAGATATTTTAAACATTATGGCCTAGTGACTTCAATCAAATTTTTTCTCTCGATTTCTTTCCCTTTTTACTTCTATCTTACTTTTGAAGAAAATATACATCTATGTTTAGTAATAAATGTCAGTCTACTGGTGTCTAGCCATGGAATTTTTTTTGAGCTTGGAGCATCCCAATAGAATAATCAAAACATCTAAATAATCAAAGTTAGCAATGTTTGTTCAAAATTTGGCTCACATTGGCATAATCAAGCATAATCAAAGTTAACAACTTTTTAGCCAATAACCAAATTTTGGCATTTGGATAATCAAATGTAACAACATTTTCTCAATAACCAAAACTCAATAACCAAATTTTGGGGACCACACCCTATTTATAATTTTTTTTTTTTGGTAAAATGAATTCAAAAGTAACATCATCTCTCCATTTTTCAAATACTTACTTCAAAACTCAATTCTTTGCACTTTCTCTAAAAAATTTGAAATTTTCAATAATCAAATTTTTTTGAAAATATGTTCAAGATTGATCTCATTTTAAAGGCATTGTGAATATCTTTTAAATGGTAATAATATTATAGAAAAATATATGTCTAAATTTAAAGTTGTGCCCATTTTATGAATAAAAATAGAGTGAGTAGTACTTCTTCTTTTTATTATGGACACAAAAATAATATTATGACACTCTACATTGTTACATTTATAAATGTCTTGTATAGATAATCAAAGTCTGATGTGGCAACTTTTGATTATCCAGTTTTAGTTATATCACTAGTGATGTTCTTATAATTAAAAAAAGTCACATCCACATGTCTTGAATTTAGATTTTTTTGACCTAACTACCGGAAAGAGCGCATTTGTTAATGAACTATATTTTAATTCATTTCTACTTTTTAACAATTTTTACCATAGTTTGGAATGGATGAGCTGCAAAATAGAAGCTTCGTTTTCAACTGCAATTGATTAAAGAGTAGAAGCAATCATGTAACGGATCGGGATAATCGAAAGCATATTCCAAAAGCAAAGGATTATTATAATCAAGCTACAATAATGGAATATATCCAATTCAAATTGATGCTTTTGTTGATGCACTAATAATTATAGATTAAGGAACTATTACAATAACCTTAAATTCCGCCAGCATTAAAATGTTTTTTAAGTGTTTAGTTAGCAGGGGCGATCCCAAGGGTGCAAGGGAGGATTCAGGACCTGCAAAACTCCAAAAATCTTCGCATATTATATTTATTTTCATGTTAATAAAGAAAAATCCCTTGGGTTTGGCTTCTACAAGTTTATTGAGTGAAAAAAGTTTCTCAAACTTTCTATACGTAGTGTAAAATTTCTTAAAATTTTAAGTTATTGATCATTTTTTAAGATGCGTGTATAAAATTAAACGGAGGCTTCGTATATGTACACAATATCTTCCTTTCTTCGGACATCGAAGTAGTAATAAACACTAATAAAACATATTTTAATATGAATTTAAAAATACACTTGATTCGGATCCCTGCCAGACACAAATCTTACGTCCGCCACTGTTTAGGTAGGTTTATCGGCCAATTCAACCTACTACTCTCTCTGTCCCAATTTGTTTGCTCACTATAAAACTACGTGTAATTTTCAAACTAAAAAATAATATATTTATCAAAAAAAAAAAAATTTTGCACTGTATTAAACTTCTCAATGAGATCCATTAAACAAGATCCATATTGATTAGAAAATTATTTTTGCAAGTACATTATTTTTTAGTTTAAAAACTTCACGTAATTTCGTATTGAGCAAACAAATTGGGACGAAGAGAGTAGGATTGATATCAAAAAGGCGTCTTTTGATTCGGTGTCGCCCTTGTTGACTTTCTACACCTAAAAGTTTCATGTGGAGGGTATTGGATAAGGGGGGCCGGGCTTGTGTTGATTCCGACATCCTCTTAGCGAGCTTATTTAAGTTAAGTTTGGCTAAATAGCCAATTTAACTTTTTATTTTGTCTTCATTTAATTTTTTTTTTGTGTTTTTTAGTTTTGTATCGATTTTTTAAGTATTATTGGTTCGGCTAGACGAATTTAAAAAGATAAAAGATTAGGACTAGGACTTTCAGTTTTTTGAATATGATCGAAAAAATTGTAAAAAGTTGACTCTTAGCTTATTTTTGTCTTTATTTAAAAAAATTTAAGCTTCGGTTATAATTTTATACTTTTTTGATTCCTCTCGCCGAGACGAACAAATAATACACAAAAAATTGATACAAAACTAAAAAGGGCGAAAAAAAAATCAAATAAAGACAAAACAAAAAGTCAAGCAACTTTTTTGGCCAAAACATTTTTTAATACTAATTCAGAGTTTCCAACATAATTATACATTGGAACTCATATCTTGCATCCAGTGCCCTGCTAACTTGTGAACACCGTTGTGACACTTTTTTTGGGGAGAGATATAACATCGCCGTAAGTGTGTGTTCTCTAACAAAACAATTAACAATAGGCAAATAAGTTAGACTCTTAAACACACACTCGCACCGATATTACCCAAGTCCATGAACATACATGAAGGATTGGGGAAGTTGTAACTTGCTTAGTGTCAGACCATTTCCAAGTCAATAAATAACCATTATTTCCAAGACCATAAATCGAGAAACATGCACACACAAAAAATTATACTAATATCAACAATGCCATTAAAAGACAACAAAGTATTTAGCATATTACAATTCCTCGATGACTTTTCATATTTTGAAACAGTTGTATAATAACATCAATATTAACGATATCACATACATCTCTCTCAATATACGTCACCAAGTAATTGTTCATCCGTTGATCCTTCAATCAATTGCATGCGTAGATTGCTATTTATGTAAAAACATTTTTCAATTGTTGCAGTAGTGAGAGGAAGAGTTACCAATGTCACAAGCCGACAAACCAATCTACATATTACATGCTTATTTGTTTACACTAACTTTGCAACAATAACACCTATCCCCTTTAGTTGTGAAAATTTTCCATCGAGTCTCATATCTACAATGAAATTTCCCATAGAGAAATCATGAATCTTCACGGGTGTTGCGCTATTTTTGTCGATTTTCATGGGTGTTGTGCTATTCCTTGGAGAAATTTTTTTTTTTTTTTTTTTGAACAGGCTTGGAGAATATTTTATCGACCAATCAGACATTGAGGCATAAGGAATCGTGCCAATAACTGGCATAAATAACGAAACAACATTATACTCCAAAGATCAAGGATACAATACAACATTATTTCTCGACAAACACAAGAAGCCAATTGAATACAATGATATGTGGACTCAAACATAATAGCAATTCAGTTTCTGACCCTCTATTTCCTCACCTGAAACCATTGAATCCTTATTTTCAATCAACAGCAAAAAAACAAGAAAAAATGAACAACGTTATACAACACCATCTAGGCCTTCTTTGGTGCAAGCTTTGCTTTGATTTCATCAACCTCCTGGTCACTGATCTGGAAAGCCTGGGCCAACACATTATCTGCCACTGGTGGCGTGGAGGCAAACAACGATGAGGCAATGACCTGGACACCAGGATTCTGGCTGCCAAACGCGGCAATAGCAGCGGCGGGAACCTTCCCATTATTCTTTTGGAAGTGAACTAATCCCTTGGGGAAAGTAAATATCTCGCCTTGCTTGATGGTCTTGGGAACAAGTACATTGGCTGTGGTAATGAAGGCAACATCCAATTGACCGTAGAGCACGAAAAGGATCTCGGTGGCGCGTGGGTGGGTGTGGGGTGGGTTAAGGCCGCCGGGGGCAAAGTCAATGCGAGCCAGGGAGACACCTAAGGTATTGAGGCCAGGGATTTGATTGACATTGGCTGGAGTCACGGTTGAACCCAGCAAATTGTTGGTGGCCACTGGCAAGGCTAGACCGGCAAAGAAGAAATCTGATGGAGTGAAGCTTGGCCGGCAGACAAAACCATTAACCTTCACAGCTGTAGATACAAAGAAATAGGTACGATATTGTGAGCGCGGAGTGTGAAAATGAGAATATAAAATAGAGTAATTACACGAGAAATTGAGAAGGAAATATATTTACATGATGTCGACAAAAACCTAAGACATTGTTCGATTGAGATGAGTTACAAATGTATTGTTTGAATGTGCTCCGCTATATGACAAATGAGGCACATTCTATCAATACATTGGTGACGAATCACGTGGTACTAAAAATTTGGTATCGAAATGTGGTCACCATTGTATTGTTGAAAAAAAATTCGAGTTTGAATTCGAAACACAATTCACAACACATACACATATACATTTAGTAATTAACGTACAGTCGAAAGTTTGATTGGAAAAAAGTGTTGCTCAACTGTTTGATAGTTTGAAGTAAAATGGGAAATGGGTTTTGGAAAAAATCAATACTAACCATTATTGAGATCAGCAACACAGACATCTTGAAGCAAATCCGGATCAGCAAAAACAGAATTGGAAATTGTGGCTATTAACACCACAATGGCTACCGCAGAGAGTTTTCTAGCAACTGCCATAGATGGGATAAATATGACAAAATGAGTTATGTTTTTAAGCAAGAGGGAAAAGTTGGGATTGGGGACTTCGGATACTGGAGACAAGAAGAGTGGATGCCCTTATTTATAAGCAGGGTTTTTACACACACACAGAGAGAGAGAGAGAGAGAGAGAGAGAGAGAGAGAGAGAGCATATAACCCCGCCCCCACAAAGAACTGGAAAAACCTCTGTTTTGGCCAACCTTGGAAACTGCATGTCGTCCAACAATATCTGTTTCTTACGTCGATGGAAAAACAGAAATAAACAATAAAAACTATTTCTCAACCATATATTGGCGGATCAGCCTACTTTCGGTAAAAAGCCAAAAACCAATTTTTAAAAAAATCATTTTGTCATTATTCAATTTTTTTTTTGCATTATGATTTTGTGATTTCTGGATTTCTCTCAACGAGACGAATATAACGAGTATAAAATTATGGTTAAAACTCAAATTTTTTGAATAAAGCCAAAAATAGTTAGATTATTAGACCTATTTTGGCTTTATTCAAGAAAAATTTGAGTTTTGACCATAAATTTATACTTGTTAGATTCGTCTTATTGAGAGAAATCTAAAACCATAAAATCTTGACGCCAAAACTAACGAATGCAAAAAAAATTTGAATAAAGACAAAATGATTTTTTTTAAAACCAATTTTTGGTTTTTTACCCAAAGGAGACCATCACCCAGGTCATATAATTGGCGTTTTGTTAAACCTAAAGATTGGTTATGTTCTAGATTTGGTCACAACACCTGCTGCACCTATCATGTTTATTTTCATCTTTCACCTAATTACACTAACGCATTTTGACTTTTTAAACATTTTAAATTAATATATGTGAGGATAATGACTTATCTCGTGAATTGTGAATACCAAAAAGCCCAAGAATCCACTCATTGCAATGGAGCCTTTGTGACACTTTGTTTCTTCTAGATTCTTATGTCCTATGATAATTTTTTTTATTTGCAAAAAATATGTCATTAATATTTGAAAAGGGATATAAAGATAATAGGATCTCATGCACACCAGCAAACAACTACTCAGGAGAACCAAACACAAGCTATCAAATACAGAGTAAAAAGTATTATAAGTTGTGGTATAATAAATGCTCTGTACTACTTACGATGAAACCATGCATCTCTCTCTTTTTCTTTTTTTTTTTAAACATATAAAGAACGATACATATCATGAAATCCTATATTATTGTCAACCGGACGATGTCATAGCATCTTATAAAAGTATAAAATCAAAACAAAACGGGAAAGTCTCAGGTACACATCCTCATTACAAACTTTTCTGGCTCATTTTACAAATTTTTATGGCTTGTTTTATTTTACCCGTGCAATGGCTATTTTTAAGGTAGCCATTCCATTGCACTTAAGGTGCAAGCTAAATCTATAAAAGAAGCAAGAGTTTCTTTTCCCGACCCCATATGACGCAGCGGAATTCATGAGAAACTACTTGCGTACTAGTTCAAACGAGAATAGGTCTCGAATCCATAAGGTTCTTGAATCCACAAGAAGAAAGAGATATAACTTGGAATTGTATTTGATTAAAAGTTGTCCAATAATAGAGGTTATATGCCCTTTTATAGGAAAAACTAGCAAACCCTAGCAAAACTTACCTAAAAATTAAAGTATCCCAACGAGAATAGATCTCGAATCCACGAGTTTCTTGAATCGACAAGAAGAAAGAGATATAACTCGGAATTGTATTTGATTAAAAGTTGTCCAATAATAGATGTTACATACCCTTTTATAGGGAAAACTAGCAAAACTTACCTAAAAATTAAAGTATCCCAAAAATTGGAGAAACTCCCAAAATTGAAAACTAGAAAGAAAAATAAGATATTCCCAATTGGAAACAACGTAAACGGAATTACACACTAAGAGTAATTCGTAATCTAATTATTACCTAAAATAGCAAAATTACTAAATTGAAGGCCTAAACGAATGAATTTGGCCGAAATCCACCATCAGTCACGATTAGGGTGGTGAGTATTGATCGCAGAGCGATTTTACTTCAGCCCACCAAGTTTGGGCCTATTCCGGGCTCGTCGATAAATTGCCGAATTTGGCAATTTTCAATTAAGAGTTGTTTGGGCCTCTTAGGCTTCGACCGGTCTAATTGATCATAGAATTGGGCCGCTACTTGTTCTGCATCATCATGTATGGATTGATTACCCGGTACGGAAATATGGGAAATCAACCTTCTTGGATAGTCAAAGGGTCGTAATATTTCCAATTTACTGGGTCATGAGTCGATGGTTTCCCAGCGTGATCGATCAGTTTCGATGCATAAGTCAATTTTGTTGGTAGAAGATAGAGTAAAGCTCAAGTAATTAAGATGCAAGAGTCATGTATCCGTGTTGATGGAGTCATGTTAGAGATTACATTGGCACCTTAGAGATTGAGTCATGTTATGACCCAGTACGGAAATATGGGAAATCGGTGTGAGATCACCTGTGGCCAAACTTTTTGTGCCTCTGTGTTGAGGGAGTTTGGACCACAGAATTGTGTTTTTTTTTTTTTTTTAAAGTGATCCGATGGCCAAGATTTCTTCGGCACAGAGAATCTGAGTCCTGGGAAATACCCATGGGACTGTGTCAAAAAGGTCTTAATATTTTACTAATACCTAGTATTTTTTACATTTTTGTATCCCTACTCTTGGTAGATGAAGCTTATCTAATTTTCATTTCCACTAACAACTTTTCTATTTATATATTCCTTTATAAGACATGCTATTAGCCCGTATGACGTGCTCAACGATTGTATTTGAAAGTCATTGAACTTATCTAAGAAAAAACATTCAATGACTTTTTGACCTGTCTTCCTATTTTTTTGATTTATTGTTTTTGTTTTTGGATTGTATCTGTGGTTATACAATACAGTAACACACAATCCCTTGGGCTGCTCAAACGTAGTAAGCATTGATTTTGTCTAAAGCTTTTTTCCAACTAATCTTTTGAAATTATTTAGTCTTGTCCGGTCCACATATATCAAGTGATCACAATAGTTGAGCCTTACCAGTAACCTCAAACGTAGAATGAGAAATCGAAAATCTAACCACTGAGCCACCCTTTTAAAGTTAAATATGCCTTCCAATTTGGTAGTCAAAGCCAAGTAATCGGACAGATTTAAATCTGACTTTCCTTGAAACTCAAGTTTTCCTGTTATTTCTTTCGTATGCCATCAACCTTTTTTTTTTCGACCAGCAAAAAAGAATTCTTTTATCTTTTGAAAAAAAACCAAGATTTAAAATGACAAGGGCACACAGCAAAAAGCCGCACAAGACCTAGAAAGGAAGACTAGGCGCGAACCAGAAGAATGACAACCTAACCGATTGAAACGCTTCCAAAACAAACACCTACCGCCTCCAAACATCTCAAACTGAACACGTCCAAAAAATCTGAACCCAAACAAGAAAACAAATACCAAACGGCAATAATTTCTAGATGGGTCTTAACAGGCACACATTAGCATTTTCCAGTTTAGATTACCACTGGATAGTAAGACAAGTTTTCTTGAAAATGAACGTAAAACCAGCCTCCGACCACAAACCTACTCCTCCCTGCTCTCCCAAAATTGCTCTGCACACTTATACTACTATATTAATTGAAGTTGTTATATCATGAGCTGTTTACATGTAAACAGCTTAATATTCCCATGTGATGCCACCCTATTTCTGTCATGCACTGTTGCGATATTTTAATTCAAATTGCTAACTTCATTGTATTGTTGTGGTATAGACTTAAATTTTCACATGCAGTTTCATTCTGGCACATAGGGGTTGCCCGAGTCTATTGGAAACGGAGGCATTTTTGTATCAGACCTATTGTCGACTAACTGGACGGATGATAAGACTATTATATGAGCACTAGTAAGAGTGTAAACACTTTTACTACTCCCTCCGTCCCAATTTTATAGTCCCAATTGACACTTTTTGTTGTCCCAAAAAAATTGTCCCACTTCAAAACTAAATGAGTAATTGTTAAGAATTTCCTCTTATACCCTTTGTATTTTGAAATTAAAAATAATAAAAAAGTAAGAAAGTGTAATGATTGAAGGGTAAAATAGGAAAAAAATGTTTTCACAAGTGCAATGATTATGTCCCCTTATTAAGTTGGAATCCCCAAAAGGGACCATAAAATTGGGACGGAGGGAGTAGTAAGAATGCACTCTTACCATTTAAAGAGTAGTCTTATTGCATCCGCAATGGGTTGACGGTAAAATTTTCCTTCTTGTTTTTTCACACACATTTGGGCAATAGCGGCTCCAGGAATTTTTCTAAGGGTGTTCATAAATTTTTATGGACTACTACCACTATAAACCACAACTTAGTATAGACAAAAAAAATCTATTAATATCGACAATGCCGCCCAAATACAACAGAAAGAGAGCAAGAAGGCTTTCTTGGAAAGAGAGGCCTTCCTGGAACAAGAGCAAGAAGGCCTCCTTGGAAGGCTCTCCCAAACTGCTTTCCTCCCAAGACAGATTTGATCAATTGAACCACCCGTTGTGCCATCCAGCTCCGCCACAAGACCTTTCGATGCCATCACAACTACCCCTTTTCATCCCTCTCGGTCGGTCTACCTATCAGAGTGCTCGGTTAGTGGTTCGTCCGTACTTTACATCTCTTCCTTACCTGCTAGGGGGCCTAGGCCTAGGGTTTTTTACTGTCAGGCCATTGATAAATGTTCTTTACGTGGGGAGGATTACCCAACTCATCAACCAAAATTGGAAAAAATGCTTTACGCATATCCTTCAATATAGCATTAGTAGTCTCACAAGTTGCCGCATTTGTTATGTCTTTTTGAATATCATGATGGGTTAGCTTGAGAATTTTTGGTGTATTTCTCATCTTGATTAATTGGTGGTTGAACATTGAAGGAATTGACAAATCAATTATTTAAGCCCAATAATTCATAAAATAAAAAAAAAAAACGAACAACAAAACCCAAGGTTCATTGCAATACATTATCAGTTTATCACATTACATATGAGAGAGAGAGAGAGAGAGAGAGAGAGAGAGAGAGAGAGGTGGGCTTGGAGACTGAGTCATTGAGAAGAAATCTTGGAACTTGGAAGAGACAAAGGGGTAGTGATTTGAACTCCACTACCTTTAGTCGGTCAGCCAGAGACTCCAGAAGAAGTTTATTTTTTGTAAGTGAAAGTCGAACAATTGGTTTGTTTGGGTATCAGGCCAAAGAATGCCTTTTAGCTTAGCTTTTTCGGTACTTTACCTACCTTATTTTTATTTGGGCTTTAATTATTTGGGTTTCAATTCAAATTGAACTTGGGCTTTTCTTTTTATTGGCCCAAGTGTTCATTACTTGGGCTTCTTTTTTGGGCATGATGTTCAATTTATTGGGGCTTAGGTGTTAAATTTAATTTTGATAGGCTATTCAACAATAAACTATCCAAAAATTTCTACATTTATTCTAAGGAATTTTTTTTTCTTTGGGTGGTGATGTGACCATTAAAGGCACAAGGTGCCGCCGCCCCTGCATTTGAGCTTTTGAACAATTTATGAATTCAGATTCTGCAGAGGTCTTTGGATAATGAGATTCAATTTCCAATCGTATAATTAATTTTGTAAGCCTTTGCGACACAGTAATTTTCTTTGTGGCATCAAAATTGAAGTCTCCAAAAATATAAACCTTAGGCACCTGCCTCAATCGTCTCGATGTTGGAATATGTACTAATAATTCTATTACAAATTAAGGAACTCCTAGTAAAACAACCTTAACTTCCGCCAGTAATAAATTGTTTTTCAAGTGGTTAGTTAGCAGGGACGGTCCCAAAGGGACATGAGACCCTGCAAAACTCCAAATATCTTTGCATGTTCTACTTATTTAGTTATTTTCATGTTAATAAAAAAAAATTGTATGGAATAGGCCCCTCCAAGTCTATTGAGTGACAAAAATTTCTACGTGGGGTAAAAATTCTTATAATTTTATGTTATTAATCATTTTTTAGGTTGCGTGCATAAAATTAAATAGGAGCTACATATATGTACATAATATCGTCCCCTTTTCAAACCTCGAGAGTGGCAATATATACTAATAAAAATAATAATTTTAAACATGTTATTCGGGTCCTTCCTAGATATAAATCCTGTATCTGTCTCTGTTGGTTAACCTCATCATCCAAATCAACCTACGACAAAGTTGTCAGGATTGGCATCAAAAGGTGTGTCTTTTGATTCGTTATGTCATGCTATGTAGTTGACTTTCTAGAACTGAAAGGTTCATGTGAAGGGTATCGGATAAGGGGGGACCGGCCGGGCTTGTGTTTTTTCGGTCAACCTCCTAGGGAGCTTATTTAATAATTTAAAGTTTACCACATATTTATGTATTGAAACTCAGAACATGCATAAAATGCCCTGCTACGTTGTGTACACCGTTATGACCGAATTTTTTGGATTGAATTTCGCACACGAATGTAATTTTGCCGTGGGTGTGTGTCCTCTAACATATAATAATTGAAAATAGACAGACAAGTCGGACACTTAAGCACATACTCACACCGATATTACCCAACTCCATGAACATACATGAAGGATTGGTGAAGTAATTGTAATTTGCTTAGTTTCGGACCATTTCCAAGTCAATAACTAACCATTATTTCCAAGACCATAACTAAAGAAATATGCACACACACAAAAAGTCTAATCTCAGGTCCCACATGAGAGTTGAACATATCAGTAGTGAACAACTGAACATTGAAGTAAGAGGTAGAAATTAACTACTCCCTCCGTTCCCAAATATGATTCCCACTTTTTCTCTCTTGCCTTTTTTCAAATAAAAAAATGAAGTACTTTTGTGTATCTTTTTTCGAATTTTTTCACACCGCATTAAAGTACTCGTCAAGTACTTTAATTTGGTGCGAAAAAATTCAAAAAATGATTTATGGAAGTAGTTCATTTTTTTGATTTGAAAAATGACACGACTTTTCGTAGTGGAACCATAATTTGGAACGGAGGTAGTACATATATTCTCTACTTATTCAGACCTTTGGATTAGGATTGAACTAGTCATGCCTCGCAAATGCAAGATTTACACGCACAAACTTTCACATTTTGCTCGTGGAATGTTATTGATCGATGAAATAGACTTTGGTGGTTAGAATGGTACCCCGTACCGGGTAATCCAAAACATGTAAAATGATAATGTGATCTAAATGAGAAGTGTCAATTTACCATTGAGGCTGAGCTGTTTATTGGCATGTAGGGCATGGCTCATTCGACACTTGCAGCTACTCGTTTAATGCCTGAACGTTGGCCACAAGGATAGCTGTACGTCGTTTAATGCCTGAACGTTGGCCACAAGGATAGCTGTACGTCCTGAATGCAAGCTTTAACTTTAAAGTAGCAGTAAATCATGGAGTTCAAAATTTAAGTATTCCAGTTCTGTTTGACTGACCAATTACCAAGTTGAACGGTTCACTATTTGAACCATTTAGTCCATCGGTTTTTTTTTTGAATAGAGGCCAATTTTAGAAAATGAACAATTCCTGGGGTCAGCCGAACCAAAACAAGGGCTTTTTTTTTTTGTTTTGTGACCTGCAACAATTTTATTAGAGAAAATTTGACAAATGGTACAAAAAGTTGGGGAGAAGGGGAGGGGATTCCAACCAATGTTGGTGAAATGAAAATACCTGTTAGGTAATACCCCAAAATGAACAATTCCTACAGTACTGCAACTTCCCCTCTGGCCTCTGCCATGCTTTGGTGACCCTATAATATGGTCTGGTTTTCACATTTGGGTCAGATGTTGTTAGTACATTTTGCTCATAAACACATGGTTACACAGTCCCTATTTGTGAGGTGTAAATAATGTATTACTCTTGCACTTTTCTATTACAAATTACTCATATGTTACTTTTCTTTGATAATCAAAGATTTTATTACTATATTGGCACCCATGGAATGGACAATCACTTGCCGCTCAAAACCCGAAACAAAAATGGGAGATAAGATGCCAGACAACAAATAAAGAGAAAAACCGCATTACAACACAAAGACCATCCTTATATTCTACCGCAGAGAGCTCCAGCAGCATTAGTTTGTCATGTTGCACAGAGAAGTCACCACTTTCTATTCCAAGTACAGCCCCTTGAAAAATAATTATATTTATCTCCAACCATAGAGACCACACCACATGAAAGAAACAAATTTCCCAAATATCATTTAATTTGCTTGGAGAATATTTTCAATCATAAAATAGTTTATATTAAAACAAATGAACCCAACGTACCGACCAATCAGACATTGAGACATAAGGAACAACATTAATTATACTCCAAAGATCAGGGATACAATACTTCAATTGATACGTATTTAAAATAGTCATCTTATTTCTCGATCGAAAAGCACAAGAAGGTAATTGAATACAATGATATATGGACTCAAACACAATAGCAATTCAGTTTCTGACCCTCTCTTTCCTTACCTGAAACCATGAATCCTTATTTCAATCAACAAGAAAAACATATTAAGAACGTTAGACAACACCATCTAGGCCTACTTTGGTGCAAGCTTTGCTTTGATTTCATCGACCTCCTCGTCATCGATCTGGAAAGCCATGGCCAACACATTATCTGGCACCGGTGGTGTGGCAGCAAACAACGATGCGGCAATGGCCTGGACACCCGGATTCTGGCTCCCAAACGCGGCAATAGCGGCAGCCGGAACCTTCCCATTGTTCTTTTGGAAGTGAACCAAACCTTTGGGGAAAGTAAATATCTCACCCTGCTTGACGGTCATAGGAACAAGAACATTGTCTGTGGTAATGAATGCAACATCCAATTGGCCGTATAGCACGAAAATGATCTCTGTGGCGCGTGGGTGGGTGTGGGGTGGGTTAAGGCCGCCGGGGGCAAAATCAATGCGGGCCATGGAGACACCTAAGGTATTGAGGCCAGGGATTTGCATGACATTGGCTGCACTCACTTTTGAGCCTAGCATATTGTTGGTGGCCCCCGGCTTGGCTAGATCGGCAAAGAAGAAATTTGATGGAGTGAAGCTTTCCAAGCAGGCAAAACCATTCATCTTCACAGCTGTAGATAGTTACAAAGAAATAGGTATGATATTTACATGGTTTCGACAAAAACCTATGTTTACAGGCGAAGAGCGACAAAAAGAAAAGGAGAACGAAATGGATTGTCGATAGTTTCTGGCAAAACTGCACCACGTGCAGTTCGGCATTTCAAACCTCTCGGCACACTTAATTCAATTATCTGATCTGTTCATATTGTAGATGTCGTCGAAATAATAATTATAGTTTAAGTCATGTTTAAAATGCATGACTCTTAAATGATGTGGAATGCCAGTATGGGTCACACACAAAGTAGTGTATTGTTAGAATGTGCTCCACTATATAACAAATGAGGCATATTCTATCAATAGATCGTTTTTTTTTTTGTTTTTTTAGAAGATAGAAGATTTTGTTAATCTATGAAAACGGATTACAAATATTAATTGGGGCCGAGACAAAAGGGATCCTAACGCGAGAAAGCATCCCGACAATATTGAAGTTTTTGGAATTAATCTATCAATACATTGGTGACGAATCATATGATACCCGAAATAGGGTATCTAAATGTGGTCACCATTGCATTGCTCTAAGAATATCGAGTTTGAATTCGAAACACAATTCACAACACATAAACATATACATTTATTAACGTACACTTGAAAGTTTGGTTGGAAAAAGTAGTGTTGAACTGTTTGATAGTTTGAAGTAAAATGGGAAATGGCCGGGTTTTGGACAAAATCAACACTAACCATTATTGAGATCAGCAACACAGACATCTTGAAGCAAATCTGGATCAGCAGAAACAGATTTGGAAATGGTAGCTATTAGCACCACAATGGCCACCACAAAGAATTTTCTAGCAACCGCCATAGCTGGACGAAATATAACAAAATGTGTTGTGTTTTTAAGCAAGAGAGAAAACTTGGGATTTGGGACTTCGGATACTGGGGACAACAAGGGTGAATGCTCTTATTTATAACCAGATGTTTAGAGAGAGAGAGAGAGAGAGAGAGAGAACGCTCATAAGCCCCCTCCCCCACAAAGAAAATCTCTAGTTTTGGTCATCCTTGGAAACTGCATGGCGTCCAACAATATCTATTTCGTACGTGGATGGGGCAAAAAAAAAAAAACTATTTTCTCAACCCAAGTCAGACAATTGCGTTTTTTTCTTGACTGGGTATGGATATCAAATTGAATTACTATATCAAACATGATCATATAATTGGCGTTTTGTTAAACTTCTTGTGCTTTAACATTTTGTTCTTGCTTTGGTCACAAGTCCTGTTGAGAGCTTATTTTGAAACCGTTCCACTAAGCTTGGCATTTAGGTCTTTTGAACTTTTTTAGTTGATTTATGTGAGAACAATGACTTATCTCATAAAATGTGAAAAACCAAAAAGTCCAAAAATTCACTTAGTGAAACTGGGCCTTTTTGACACTTTGTTTGTTCTATATTATTAGCTGTCCTATGATTTATTTATTTTATTTATTATTGATCCAAAAAAATATTTCATTAAACCTTGAAAAGGGATACAAAGATTAAGAAGATCCAAGACACACCAGCAAAAATCCAACAAGAATATTCAAACCCAAAAGGTCGGCATGAAATTACAAACCAAAATCACCACAAGCAACAATTAATGGCCAACCACGTACCTACAACCGAAACAAACAAAAACCAAAAGAACAAGCCAAATCCCAAAAGCACAACCGAAAGAAAAAAAAAAAAAAAACGGCCAAGAGTAACAAACCAAAGCCAAACCCCGGAATTAACATTCCAGAGAAAGAGAGGCACCTTCCTCGAATTCGTCATTTTCCTCTAAGAAAAATAAAAAATAAAAAGTTGGATGAGAGAGCACTATATGTCCTATTTTGGGGCAATCTTAATTTCAAAGTGAGCTACTTTTCCCAAAGCAAAAGTTGAATATAAAACATCCAATACATTGGCAACGTGGTCGTTTCCATTAGAGTGCAATATTTTTATTTCAAAGGTAGCCATACAGTTTCACTTATGTGCAATCCTAATTTAATTAAAGGAGCAAGAAAGTTGCCCCATAAAAAAAAAAAAAAAGAAATTGTTATTTTTTTCTTTAAAAAAAAGGGTTAGATAAGACATCAAATTGGAGGTATTTGGGTGCATTTAAATCTCGATTCCATGCACGTGCAGTTATAATGATTCTAGAAAACGTTACCATGCATCATCCCGAATTATATTGCCCAAGAAAGTATTTGGTTCCAGTAAAGAAATCCCTAAAAACACCTAAAAAAATGCATCCTGTGTAATTTTACCCATTGAATGCATTTTTTGGACTGTGCCAATTAACCTCTACTGCCCTGATTTGTAATTCCCGGCCCCTAGAGATCAGTTGCGTGAGACTGAGACAAGCTTCCCTTACGATTTGGCATCAAATATGGGGCCCGCCATTGACTACCCAGTAGGGAAATATGGGAATTCAACCTATAGAATTGTCAAAGGGTCATTACTAATATTTTACTACTCTCTTTTAATTTGTTTGCTCACTTTGAAAAAAGTGTATTTTCGTAGATGTTAAAAAATGTACTTTTATATAATATTTTTAAATTTTTTTACACCAAATTAAAGTACTCAATGAGCACTTTAATTTGGTATAAAACAAATTAAAAAATAATATAGAGAAATATATTTTGTAGCTAGAGGTTTGAAATTACACGTATTCTCATTGTGAGCAAACAAATTAGGACGGAGGGAGTATTAACATTTCCAGTTTAATTACTAGGTTACGAACAGTACCGAAAAGTGATAATAAAAAATAAAAAAACAGTACCGAAATATGGGAAATCACCCTATGGGACTATGTCATATCTAGCTAGTACTCCCTCCGTCCCTTTTTAAGTGAGCACTTTGGGAAACGTGTATTTTTGTGGACATTAAAAAATGTACTTCTGGATAATATTTTTAAAATTTTTTTGCACCAAATTAAAATACTCAATGAGCACTTTAACTTGGTATAAAGAAAATTAAAAAATTATAAAGGGAAATATATTTTTTAGGAATTTGAAATTGCACGTATTCTTAAGGTACGGACTTAAAAAGGGACGGAGGGAGTACTATTCTTTACATCTTTTTATCCTAATCTTTGGCAGGTGAAGCTTATCTCATTTTCTTTTTCCAGTAACAACTTTTTCTAATAACATATTCTATTATAATTCTTACTATTCAAGGCAGAAGCCCATATGCATGACCAGCTCAACGATTGTATCTCAGAAAAAACATGCAATGACTTTATGGCCTGCCTGCTTCTTATTTCTTGATTCATTGTTTTGGTTTTTGGATTGTATCTGTGGGTATACAATACAATAACACACAATCCCTTGGGCTGCTCAAATCTCTTTTTTCTCGATTAAGGTTGTCCAAGGATTTTTCCCAACTAATCTTTGAAAATATTTATTCTTGCCCGGTCCACATATATCAAGTGATCACAATAGCTAACTCGTACCAGTAACTTCAAATATAGAATGAGAATTAGTCAAAGCCAAGTAATCGGACCATAGTTTTGAATATCGGTTGATACGTACCATATTAGCCGGTTCATCTTGGAATTTGGAGACTCCAATACAAATACGTACTGTACTGTATCAGTAGATACGTCCAAAAAGTCAAAAAAGTTCAAGACCACTAGACCCGATTCCTACGACGTATCGTACGATATGACGGTTCCCGATAAACCGATACCGCGACTGATACCACTATTTAAAACTATGAATCGGACAGATTTAATCTGACTTTTCTTAAAACTCAAGTTTTCTTTATTTCTTTCGTATGCCATCTATTATTATTTCTTTTTTTTTTTATGGTAAAGAAGTAGACAGAGTACGTTAACTTCTAGATTGCCTCTGCATGGTAACGGTCTTCATATGAGGTCTCAATGTGCATGGTCAAAACTTGTGCATTCCGGATGGTAAGACAAGTTTTCATGAAAATGAACGAAAAGCTAACCTCCGACCACAAACCTACTCCTCCCTGCTCTTCCAAAATTACTATATTAATTGAAATTGTAATATATCAGGAATTGTTTACATATAAACAGCTTGATATTCCCAGGTAACCCTATTTTTGTCATGCAATGTTGTGATTTTTTAATCCAAATGACCAACTCCATTGTATTTTATTCTCTTGTGTCCGCGTTAAGTAATGTTTTGGTGTGAATCAATCAACTAAGTTTCAAAATTTGAGTAATTTCTCTAAAGTATGTGCTATATTGTTGTGGTACGGACTTTAAACTTTTCACATGCTGGCATATAGGGGTTGCCCGAGTCTATTGCAAACCGTGACCTTCTTTGTATTAGTCATTCTATTGTCAGTCAATTGGGTGAACGATAAAACTATTCTCTAAAAATATAAGCCTTAGGCACCTGCCTCAATCGTCTCGGTAAATTTGCATTACTAGCTACTCCCTCCATTCCATATTGTTTGCCCCTACGAGAGTATGTATATTTTGCACACAAAAAATAACGTGTTTATGAGAACTTTTTTCGAAAAAAAATTGCACCAATTTTTTTTTCTCAATGGGATCTTTAAATTGGTGTAAAGTTTGTTGAAAAAAAATAATGCTTGTACATTATTATTTTAGTGCAAACTGCACGGACTCCCATAAGAGGCAAATAATATGGAACGGAGGGATAGGGGTGGGAATTTTGGACACGACACGAGAACACGACACGAAGTTAACGGGTTGGGTTAGCTATTTCTAACACGAAACACGAATATGACACGACACGATAACACGAAAAATTAGACAAGTCGGATTAGGGTTGAGAGAATTTTGAAAAAAACACGAGTTGACACAACACAAACACGACACAATACAACTCGATGCCCACCCCTACGGAGGGAGTAGTATTCACCGTAAATTTGTCAAGTTTTTAATTTACTCGAGATATTTTAACATTATTGCCTAATTATTTCAATCAAACTTTTTCCCTCGATTTCTTTCCCTTTTACTTCTATCTTATTACTTTTTGTTGAAAATATACATCTATGTTTAATTAGTAATAAATGTCAGTCTACTGGTGTCTAGCCATGGAATTTTTTTCAAGGTTATAACTAAAAAGTCACATCCACATGTGTTGAATTTTGAGACCTTTACCTTTCTTGGAAGGAGGGCATTTGTTACATGAATTATTTTAATTCATTTCTATTTTTTAACAATTTTTACCATAGTTTGGAATCTATGACCTACACAATAGAAGCTTCGTTTTTAACCTACTACAAAGTTAGCAGGACTGGTATCAAAAGGTGTCTTTGGTTCGTTATGTCATCCTACTTGACTTTCTAGTCCTAAAAGTTTACCACATAATTATGTGTCGAAACTCATATAATGCTAAACTATAGATGCCCTGTTACCTTGTGAACACTGTTTTATCCGAATATTTTTGAGGGAGATCGATATAATATTGCCGTAGGTGTGTCTTCTGACATAACAAATAACAATTAACAATAGACAGACGAGTCGAACACTTAAATACATACTCACACCGGTACTACCCAACTCCATGAACATACATGAAGGATTGAGGAAGTTATAACCTGCATAGTGTCAGACCATTTCCAAGTCAATAACTGACCAATATTTCCAAGACCATAACTCAAGAAACATGCAAACACAAAAAAATTCTAATTAATCTCAGGTCCCACGTGGGAGTTGAACAAGTGAACATTGAATATCGAGAAAGAAACTACATATATTCTCTACTTATATATTCAAATATTTCGATTAGGATTGAACAAGTCATGCCACGCAAATGCCGGATTTACATGCATAAACTTCACATTTTGCTAGTGGGATGATATTGATCGATGAAATGGACTTTGGTGGTAAGATTTGGTACCCCATACCGAGTCATCCAAAAAGTAGTAAAAGATTAGTAATGTGATTTAAATGGGTAGTGTCAATTTATCATTGAGGCATGATTTGGACTTCTTGATAGATTGGAAGAAGATATGGTACAATATGAAGCAAGTCACTATCGATTGAGTATCGACTTAATATGCTAACCCTGATGTTTTATGGTTTGTGTTTACATGTTGGCATATTTGTCATTGTCAATTATTCAAATCACGTGCCTCGAGTTGATTTGTGGGTTATTACTCCAGATTGGCCTGGGTTTTTTTTAAAAAAATCTTTCATATTTTGAATGTGTTTTCTTGTAATAGTTGGAGCTTTGTGTCATTTGTATTTTGTGAGTTCATCAATATTTATGCTTCCTCCAAACAGGGGAAAGAAAATTGCATTTCAGTGGGAGAAGTGGCAACTATTTCCGGATTCATGGTACACATCTCGGAAATCATAAAAAGTCATCGTAGGAGAAGAATTAAGGACTGTGGAACTTTTTTTAAGCTGACAAAAATACCCTCGCTTCTGACCATCCGTCATTAAGCTCACTCATTTATTAAAATTCCAATGCTACTTTCAAATAGCTAGGGAGCAAGTGGTTTCATTCATATATAGGTGCAACAATTGGTAATATAAGAATTTATCTTCAACAATAGGGCTTCTTCTCATTGTTTTCCTCGTTTTCCCCTCTCCCCTTTCTCTCTTCCTCGATGTACGCTTATCAAGTTTAATAAATTTTCTTTTTCCGATCAAAAAAAAAAAACAATTGGTAATATAAGAAGCAAGTATTATCTTCCCAACGAGAAAGAGTTTGATAGGAAATAACACGGTCACCTATTCGTCACCATTCTGGTGCTAATTTGGCCATATAGAAGCCAATTATTTTTTGTTTATGGGGGTAACAATTCTTTATACTCCCTCAGTTCCAAATTGATGATCACTTTTGGGAATTCTAATTTTTTAAGCATACATGCAATAACTATGTTCAATAAATGCATTCACATTAAATAGATTTATTAATTTTCTAATATTTCAACTTTTGAATGAAATTATTGTCTCTATTGACGCACGAAACGGACAACCCGGATGGAGTCAGCACCCCTGGCCGACCCCAAGGGACGGTAGAGTCCCCATTTTTCATTTTGGAACATCCCAATATAGTATAAGTGACAAGCATAGGAGCAAGTAATTTCAATTAGGAACCTCGAGTATATGCATCCGGCACAATTTTGGTTATTTTCAAAAAGTGTACCATGAATCAGGTCATAGTTCCCCGTCTTTTCCAATGGAATGCAATTTCCCCTGTTAGGTGAGAAGCCACACACGATACCAACAGTGTCGTTTGTTTTTCAGTACTACGAAACATTAAGGAGGCAGAGGGAAATAAGTACTCTATCTGTCCCCAAACTGATGATCTCCGACGAAAAGACCTACAATTCGGATAAAAAATAAAATACTTTCGCCACGTAATTTTTTAAGGTTCTTCATACCAAATTAAATATCTTAATTAATCCTTTAATTTGGCACAAAAAATTAATAAGCTGTGAACGTAAGTAACATAACATATCTTTTGATTATCTTGATTCTCCCTTATGCCCCTAGTAAATCACTGACAGACTGTTCGGGGTTCATTCTTCCTACGATTATATCTAATGTATAACAAAAGGCATCAATTGTCCCACACATAAGTGATCTGTAATTCTGTACATAAACAAGATGCATGCCCAATGAGGGGGACAAAAAAAAAATCCAAAAACCAATCTAAAACAATAAACTATAGCTCCAATTCCAAAATCAGACTAAACTCTCATTAATAGATATGCTAAAAAAATTAAAGTTTCTAAATAACTTCTGATCTTCAATGGTGTGCTCTTACGATGTCTTCAAAATCCTCATTTCGAAGCAACTGGTGGACCAAAGGCATTCCAAGCATTTGAGCCATCCCCTTCAGAAAAGACAGCAGAATTAAAGTATTAGATGCATGAATAAACCAACGTAAATTCCCAACAGCAAGTGAGAAATACGTAAAGGCATGCGTATGTGATACGCCACTGATAAAATGTTACGAATGAAATTTAGTTACCTGCTTCTGACCAGCCAATGTTGCCGATTGGAACACCTTCTGATTCAGAAGTTCGCACTGGCTGAAAAGGAGAGGTTGCAGAACTCTGCATTGCACACAAAGTAGACAGACCTGCTGCTGACCAGCCAATGTTGCTGATAGGAACGCCTTCTGATTTAGAAGTTTGCACTGGCTGAAAAGGAGAGGTTGCAGAATTCTGCATTGCACACAATGTAGACAGATAAATTTTGCTCAAAAAAATTAAGGTAAGTTGGAGAATAGAACCTATCTAAAACCAGGAGAACTTCCCGTGGAATAAATAACAAATTAAGGCATCAACAATCTGTGCACCGAGAGAATGAATAGCAATTCTCTAATGAATGATTTAGCAGCATATGTCAAACTCTAAGGATCACTTACAGTCGTCATATCAAACCCAGCTGTGCTTGTAGGACAAGTTGACCACAAATCTCCTTCAGAGCCATTTCCAGTTGATGCAGCGCTTGAAATGTTTAATGCACCAAAGGAAGGGACGATACTTGGAGTGAATGAAAAATTACTATCTACGGACACAGCTGAGGTTAACATACATTTTGGAGCTACTGATCCAAATTCAGAGGAGATAGATGGGACGGGTCCTCCAAAAATTGTAGAGCCATAGGATCTGGATACAGGGGTTGAGTGTGCTTTGAATATGGGTTGAGAAGATTGTCCAAATGTGAAACTAGAACTACCAACAGAGGGCGATGATCCCAATTTGGCTGACCATGATGCACACGAAGAAGGTGCTGATGCACACAAAGAAGGTCCAGAGCCATGGGCCACAAACCCAGGGCCTGACTCCATTCCAAATCCACAAATTGTAGATGGTGGTGTAGTCGTGAAAGGGTATGCAGATGCTCCAATGCTTGAAGAGCCAAAGGACGATGACTTAGGAGGAAACACAATGGAAGGGGTTGAGGAGGAGGAGGAGGAGGAGAAGGGATTCACAGATGACTTAGGAGGAAACACAATGGAAGGGGTTGAGGAGGAGGAGGAGGAGAAGGGATTCACAGATGACCCGAAAGGAGATGGAGAGAATGGTGCTGAAAAACACGTTGAAGCTAATGGAGCAGTAGTTGATGCTCCAAAGGCCGAAGAAGCGAAGCATGGTAATTGGGAAGGAGCAAATGAATTGGTAGAGATTGAAGAGGAGAAGGGTTTTTCAGGTTGCATGCCAAAAGGAGGTGGACTGACAAATGAAGAAGGTGGGGACACCAAATCTGCAGAATTAAAGACTGGTGTTTGGGAAGAAAATAAGTTGGCTGAAGTTGAGGAGAAGGGAGTTGCGAACGACTGGCCAAATGGACATGTACCGTTTGGGGCTGCAAAAACTGGTGAACCGAATATAGGAGTAGTTGGTACTCCAAATTTTGGCAGAGTAAAGGCTGGTTTTTGAGAGGCAAATAAATTGGAGGGGGTTGAGGAGGAGAAGGAACTTGGAGCAGTCTGAAAAGAGCCAATCCCAGGTTCAGGCCCACCTGCGAAAAATAGAGGGAGAAAAAGAAAAGGAAATCAATGCATGATACTTCCGAGGAAATCCAACAAATATACATTCAGCATTTACACGTGGATCATAGTATCGTACCTTTATCCCCTGACTGGTAGTCTTCCCATCGGAGTTCTTCAGGGCTCTTGTTTAGGTATATATGCATTGCGGATATTGATTTTAGCATACAGACGTGTCCTAGGTCAGCTATTGTAGTATAGTCAACTGTTGGAGTATAGGCTTGTTCTCTGCTTCCTCCATGATTACCACCAAATGCTGACTCTCCAAATTTAGGGCTTCCATTTGTTGTTGTTGATGTCCCAGCTACTACAAAATAGATAGGAAAGAAGGGAATGCCAAATAAGAACTCACACTAAAAAAATTCTATTGCAAAATTTCATGATTTAATGAAACATGTTAAATATCAGAGAATTAGCATTCCTATATTTTTCACCCTCTGATATTTCTTATATGTTAGTATCTTACTTATTAATGCTAAGGGATAATTCATAACATATCATCTAGAAAATGACAAAAGAAAATAGGCTGAACAGAACTATCTCAGATATAGACACAAAAAAAAGCCCTTAAGATTTAGGACGGGGAGTAAGTGAAGAAACTCTTATTGGTTAACTTACAAAATTTCTAAAACAAAGTACGAAACAAATTTCCTCGATAGATAAAATTAAAGGCGCGCCTTTCAGGAACTGAGTTCTTACACTTTAACCAAGCAAAGAGGACAAGAATACCTTTGTTGTGAAATGGATTGTTACAAGTCACAGGTGCAACAATAGACCGAGCAGAGGCAACCCAACCAGGAGGTGAACCGACTGGTTGACCAAATGCAATCCAGCAAGGAAGATATGTGATGCCGAGAAACCCGTTGAAACCTTCCAAAATGGAAAATAATAATAATAATAATAATAATAATAATAATAATAATAATAATAATAATAATAATAATAATAATAATAATAATAATAATAATAATAATAATAAATAATAAGACCCAGTACAATACATTAATAGAATATGAGAACGTAATAAGAGATAAACAATCTAGTTACCTGGTAAGGGGCCAACAGGAACACCGACCGGAACATCTGTGCTATTAGCAGTTTGCATTGGGTTAAAAGGAAAGGGGGAAGAAGTCTGCATACCACATAACTTTGAATAAGATATGAATCCCTAATCATATGAAGAAATGGTCAGCAGCAAGAAACTAAATCTTAACTAGGACGAGATGAGAACAACTTAGAAAATAAAGCAATCCCGCGGGAACATCTACAATAGATCCAGTGTGCTTGACAAGATCTTCTTTAATAATTAAACAGGAAGTATTGAAATTTTAGTAAGTGTTCAGGATAACTTACAGTTGCCTGACCTACGCCATAGATATTTGGCGGAAATGCAAATCGGGTGCCAGATAACAAATTTCCTGCGGATCCGTTTCTAGTAAATGCAGTATTGGACATGTTTGATGGACATACACAACAACAGCGACCTGGTGTGATTGAAAAATCTTGGGATAACAAATTTATCCCGAAGGAGGGTGCAATGGGCTGAGATACCGGGACTTGTGCAGTGGTTTGTCCAAATAATGAGTGTGACACAAAGTTCGGTGGTACTCCAAGATTAGATGAGATAGACGAGGAGGGTTCACCACGAAAACACCCAGAGCTATTATTAGTTCCAAATATAGGTTGAGCTGATGTTCCACAACAGTTTGCACATAATGAGCTGCTAGAACTGAAGACAGAATGCGTTGGTCCAAATGTCGGTAAGCTTGATGTGCCCAAAGAAGGTTCAGAGCTATTGGCCCTGAATAAAGGGGAAGCAGATGCCTGAAACGGAGATGAACTGGGTGCAGGAGCAACTGATGCTCCAACGTCTGAGGAGAAGGGATTTGAAGATGAATGCCCAAATGGACTGAATGAACTAAATGCAGGAGTATTTGACTGTCCAAAGCCTTCAGAAGCAGAGGCTAGTGTTTGGGGAGCAAATATATTGGCAGGGGTTGAGGAGGAGAAGGGATTTGAAGTTGGCTTGGCTGACAAATGTGAAGCGGTAAAGAAGTTCGACTGCGTAGCCCAACCACCAAAGCCAATGCCACCTACAAATTGGCTCATAGGGTTAGGATCACTTGATTTATATTTTTTTCATCAAAGTAACGATTGAAAGAAAATCAGTTCATGTTACTTCCTAAAAATCCAAAAAGATAATACCTTTATCTCCAGACTTGTAGTCCTCCCACCGGAGTTCTTCAGTCGTCTTATCTTTGTAAACAGGCATGGCCGATATGGATTGTAACTGTTGCTGCAAGTTCATTCCACCTTCTACTACCTCAACTGCTGTTTTAGCGTAGCCAGCGACTCTACTTCCTCTAGACTGACTACCAAAGGCAGGAGATCTAAAATAAGTGTTTCCAAATGTTGAAGTCATTGGAACAGCTCCTACAAAATAGAGGGGAACAAAATGGGAATCTGAAAAGTGATAGGAAATAAATATGGAAGGTGTAGTCTATATATGCTGCTGCTACTAAATGCTGAAGTTGATTACCCAGAAGTTTCAATCATGGGGACAATAAGTTAAACTGAACCAGAATAGTATTTTGTTGTGGTAGAAAATTTCAGTCGAATAAATGACATCAAACCAAAGAAATTAATCACCTCCAATTTTTGTCAAATAGGCCCATCGAGTAGGATGTCAAACTTTATGTACAAATTAAACATGATAAGGGATAAAGATACCAAAGTTATTTTTATTGAATATGCCCATGGAATGACCTCAAACTTCATGTACTAGTACTAGTAAGAAACAGATATCAAAGGTAAAGGCATATATTTCACAATGCATAGTGATGTGAAGGATGCAATATGATAAGATCATGAGGTGAGACAATGACAAAATACTTTGGATATACTGCAAGACATCGCATACACTATGGCAATCTATCATTGCTTCTAAACATAGTATATATAGCAGATATGCCTATAATCAAACTTATTTGAAAAGTAAAAGCAAATGAGCAAGCTTTCCAATTCCCACATATTGGTGATGTCCTCGCCCTCACCCTCTCTCTATTACACACACACCTATTCCGCTACTAATATTTATTACTAAAGACTTGTCCTATCATAGAGAAAAAAAAAATGGAGTGGACTAGAACTCTGTACAACTCCATCTTTCTTGCTCAAGATGGATGATCCTATTGGGCTAGCAAGGTTGCTTCTCCGAGCATCAATAATTCAGAATTGGAGACTGTTACTTGTAGAATTTTAAAAACCATGTATAATTGGTCAAAGAAATTTCTCAAGTGAATGCCATAAATACATAATTTTAAACCACTCACCAACAATGAGCCAGCTAAAACACTTTCTGGTACTGAAAAAGAGTTTATCTTTGGGTGTCCTCTTGAATTACTGCATATGCATTTGATTTTAATCATGGGTATTATAGGCAAGTTCTATCGCAAACATTTCCCACAGTACGCGCTATATCAATATGCATTTTACTAACACAGTATGCAAAACGAATGAGCGATACTTAAGTCATTGACATTATTTCTCTAAATATGAAAAGAGAGGTTGAAGAGGCAACCATTATATCCAGTCATATATTCATCGAAAGGAGAAAATAGAAGAGAACACTTTTGTGTTATTGTATCGTCGAAAAGGAAATTGAATTGGTTTCTGAAACGATCTCCTATATTGTATATAATCTTCCAGCCCCTTGAGCCTTTAACCACCATGTCATGGTTGTCACCTTATGTAACTATATTGAACATACATTGATCAGATTCATCAGAATACAACCCCAAGGGATTCGGACAAGTGAGGATGAGAAAGCAAATAAGTGGCCTTGGGGCCACTGGAGGGTTTGCCCAGCAGTTAACTTTAGGGCCACGAATTAGTCAAGATGCATGCAAGCACGGACATCCGGTTATCAAAAAAAAGAAACAGACACTGATCATTTATATGGTTAACAAAAGACATTTAATGCAGACCCAAAAGGCCACTCCCAAGAAGAAAGAATCAAACAACAATACAATAACTATTACTCCCTCCATCCCAATTTAATTGCCCCCAACGGTTATACGTTCTTTTTTAAAACTCTTGTAGTTTTCATTTTATAATTTATTTTATATGCAATATGAATCTTATTTGATAGAACTCAATTAATTCTATTAGAATTTTTTTAAAAAAACTTTGAAAACATTACAAATAAAAAGATATAGACATTTGAAAATGATACGGATATTCATAGAGCATTTAAAATGGGACAGAGGGAGTACTTACTTAATCACCTACCTATGCCTTTCCGGTTTGATAAACAGTACAATAAACCAAAGAGAAAAAATACTGAGGGCACCTTGTTTGGTTTGGGCCTCAAGACCCGCCTACATGATCCCAATAAAATTTTCTTCATATTTCTCTCACTAATTACCCCCGAAACCATCCTCAAAACCCAAACCGAACAAGGACGAGTCTCAAGAACCCTAAAAAGCTTCTGAGAATCACAGAACCACAATACGGAAATTAAAAATAAAAAATTGAACTATCGCGAATATTGATCTGTGGCAGAATAAGAACGAAATTGGCTGACAAATGTATGTCACAAAAGAGCCCGAGAGAAAGCAAAACCATAAAACCATATCAAGCACTAAAATTTCGATATAAACACACGAGATCACGGGATTTGCAATGTAAGAAACTTACGATCACTGACGATGACCATGCAGAAGCAGCAGAAGAACGGATTCTTTTAAGAGCCGAATCAACACAGATTCCGTATATACGTACGTGTGAGTGGTAGTGTGCGGGGTTTGGAAATTGGATGTGTGTGTGTGTGTGTGTGTGTGTATATATATATATATATATAATCTGCTTCGTCTTAGCTTACTTTTAACGCTAACGTAGCGTAGAATTACATACACACAGCGTTTGAGCGTGACCTCGTCCCATGCCGATAGCAAATTAAGCGATCATGTATGTTTCGTAACTGGACCCATGTGAATTGGTATTTCACTAACGACCCCTAGCTTTTCTAAATTTCCAGTACGATCAAGGCATTACAGTAGTTTATTCACTCTGACCCGCTAAAAGAGAGAGTTCTCCATTCTGGGCAATGGCAGAGCCACATATAACCAGGCCCACACTCGATTTTTGGGAGGAATTTTTTATTTTTTTATTTTTTGTAGAAAAATCTAAACCAGTACACCACTTTCTTTTTTGTACAAGAAACTAATTAGTGCTCTTGAGACGTTATTACTTAATGTTATAATGTCATTCTCCTGCATATATTTACGTGGGACTTAAGACTAAATGTATGAGTTTTACTTGAATATGTGATGAAGGCTGATAAAAAAAAATGATGGAGAAGTGTGTTATGGCATCACGCGGCGATGCCCCAGAGCCACTGAATAAAGAATTAGTCACAAACAAGCCTTAACTCATATTTATAGAACCCCAGACCTCTCCCGACTCAAATTTAGACCTCCCTCTCGGAAGCCAAGGGATACAACCAAAAAGGCTAAGAGGCACATCTGCCCAGAATATGTAAGTCAAGCGAGACTCATTTCAAATGAAAATCAAGACATGTTAGATTCTTTAAGAAGGTATTTTTTGTTCACAACAAAAATACTGACGTTTATAAATTGTGCCCTCAGTAACCCAAGTATTTGGCTACGCCACTGATTCTTGGATAGTTTTTAAGTAGGAATAATGGTTTTTTTGTAATTTGGGAAAGAGAGGTGCATACGAGACTATTTTTATGGTTAGAAGCGGGGTTTTTGTAGCACCCATCCCAATCGTCCATCGTAACAATCAATGGTCTGGATTAAAAACAAAAACAACAAAAACACTCTATTCTAGGGAAGAGACACAGCAAACAATGGTCTAGATTAAAAGTAAATAAAAATAGACCATTGAAAACACTTTTGGATAGCTGGGATGAGGCACTACACCTTGTAGCACGGATTGGGAGCTACACGAACTGCAATTTCATTTTTAGGAGGGTTGGAATGGATACTCAATCATAAATAGCTAGGTAGAATTGAGTTTGTAAAGCTATTAATGTCTATACTTAGAATCACTCTTGGAATCCGTCCATGTTGAATTGAGCTATAATTACAATGGGAAGGTACAGGAGTGATTGGCGTAGCTACCTGACCTAAACATGACCTTGGGGCACATCCAAATCTGCAGTGGATCCCATAGAGGGCACAATGACCAAAGCTAGTACTAACCCTACAAGGTATGAAATTGGTTAAGGCCCCTATGCATTTTCTAATTTCTATGACACGCAAGTCCGAACAGGGATTTTCACCTAGTTGCCTTTGCCAACTCTGCTACCGCGAAGGTCGTTATATTTATCCATGCAGTTTCTTCTAGTACCACAAACACTGCCACACACTGCTGTAGAAGTGTGCGTTCAAGTGTTTGTGATTTTTAGAGTACTTGTTAGTGTTTCGTTTTGAAAGACTTATTGCCCATCCGACTAAGAAGGGCAGAAAATGCATGAAACAAAATTATGTTCCATCGTCTTCGCCATACGATGTCTAACAACATCCAAAGAGAAGACAACACAGAGACACATTAGACGGACCAAGGGTCATTTGCAGTCCCAACACCACCCATGGGGACTTCAAAATGAAGAGACCCTATCCCATCAGTCATGTAATGGTTTTGCAATGGGAGTGACATGTTCAAATACATGAAGCAGTGTGGCTTCAAGCAATCAAAAGCAGAAGGGATTGCGAGAATTTCCACTGTTGCGACCACAATTATCAACATTGCTTATTTGGCATAGGAAACTAGTCCCATTCTGAACTTTTATTAATGCAATTCCTTCTTCTCCTTTTCTGTCTTCGACCATCAAGGCCAGCCCAAGCCCAAGGCCCACAAGGCCTGGGCCTAGGGCACCCAAAAAATGACCACTTTTTCGGACACCCTACCATTTTATACCAATGGGCTTGACTAGAACATTTTTTGGACCAAAATAAAGGGAAAAAAATTCATTAGAAGTGACAAAAGAGCCCAACACTGTGGCTCAATATTTAAAAAGGCCCAAAAACTATTGTGGCCCAAACTTTAAAAAAAGGCCCAAAGCTAAAACTAATTTAAAAGAAAATCATTTTCTGCTTGTTACAGTTTTTATTTATGGTTTTGTAAAAAATCAAGACAGTTCTAAACGAAATGATTAAGTTTAGTTTATTATTTGCTTAAAGAAAAAGTAATTAGGTAGTAATTTTCTAATTTTCTTGTTAGAGTTTCGAGTGGATTTTTATTTGGGATTTCTAAATTGATACAAGTTCTTGAGTTTTCCCAAGTAACCAAAAAGTTGATCAAATTTCATTGTTTTTCCAACAAATAAAGTCATAATATTAATTCCAACAGATAAATTTCTTACTTATTATAAGTAGTTAAATGGGTCATTTTGACCTAATTTTTTTAGAAGAAACTTGAAAAACAACAGATTTGGGTAAAACTAGAGTTTGGCATTTGCATGTCAAAGGAGTTTGACCCAAATTTTGTTTCAAAAAATGCACAAGATCTATAGATGCTCTACATCGTTGTTAAATTTAGCTTGTATTAATACCTTTTGACGGGGATATTGTAGTAACAAAAACATAGAAAGTTTGGTTGAGGAACACGAAAATTTTTAGGGCACAATTTTTTTTATTAGGCTTAGGGCACCCAAATACCTTGGGCCGGCCCTGTCGACCATGTTAGGAATGTCTCAGCAAGATAATAAATTAACAACGATACGAGTTTCACCAATAGTCTTTGCAAGAACATAATTCATTCTTCCTCAACCAAGCCTTGATGACAACCACCACAAAAAAAAAACCAAGAAACGTGATGGAATCCGGCTGTACTCCAGAAATCAATATGTTTCTAAAGAAAGAGATTGCTCGATCCCCTTGACCATGCATTGTATACCGCACAATCATGGAGTTCCAACTAGGAAAATCTAGCCTTTCAATACCATTAAAGGCACACAGAGCGCCATCCAAGTGGCTGCACTTAGCGTACATGTCAATCAGAGAATTACCAACAAAAACATTCTCCAACAACCCCAATTCACTTGCCAATCTGTGCAGAGTGCAGACCAGCATCAACACTCAATGCACCCACGTGAGAACAAGATGAAAGCAAGCTTACAAGACTAAACGCATCAAATCCCACCTTTGATACTCATCTGACTGTACACATTCAAAGCCTCATAGTGCAAACCCACTAGATAGTAGCACGCAATTACGAAGTCCGAGAAACCAAGTTCCTGTCCGGCATTTCATCGAACAGTTTCTCCGCAACATTAATCAGTCCATTTACAGCACACAATCTAATGAGATTAGTGCAAACAACAACATCTACATCATGCTCAGTTCATATTATCGATCGCAGAACCTCTCGACATTTTCTTTTGGCCTTAATTTTCTCACATGCCTTGAGCAAGAATGAGAAAGCAACACTATTAGGCTGACGATTAGGAAATGAGACCTGGTTGTAATACAAGATGGCTTCTAATGGTTTTTAGCTAAGAGAAAAGCCTCTGGTCATGCTATTCCAAGATTGGGCTTGTGGGTTTTAGTGTGATAGAATATTGGTCGATTTACCCAAAAAAAGAAAAAGATTGGTTGGGCGTAGGATATGGAATTTCGGAGAGAAATAGCAGACAAGTTGATCAGTTGGTTTGAAATGGAGGGAAAGTTAAAGTAGCCGTTAGTGCTGACCTGAGCATGGATTCTATGTAGGATTCTAAGGCTGTTGGATTCTTGTGGTAGAGAGAGGAAGCAATTGGATTTTACCATTTGGCGGAGTTTTTTTAGAAAACAATTCTCTGTATCTCTTTACAATACAATTTTGTAATATATGTTCCATTTGGTAAAGCTTTTGTTGCGGTTAACTGTTCTCGTTTTTCAGAGACATTGAAAAATTTTCTTTAGTAAAAAGTTTTTCTGAAACCTTTATTATTTATTCATTTATATTACATGCCTAACAAAATAGGAAACAATATGACCTGAAAACCTGAGTTATATGCAAAAGTGACAAATTTCATAAGGTAAAAGTTTAGTCCCAAGCCACAACTCTAGAAGAGCTAGAATTCAAGCCTTGTGTCAGTACAGTCCAAGTTAGTCTATTTGTCAAACATGGCCTAAGTGACAATTCCTCTTTGTCAAGTAGTCCATCCCAGAAGCTGCCTATATCCTTGTAACAAACTTTGAATCAACCTGCATTTTGAAACCTGAATTATTGAATCAACCACATCCACTTTTCCCATTATTCCGATCGCCATGGTGGCCATGTGCCTTTCCTTTGGACACTTCATGGCCATTTGCAGTCACGATTTCGTTCCAATCTTCTATAATGTTATATGTTCCTGTTTTACGTGGCGTTGTACTGTTTTGCACGTCTTGCTGATCATATGAAGGCCAATGAGCCCTTATATGTAAAAAGATGTTATCTGATGCTTGATAAAATCAGGTTTGTCGTGGAACTTACAATGGTGCAATAAACTGCAAAGTATTGCAAGTGCGAGTGTTACAGTGAATATTCCTTGTTGATAACTCTGGATCTCCTTACGGTCACCTCCACTAATCTTTCGGAGACCAGCTTAGAAGCCGGATATTGCTTAGTTAGATTAACAAATAAAAAGAATGATGTCCATCTCCAATGAGGCAAAGCTAGAAACAAATCTTATAACACATTCAGTCTGACATGCAAGGTGAAAAAAATAAACAAAGGTTGATAAAAACTCATGCCTAATGATCCAAAAGAGGATTTTGTGTTAATAGTATCTTTCTCGTGTTGGTTGTGTACATTATATTCTTCTTGCTGGTACACATACAAGTGCAGTCTTTTCAATATTGGATTAATGGGCATTTTTCTTAGATTCATACAATCTGTTTGGAAAGTACTCAATCTTCGTTGCAAGTGTTCAGCTCGTGAAGTTCCTGATCTTTCGGTCATCATGCCAATCTTGAAAGGAAAAGTTCCTGATCCTTCGGTCTTTGGTCTCATGCTAGCTAGAAGAATTTTCCATTGAGTAATGCTACAATGTACACCCCCTTCTATATGAGATTTTGTGGCACCAAATATGAGAGAATATGAGATTTTGTGACACCAAATATGATATGGCACATGGTATGCACCCCATACGGAAAAATGAGATTTTGTGGCTCCAAATACAAGATTTTGTGGCACCAAATATAAGATTTTGTGGCTCCAAAATATGAGATTTTGTGGCACCAAATATGAGATTTTATGGCACCAAATATGAGATTTTGTAACTAAAAATATGAGTTTTTGTGACACCAAATATGAGATTTTCTGGAAATATATGAGATTTTGTGGCTCCAAATATGAGATTGTGGCACTGTAGCATTACTGTAGCATTACTGCAGCAATCCGCATGAGTCCAAATATGAGGTGTGGCTCCAAATATGAGATTTTTTGAAAATATATGAGATTTTGTGTGAAGTTGCATACCATATGCACTTCATATCTCCAGCTACAAAATCTCATATTTAGAGTCACAAAATCTCATATTGAGAAGAGCACATTGTAGCATTACTCTTTTCCATTATCCTCACCTCAACTTAACCCATAACAAGTAAGGGCGCTAACAAACCGAACTATTCACAATTAGCTCAAGGCTTGGCTCAATTTGTTTACTAATCAACAGAGCTTGATTATTTTTTATTTTATTTTTTACTCGTTTAGTAAATGAGTAGGGCTCCAGTTAGGCATGACTCAGCTTGTGTAGATAGGCTCGGTTAATTTGCACTCTCCAAGGGTATCAACTTGTATAGCAGTTGAACTCAGAAAATACATTTTTCTTTTTTTTTTCTTTTTGTTGAAACGGTAAACATATGGGTACAGAGGGAGTTACACAAAAAAAGCACAGATCGTAATCAGGGACCCACTTTTGGGTCTCACACAAGTGATCCGAACTGTTCATTGTTCTTAAAACATTTTTCCGGGGAGCTCCACAAAATTTTAGCTCAATCAGACGGTTAAAAGTACTCGAACCAAAATCCCCCGTTTCAATCACAAAATTTTTTATTGAAACCGTGGGACTTTGGTTCGAGCTCTTTTAATCGTCTGATTGAGCTAAAATTTTGTGAGGCCCCTCGGAAAAATGTTTTAAGAATAATGAACGGTTCGAATCACTTGTATGTGACCCTAAAGTGGGCCCCCAAGCACCCTCTATACATTTTCTGTACATTTTGTTCTATACGGATAGCATTGTCCTTGTTGAAATATGAGAGATATACTAGCTTTCCAAAACGAACTTGAATGCATGTTGGGACAAATCCATAAATCCAATCCAGTGGGGGCATTTTATTAATTATAATTGTGCAATTTTTTTCCTATTCAACGATTTTGTTAGGGACAAGAAATCGTGTAAGATTTATTCTAAACTTCATATCAAATAAGAAATTATTGAAGGCTAGAAACCATTGTATAAGATCTCTATGATTAGAAAATATCTAATTTAAACAATTTTTTCATGATTTTGTATCATTTTCTTAAAAACAAGGAAGAAAATTAAAATTCAGGAAAAAAATCTTAGGGAAATTGTTATTACCATTATAGGTTCAAAATATATAATAAAACTACCAAGTTGTTATACAAAGATTGTTGTTGGTCTAATGGCAAAGATGGAAGGCAATTAGTTTTGGAACCAAAGGTCCAGGGTTCAAACCTCAACAATCACTGTTATTTGATGACATTTGAACTTTTATGGCTTAAAAAAGAAGGAGAGGAGTCAAACTCGCAACCTACTGCTTGGAGGCAACGCGACTTACCACCAGCAACACGCTAGTTATGTTATCGAACCCGACACAAAAAATATATATATGAAACTTATACTAGAATTTTTTTACATTATTTTTTTACGTTGACAAGTTGGGTTAGCGGGGACACATGCCCCCTTGGATCCATCCCTGAATGCATGTAAGCAAGTACGAAAAGAGGAAAAAAAATTTGGGTTGCTTGTAGGGTATATAGTATATACACGTGGTGCCCGATACCACATCCGAGCCGTTCATTCACGTTTTAGTCGGCTCAGATCTACGGGAGTAAAGTTGGTCCCAAAATTTACAAAAACACATGTATATACCCTAGAAGCATCCAAAATTTTCTCCGAAAAGAGAGAAGAAGGGCATCTCAGGATGCAAAACTGATGGCACTTGACGACAGTCAGAAACAGTGTAGAGATCTTGTCAACTATGTACCAGTTGCTCAGAAAACGTTCCTTTATGTAAATTGAATTTTATCCGTTGAAAAAAGGGGAAACAGACATGTGCCACTTTTCAGGATATCATAACATAATGAATATCAGGCAAGAGATGTGAACTGAACGTGCCATAGAATCAGAAAAACGGCTTTAGAAGGAAATGTGTGGGGGTGTATGCATGTTAGCTGCATGTGGAAATTTCACTTTTCCATACAAATGTGAATAGATATTCCCCCACCATGATAGAAATTTAACACAGTTTTAAAGCTGAAGGTGACATATTCAAGTTTGAATAAGATATATCAATAAACTTGACTTATTTGGGTTTTTCTTTACCGTGCAACTAGATGTGATTACCTGACATACTTAATTAAGGTGTTGAAAAATTTAAAGACACATTTTTACGCACTAGCAGTACAGTTATCATTGCAAGTTTCTTACTTATTTTGTAATTTGTTTCCAAATATTAGTAAAATCTTTTTTTCTGTTCAAAAAGAGTTTCTTACGCCTTTTGAAACTTTGATCAAATTGTAATTGCTGTAATTACTTGGTGTAATTTCAAGTTTGTGTTTCACAGAGAATGCTTTCTCTGATGTTTACGATACAACCCTTGTTTCTAGCAAACTATGACCTGAGCTGTACTTGTTTCTAGCAATACTAATGATCATCGCATTCATTTAGAAGAAAATGAATCTGTTAAAGATCATAGGGTACCAAAAACACCATCTCGGAGGAAATTATGCCTTAGGAATAATCTGCATAAAAGATGAAAAGAGCCGGCATGCATTTCGCAACTCCTACGTTATTGAAGAGTTCAATCTTCTGATGAATTGTTGACATCATCCATCTGTGAAACAAAAAAAACGAACAAGATGTAAGTGCCGAATAGAGATGGATTCCCTTTAAAAAAACACTAGCTAGTGTAATATGGCCAAAACTCCAATGCAAAAAAATTGTGTTTGATTTTAACTGATTGTCAACAAATGCATGGTTATCATCAGACCAAAATATGGGCTACCTAATTTTTTCCTTTTCTTTTATTGGGCCTAATAGACATTTGACCTGTGGGGTGTACGTTCATATTTGTGATATACAGTAGACTGAGGCCCCCATGGCCCCATGTCCTTTTATGAACTCCAATGGATGCTCTGGAGGCATCAAATGGATCTTTTGATGAGTTGTGAGTTTTGCTTAAAAAGTGAGTGCATTGGCCCATTACCTTTGGCAAGAGGAGATACATCCTCTTTTGTTAGAACACCCTGGTTGGATTGTAAAGCCTGGTTCAATTTTAGTTGTGCTTCGATGAGGGTTCGTGTTTCGATGAATGTAAACATCGGTATCATAGGGTACTATGGTAATTAATCATGTAAACCCTAGGTTATAAATATTTGTTATACCCATCAGCCGATGTAACTTAATAACTCTTTCTTCATTCGATACGTAGTGGAAATTTTTGTGAGTCCTGAATGTACCTGACGTTCTATTGGAGAACCACGTAAAATCTTTGTGACTTTGCGTTCTTGTTTTATGTTCTTGATTATCTTCGTGCGTTGTGCTGTGTGTTTGTTGGCTTTGGATGAACCCACCTACACTGAATAGAAGAACAAAAACAGATGTGTATATACTTTAGTATGTAGACATAGATCATTCTGAACATTGACCCAGGAATACTTTACCGTGAGCATGTTCCAGGGGCCTACTTTTGCTTGGACAAAAGATGTACCTACTTGCATTTGTCCCTACAAGAGACCATTCCTACAGGTACCTGATAAGAGTGCAGTACCACATAACCTCTTTTGTGGCCGGAAGAGGAAAGTTGACAGGTGGATTCAGTGGCGGATGCAGGATTTGTTGAGAGTCATCACCGACTTTCTTGAAGTCTCTGGATGTTTCTAGAATATTCTGGATTGCTCTAGATTATTCCAGACTGTTCCAGAATATTCTAGATTCCACCAGAACCTTCTAGACTCCTCTAGAATGTTATAGGTCATTCTAGAACCTTCTAGAAACTTATGGAAGATGATGGAGTCTTCCAGGTTACTCTAGAATCTTTTAGAGTATTGTAGAAATATTTAGGCTTCTCTAGAAGCTTGTAGTATTCTAGGATAGTCCTTTTCTAGAAAGTTCTTTGGCTCCCTATAAATAGAGATGGGAGCTCATTTGTGTAGATATATTGGAGAGAAACACCAAGTGTGTTGGTGAGAGACACCAAGTGTGTGAGTGATACACCAAGTGTTGTTAGAAGTACAAAGTGTGTGCATGTGAGTGATACTCAAGTGTGAGTAAGTGTCTTGTGTACAAGTGTACTTGTGTAATTTTGTATTGAATAAAAGTGAGAATATTCAATACAAGTTTATAGTTTGGGGTGTCCAAACTCAACAGGATTGTAGCTGCAAGGAGAAGGGGGGCCACTCCATAGAAAATATACAGAAAAATTGAAAAATACACTGAAAAAATTGAAATTTGTCGAAAATTGAGGGGAGTGCAGGGGCCAAACACCCCCCTCACACCCCCCAGGTCCGCCCCTGGGTGGATTGCTTACTCAATTAGACTACTATGAGAGGAGTTGATGCTGCTCCATCAACTCGAATTCAAAATCTCAAATTCAAAGCACAAAGTGCTGCAACACAGCTGTTGAGTCCAGGGGCGGCCCAACCTGATCTTTTTTCTTCGGGAATGGTTAAAGTTAATAATGACAAATATTTTGGCTCTAGATCTACAATTATACTATTTTACAGTAAATGTGAACTGATATTAAGACAAAAAAATCTATTTTGGGAGGTCTTTTATGTAAACGAGTCTTTTTTATCCATTGAAATAGTTTCTGAAAGTAAAAAACTTGTATACAAATGTACGAAAAGTGAGGCCTCTCAAAATTGGAGACCCAAGGCTTAGCCTTAACAGCCTAGTGTTTGGGCCTGCCCCTCATTGAGTCAATTGTCAGCCGGGTCGATAATAGATGTTTACAATACAGTTGATGAATTTTTTTTTTTTTACTGAGCTCTTTTTGCATTTTTGTTGTGGTAAAAGCAATTGCCCTGGGTTATATATGCTGCCATGAAGCACTTCCCCTGTCTTAACATGTTGCAAGTTATATATGTCCACAGCAGATTTAAGACCACAAGGATTCTAGGACTACTAAAGAAGGCATACATATGACATGGTTTATGTGTGGTGCAACTTTGTGAAATGAAGTTATAGTCATATTTTTGTGTACACTTATTGAAATTTTCTCACACCGAATAGAAAAACGAAATGAAACAAATTAGTTCCAATCCATATCTCACATCGCGCGATAAGAATCACAATTGTAGTATTGGGTTAGGAAACACATGGTGGTCTCGCATACTCTGATTATGATGCGGTTATTTTTTAGTTAGGTAGAGAGTGACATCTCGTTCGATTCGTACAATATTGCTTGGAAATTGCGCTACGTGTTGTTTGTATCTGATACTGTGTGATAAAATTAACCAAAGTAATAGTACTGCACTTGCCTTTCTCTCCCCTCCTGTAATGGGATTGCTTTGTGAAAGTGGACTTGCCAACATAAGCACGTACCCACCCCATTTATCCTAATCATGGATGAGAGAGAGAGAGAGAGAGAGAGAGAGGTGACAGTTGAAAGTAACTATGAATGTGTTAATAGAGACGATTGTTATATAAAATGGCTTCTCTGGGCTATATGTTAAACGGGAGTTATTATTCCATGGTCTTGGCGCACTGCCACGTGCTGTTCCAACATCCTCATTTATCACATATTTACGTGACTCTAGAACTTGGCCCCACAAAAATGATCTGGCGGTGAATAAAGAGGGTTGGGCAATCAAGTGATGGTGCCATGGGCGGACCAAAGGGAGTTGTTTGGCCCCTGTACTCCCCCAATTTTCTTCTTATTTGCAGTACACTTTTCATTTTTTTATTCTAAAATTAATGAAAAATAGTTCCCGCAAACTAGACCAATTTGGTAATCCTGCATCCGTCACTGGACCGCAATGCCCTAAACGAGTAATTTTTCGTTGCACGACCACCTTTCAACAGGCACGAATCTCCTCTATATAGGCCAAAATCACTAGTCCATCCATTTAGCTAATTTTCTTAGTAGCTTCCAAACCTCTGCTGAGCCATGGTAAGTTCGCTGCTCTGCTCTCTCTCTCTCTCATCTCATGATCACCTCTTTCTCTCTCTGGAATAACTTTTCTGTCATGTGGGAGCAGGTGAAAGAGGAAGCCGCGAAAGCAGAATGCAATGAAAAGATTAAAGGTGGATTCAGGGCAGCTTCATTTGTTTTTGGTAAGCAAAACTTACGTATGTTTGATGCACCAACACTTCAAGGCTTATTATATGAAATTTTATCATCGTAACATGGTATTAATTAAGCATATGGTAAATTGTCATCATCGTAACATGATTCTCTTTTCGGATTTCAAGCGATCACACTCAGATTCATGTATATATTATACGTGCAGTGTTCGTGTTATTTGAGAACATGGCATTTGTGGCGAACTTGGTGAGCCTGGTGTTATACTTCTATCTGGAGATGCACTTCGATATCCCTAGCTCTGCAAATACCCTCACAAACCTCATGGGTTCAACTTTCTTGCTCACCATTGTCGGTGCATTCGTTTCAGACACTTTCTTGAACAGATACTCTACCTGCCTTATTTTTGGAACACTAGAAGTACTGGTAAGAACATAAATACATACACCATGTGATACTTTAATGCCTTACTACTCTTCTAAATTCTTCTAGCTCGGTGCTAAGGAGGTTCGGGGTTTGAGCTGATGGAACAACATCGATAACCATTTCGTGATCTTACTTAAGTAAATAGTACGAACCTCTTATTTTCAGACAAAAAAACAAATTCTCTGTTTTATAATTAATACATCCAGCTCCACTCCATTCTATAGAATGAACAGAACATGATAGTAAGTGGGAACATGGGTCTCGTAACGATAATCTAAATTATTTATTAGAAGGGTCATTCGAGAGGAACATAAAATTAAGGTTATTGGATATTATCGAGTGTATGATCGAATTACATTTGAATTGAAATGAACGATTCCAAACGTGGTTCGATCATAGGGCTACTGATGTCCAATTGACTATACTATTCCATAAATGATCCACAACTAGGAATCCGTCGGTCCAACGAAAGGGGCAGATTCCAAATTCATTACTACGCAACAATTCACAAACGAATTTACTTTGCAATTGTATTGTAGTCTTTGGTGTTGATGACAATCCAAGCCCACGACCACAAGCTACAACCAAGCCCCTGTAACAAGTCAAGCTGCGTGGAAGGAGGCATAGCAGTGATGCTATACACATCACTGTGTCTAATGGCGTTGGGCACGGGAGGGGTCAAGGGCGCTCTACCCTCACTGGGTGCGGACCAGTTCGACCAAAAGGACCCGAAAGAGGCCAAGGCTCTAGCCAGTTACTTCAACTTCCTTCTGTTCAGCACCACCGTGGGCTCAGCCGTGGGAGTCACCGTTATTGTTTGGGTTAGCACCAACAAAGGGTGGTGGTGGGGATTTCTCATTTGTTCTATTGTTACTGGTATTGGGTTTGTTGTGCTTGCTGTTGGAAAGCCTTTCTATCGGATACAAGCGCCTGAGCAGAGCCCCATCGTTAGGATCGCACAGGTCTCTCTCTCTCTCTCTCTCTCTCTCTCTCTCTCTCTCTCTCTCTCTCTCTCTCTCTCTCTCTCTCTCTCATTATTAGAACAATAATCAACTCGTAAAGTCTATTACAGAATGACGTGACAATGATATTTTACTAAGTTTTTTGAATTTACATGTTTGGTTGGTTTTCAAAAATCTATTTTTTAGAACACTTTCTAAAATTTAGTGAGTGTTTTCATCTGAGGTCCCCGCGTCATCAATTCCTGTAATACCCCAATTGTTGCTGTCCATTCTCCTTCCCCTATACGAGTTCATTTTCATCCCTTTTCCTTGTAAAATAATCCACTCGTACAAGTCTATTACGAGAATGGCTTGACAGTGATATTTTACTAAGTTTTTTGATTTTACATGCTTGGTTGGTTTTCAAAATATATGTTTGATAAGGAATGATGTGACACGCGCAGTTTTGATATTATAGGGCAAAATAATGAGTGCTTTCTTTGGTCATGAAAAGGACCAGCAAACACAACACATATTCTGCATAAAAATATATGCGCACAAACAAATAAGTCCGTAAAAGGTTTGTGTTTGTACAACACCACTCTGTTTTTATTGATTGTGCGATCGACTTTGGCAGGTGTTCGTAGTGTCCTTCAAAAACCGAAGGATGACATTGCCAGATACCCCTTATGCACTTTACGAGACCAAGGAAAAGGAATCAGTTTCTCAGGAGCAAAAACTTTCCCACACCGAACAATTTAGGTGATTGAAGCAATAGTGATTGAGAAAGCCCTTTTGGTTACCATATTCAAAAATGATAAATACACTTTTTTCAGCCACACTCTACCACACCCTCACTCATATGTGGGTGTGGTAGAGTGAGGTTGAAAGGGTGTGTCTATATCGTTACTCTACCATATTGCATAACATTTTCAGAAACTCATTTTATGATTAAAAAAAAAGATACTCTTTGATTTCGCACATCGTTTTGGTTTTTTTCATATAATAAAAACTGATGTTTCCAAAACAAACAAAAAAGTTCCCCAAAAATAGGATTTTGTCACGAGAAAAACTTGCATGCAGATAGGGTACCACTAAGTGGTACACCCATCGGCGCATCCGAGCCATCCAAACATGTTTTAGACAATCCAGATTTGTTAGGGTAAATTTGTCCTCAAAATTTTAAAAAATGTCAATTGTAAGTCTGAGAGCAACTTCAATCCACCTCCATTCCTCCAAAATGGAGGGTGGATGTGATACATTGAGGAAAAATTTTATAATTAATGCTCACTTTTCTTTAATTTTTGTACTTTTTAGGAGGGGCCCATCCTCCAAAAATAGGAAAAGGAGAACAAAATGAGATTTGGTCCTCCATATTTAGAGGATCAAAATAGTTTTGGAGGACCAAATCTCTAAAAAGGACAATGAGTCCCTCCAAAATTCTCCCAAAAAGTACAAAAATTAAAGAAAAGTGGATATAAATTACAAAATCTCCACTCAATGTGTCACATCCACCCTCCATTTTGAAGAAATAGAGGTGGATTGAAGTTGACCTGAGCGGTCCAAAATATAACTGGATGTGCCAATAGGTACCACATGGCGGTATCCATTCTGCATACAAGTTTTTTTCTTCGGTCACCAACAAGTTTCCAGTGTACTTCTCCAATTTGGAAAGATAAGAAACAAATAGGGTATACAGAAAATAGAACCCATGTCTAACCTTTAGAAATTCCAATTTTGAGCTCAGGTGCCTGGACAAAGCTGCAATTCTGGGAGAAGATGCAAAGCCAATTTCATGGGCTGTCTGTACAGTGACCCAAGTAGAGGAAGTGAAGGTCTTAACCAGAATGATGCCCATAATAGGCAGCACTATCATATTGAACACTTGTATGGCCCAACTCCAAACCTTTTCAGTCCAACAAGGCAACCGAATGAACCGGTTCTTGGGCTCATTTGAGGTCCCCGCGTCATCAATTCCCGTAATACCCCTACTGTTCCTGTCCATTCTCCTTCCCATATACGAGTTCATTTTTGTCCCTTTTGCCCGTAAAATAACCCGCCACCCATCAGGTATAACCCAACTCCAACGGGTCGGGGTTGGGCTAGTTTTATCTGCGCTCTCAATGGCAATAGCGGCTCTTGTGGAAGTGAAGCGGAGGAATCAGTCCATTAAAAACCCATTAAAGCCCATTAGTCTCTTTTGGCTCTCCTTCCAGTACGGCATTTTCGGAATTGCTGACATGTTTACCCTTGTAGGGTTGTTGGAGTTCTTTTACAAAGAAGCCCCTGCATGCATGAGATCTCTCTCCACTTCATTCACTTGGATTTCTCTCTCGATGGGCTATTTCTTGAGTGGTGTGCTTATTGATATCATCAATATGGTGACCCAAAAAGTAGCTCCAAGCAGGAAAGGGTGGTTGTTTGGGCAGGATTTGGATCAGAACCAATTGGACCTGTTTTATTGGTTCTTGGCAATTCTTAGTTGTTTGAACTTTGCCAACTATCTGTATTGGGCCTCATGGTACAAGTACAAGACGGACGAGCCCAAGAATGAGCCCATGCCAGAGTCCGGTAGTGGAACGCCATTCCTTAAGGAAGAAAGCACTGGTTCTGTAGATGCTGTGTCCCGTACAAATAGAACCCTATGTGTTACATAAACAACAGAAGTCAGACCACTTGCAGCTGGGCCAAATGACTTAAATGGGCCTGATTTTTTGATAAGCGTATTGAAAATCTTGTGCTCATTGATAGTGTGTATGTTTGTATTTGTATTGTATTTATAGAAGATTTGTGAGATTGTGGTGTTTGAAAATAGTATCGTCGGCTAGAATATATTGTTCGTTGTTATCTCCCATCTTAGCAAATTGGATGCTTGTTCTCGCATTTACGTGTGGAAAACGAAATTATGTGCGTAAACAATTTGCGTAATTTAGCAAGAGAAATATTATGGGAAGCGCATGAGTCTTAAATTATACTCCTTAGTCTCACACTCTCTCTCGCTCTCGGAAACCCAGATGCACCAATTTTCTTCAAAACCACAACAAACTGGAACAGAAAAAATGAAGAAACAAGTTTCAGAAAACGCTTTACAAGAACACCTTTTTCTAATTTTTCAAGACAAACAAAAAACACGCACGTATGGTGAGAATTTTTCCTAATATTATGTTTCCTCCCGTGCTTAAGACAGGAGAACTAATACCACTCATAAGGCTTGGCAAGATTGAAATTGCTAGATATAAGTAAGGGCTTAGAATCCCTTATAGTAGAATATATTGGCAGAGAAAGAAATTCAGCGTCCTCAATGAGCAGAAGAACGCCTCTATTCTTTCTCAACCTCAGAAACCTCGGGGTCTTCAGAGCCGGTTCCACAAAATTAACTAATTACACTTTACAAGACAGGTACATCAACTTAAAAAGTCAACTTAAGCCAGTTATTACTCCATTAACTTATTGCCATAAGTAATTAGTTTGTGAAACACCCCGTAACTTTGTCAACGATGCAAGGGAAGACAACGTGGGAGACGTGAAGGCCTATTGACAGCAGCGATTTGGAATCGTTGTTGAGGGTAAAAGAAAGAGAGGAAGAGGGTAAGGAAAGAGAAAGTAAGACCATGCGATATTGTGGCTAGGAAAAATGTCATTTTCTACAATGGTTAGTATTGGCAGAGCCAATGGGAACCAGTGTGGGCCTGTGCCCACACTGGATTTTTGAGGAGGAATTTTTTTTGTTTTTATAGAAAAATATAAATTGGTACATCATTTTTTTTTTATACTTACAAAAAAATAATTTTTGCTCTTGGAGAGTCATTAGTTGGTGTTATAATGTAATTCTCGTTTGCATATTTATGTGGGACTCAAAACTAAATATATGAGTTTTACCTGAATATGTGATGAAAACACATAAAAAAAAGTGATGAAGACGAGATTTAGGGCACTGTCATCACC